>LR751234.1:30923-80390 GCA_902729485.2 Mus minutoides | reverse complement strand
CTCAAGAAGAAGGAAGATCAAAATGTGGACATGTCACCCCTTCCTAGAATTAAGAACAAAGCACACATTGAAAGAGTTACAGAGATCATGTGTGAAGCTGAATCCAAAGGATGGACCCAATGACTGTGGCTGCCAGGGATCCATCCCACAATCAGCCACTAAACATAGACACTATAGCATATGCCAGCAAGATAGTGCTGAAAGGGCCCGGATATAGCTGTCTCGGGGGAAAATATACCAATGCCTGGCAAACATGGAGGTGGAAGCTCACAGTCAGCTATTAGATGGAACACAGGGTTCCCAAAGAAGGAGCTAGAGAAAGTACCCAAGGACTTGAAGGGGTCTTCAACCCTATAGGTGGAAGAATAACCATGAACTAACTAGTACCCCCTGAGCTCATGTCTCTAGCTGCATATATAGAAGAGGATGGCCTAGTTGGCCATCATTGGGAAGAGAGGCCCCTTGGTCATGCAGACTTTATATGCCCCAATACAGGGGAACACCAGGGCCAAGATGTGGGAGCGGGTGGGTAGGGTAGCAGGGCCGGGAGGGGGGAGGGTATAGGGAATTTTCTGGATAACATTTGAAATGTAAATGAAGAAAATATTTAATAAAAGTTGGAAAAAAAGACAAATGGGTTTTAGAAGAGATGATTGTGCTATTCCTCATCATTAATAATAATATGATACTATGGTGACTAATCTAGTTCTCTACTTAATACATCTGTTCAAAGGAAACCTCATTCAAAATCACCTATATAATATTGGCCTGTAGGAATATCTTTGGAGCATTTTCTTGACTGCTGTTTGATATAGGAGGGCCAAGCCCACTGTGGATGGTATCATCCCTAGGCAGGTGATCCTAGAGTGTGTAACAAAAGAAGCCGAAAGTGAACCTGAGATCAAGCTAGTAAGTAGGACTCTTCCATTGGTTTTTGCATCAAGCTCCTATGGTGTGTGCCTTAGCTTCCCCTTGATGATGGGCTGTAATGCAAGCTAAACAAACAAACAAACAAACAAACAAAATGCTTTTTCGTTCCCAAGTAATTTTAGACAAGGTGTTTATCACAGCAACAGAGAAAGAAACTGGGACAGAAATTCTTCAAACAACAGAAATGTCAATAACCTCTACTAAATTTACTATCCTTCTTTACATACACATTAAAAAATCTCAAATGCAAACACAAATAAAATGCATTTCAAATAGATTGTGGATAATCAATAAAAAAGTGAAATATAGAAGAGAAGAATACACAAATAATTAGCTCAGATAAAAAGTACTATTATTGTGATGTGGGTGTGTCAGTGTATGGTACCAACATGAATCACCTTTAAAACACTCAAACTCTACCACAGCACAAATAGCACAGAAAAAAATCTAAACACAAGTTCTTTTTAATCAACTGAAAAGCTTCTCTGTTAATTCAATGACATGAGACAAGTTTTACAAAGTGTCACAGGCTGTTAAGCAATCATGACAGATTTCCAAGTAAGAACCACAGGCAAATTGAAGCCCTTTGCCTTTTGTCAAGGATTTGTTTCTGACTAAAGTTGCCTCCATATTTCCCCAAATTACTGGATACATCTAAATTTCACCAAGGTTAAATGTTTTCAACTTAAATTAGTATCTTTGTGGAGTATTTTAAATATACATGCAATTTTTAACAATATAACAAGTGTAATAGAATGACTTTCCTATTATAAAACTGTTTCATCTTGCAACAGGAAGAAAGTGATATTTTTAAAATGACAACATAACTTTGTCAAAGAATCAGAAGAAAAATCAAAACATGAACAATGTGAAAAAAATTCTGTTCACAAAATCCAAATAGGCCATTTTCAGTTCAGAAAAACACTTCCTTTTGAGCATTCAATAAAACTGGTGATAATTTACAGCATCCTAAAACAGACCCATGTAACATGTAGCTCTTGCCATTTTTACATTTGTTACTTAATGGAAGAGAAAATCTTAATAAAAAAATTAATAGAATATCCAAACAAATTATAAGCATTTGATGATCAAAAGCATTGGTAAAAATTACTTTATCATCAAGAAAAGCAAACAATAGTAGAACAACAACAATAATAACAACAAAGCTTTTAAACTATGCCCAAAACAGGACATGATTAAGAGAAAGACAAAGACTTAAGATCAAAATTAAATTAGAGTCTTGGTCAGCTTGAAAATGTAACTAATAAACTAGTGAATTATCTGCACATACTAATAAAATTTAAATAACCTGCCAACTTGACACAAAATACCAACAGAAGTTATATAAAAGCAATTACACCCCAGTGCCACCTGAACCTCAACAATAAACCGGTTAATAGAGGCCATTAATTTAAGGAGTATTTAAGATGACTTACTGCCAAGAAAAACTTTAAACATTGAGCAATTTTATAGTTTATAGGTGACAGAAATTTAGAGGACAGTTTCCCAAACTTGATAACAATACTTAAAACGTGCATGGCATTACCAATATAAATCTTCAAAGACTGTTTTTTTTTCCTAAGACACCAAAAATAAAAGATTTCTATGACCCACTCTGCGTACCAAATCTTCTTTATGTTCTCCACAGAGAAAAAGGCTACATTGCAGAAATCACTGTCCTATAAAGAGGCTATCAAGACATACTGAAAAGCAGGACAAGGAAGCAATGGTTCTGTCGCTTTAAGCTGGAACACTGTTTTTCTGAACAGTAATGTTTCTGACATTTTTTTAGCTTTTTAAATTTATAATTTGGCCCTGTGTTATGTAACTGTTTTCCTCTGAGGTTGAAACATTTCATCCTGTAAGGAAGCTCTTTAAGCAAGGAGGTAAACTATTCAAAATAGCTCCGGGAAGTCCACAAAATTGAGCTGGTTCACTAGACACCTCCTTACCAGAATAAGCAGGAAAAGTTGTAAAGAGTCTCAGACAAGCAAAGGTGCAATGAAGACTGAGACAAGACCAGCTTCCTAAAAGAAGTTTAGATCAACTGAGGCACTTAGAAAGGACGTTGTACAACCCATAGAGCTTCCTGCCCCTGCCGGATGTACAGTGTGGTCCAGGTTTCCAGCTTTTATGAACTGTCACCATTGTGGAACTAGGCTCTGGTGATGAAGCCTTCTTTAAGTCAGTTCAGCTCCTGTAAGTAACACCTCACTCACTGTAAGAAAGGGATTCCTGTATTAGGATTCCTGTAAGTAGTCCCAATAAAACCTATTGGGTCACCTACTTGGACTTGGTGGTTTCTGTATTTTGTCTGCCATGGACACTCCCTATCTAAACTTAGTAGAGGTGTGTGTAGCATCTCCCCACAAAATCTTTTGTCACACAACGGCCATTGAGATGGCTTGGTAGACGAAGGTATTTGCTGCTAAGTCTGATGTTCTAAATTCAATCCCTGGCATCATAGAGTAGTAGAAGACAATCTATTCTCGCAAATGTTTTATAACCTGCATATGTGCACCATGACACATATGTATTCCACACAATACATACAAATGAATAAATGTCATAATTTTAGATTTATTTTACTATTCATTATGTGTATATGGGTGTGTGTTTGTGAGTGGTTGTGTACACATGGGCCCAGAGGAGTTGGAGCTGAAGTTATAGGCAGTTGAGAGTTGCCTATTTGGATGCTGGGAATCAAACTCAATACGAACTCTTCAGTGCTGAAGAACCATCTCTGCGTGCCATATTTGTTGCTGTTGTTGCTGTTGTTGTTATTATTATTATTATTTTAACTTAAAATTTTTGTTGGAATAAATTTACTCTTCAAAATAAATATTCTCTGTTGTACAGTTTCTCGTTCTATATTTTTATCTCCAAGAAACTTATCACTCCAAATAATCACATTTGTAACACACATCCCTCCTGTAAGTCGGTAAAATGGGGATGGGGATGGGATCAGTGGGTGTAGTTTAACCCTTTCCTGTTGGGAGCTCTCTATGGTTCCTTTGAGCAGGGCAGGTTTGTTTCTGACTCACCCTTACCTGAGGCTTGAGACTTGGGAATGCAGATTTTTCTGGAGAACATCCTCTTCTTGAATTCATTCTCCACCACCAAGCAAGTGTCTCAAAGTTCGAATTCAGCAACATGACCAGACTACAGCCAGTAGCTCTAATGTCCCAAGGATACCATCCTCACATTGACCTGGCAGCTCTTTAGCATTGTGACACTAATGTAATTTCAGGATTTGAAACTGTTTATACCCTGTATTTCTGGTTGTCTGGGAAACAATAGTCAATCTGAACTGTAAGGTCATAACCCTGCATGTAAATCTTTGCTTGCCTGTTTTAGACTAGAGTTACAGTATGTTTCTTCTCTAGCTGGCACATGCTTGTGCTTCTGAAAGACAGAATCAATGCAAAGCAAATCAATCTGTAGTAAGATTACATGAAAAGTATTTTTATATACAAACCTAGTTTAATCACAGTAAACGAATGAGATGGTTGACCTGGTGCATCCTTTCACTGGGATTTTTTCCACATTTAGAGTCCTGGGCAAGTTACCATTTTGAACTGTGTTTTCATTTTTGCTTTTATTTTCAGCACTTTATTGTTAGCCCTTACTCACACCATTAAAAAATGCTTAATGAACATTTCAGTTGGTTGTGCAATAAAAGTATATGTGTGTTTTAAATTACATAGTGATAATTTGTGCAATTCCCTTTATTAACGAATAAGCATCTGAGAGTAATAAAACATGCATATGCTCACCTAAGCACTTCACTGCATGAAGTGCATCTCGACAGCACATTCATCATCAACCCAAAAGCCAGATTAAAGCAGACTACCCCTCTCCCACTCAAATGCTTTTCTTCCCTTAGGTAACCACTTGGCAACTGGAAGAATCCTCCTTCCAAGTGATATCAATTCTGGTTTACCTGGGGTACAGTGTAACCAGTTCTAATTCTAATCGTTCCTTCACCTAGCTATGAGTGGATGTGAAATAAGTAAATAGAAGAGATCTCAGATCCATAGAATTCAAAAAACATGGAGTTGTGGGTGACCTGAATCTATGTTCCAATGCTATGGTCACTCCTTTATGGCTCCAAAGTAAACTATCTCTTATCCAGTTTAAGAAGAAACTTGGTTTTTTGTAGCAACAACTTCTATCCATTGACCAGAAAATTTTCATGTCTCAGCCAAAATATCAATAAAGATGATTGTTATTAATACTTCCTCCCCATTTCAAACCAAGATGGGGGTAGAAGTAACAATTATACATGAATTGTAAAATCTCCTCATATCTTGACCCTCTTTGTGCTAAAACCTGGCCATGATGGCTGGAGCACTAGCAGCCTGACAAATCATATGGTCTTAGAAGCATTGAACTAAAAAGGGTTCTTGTAAGGCAACTGTGTATATGCATGGAATCACCATAGCAACACTGAATTTGACATAATTTTATAAGGAAAAGAAAGACATAAATAGCCTCTAACTTGCACAATAGTTTTATGCTATTATTTACAGTATGAACAAATAAGAATGAGCTTAGGTAAAACAGGAAGTGTCTAAACAATATTTTCAAAGGACTTTTGTATATAAATAATCAAAGACAGAGGATAGACACTGGAAGGGGTAGGTAAGGTGAATTTTAATTTACATTAAGTGGGAAAACACTACAACATGTTACATAAGGATAATCAAAACATAGTAAGGATAAATGTTGATTAGTACATACCAGAGAGCATGACTCAAATACTGTGTTGAGTAAACCATGTTTTCAGACCATGGTTATTCATATTTGGCTTCATAATTAATTATATCCAATTCTCTGTGAGATTAGAGTTGTGTTTTTATCAGCAGCTGATACAGGTACTTAAATTATTTAAAGAAATGATTTCCATTCCCTGAATTTTTCCCAAGACATTTAACTTGGAAAAGAGAAGTTACCTAACTTCTACAGATTGACAGTATCAATAATGATTGAATCTCTTGAAAACCTTAAATCTGTCTTCTCTGTCATGATTTTCATTTTCAGTTGGAAAGATAAAGCAGGGGCTTCACTGCTTGTGTAGGAGTGAAGAATATAAAAAGAAAATATAATGTAAGAAGAAATGACTCAGATGATGAGTGCCATCTTACAAATCAAACTGTAAGGCATATAACATTAATAAAGCAAGAGAGTGTAGTAGTTTGCGTGAGAATGGAACTCATAGACTTATACATCTGAGTACTTGGTTCCCAGTTGGTAGAAATGTTTCACAAAGGTGAGGAGGTGAGGCCTTATTGGGGGAACCTGTGTCACTGGAGGTGGACTTTGAATTTACAAAAGCTCATTCCATTCCAGTTGGTTCTCTCTGCCTCCGATGTGCAGATATAAGTTCTCAACTACTACTCTAGCACCTTATCTGTCTCCTGGCTGCCATGTTCCCACCATGATAGTCATAGTAACCAAAATTAAGCATTTTCTTTTATAAGCTGTATTGGCTGAGGTGTTTTATCACAGCAATAGAAAAGTTACCCAAGAGAGAGCAAACTCTTCTCTCTTAATGTAATTCAAAACCATGACGATAGATAGAATTTCTGTAACACCAAATATACAAAGCCATCTACAGCACACTAATTAATGTTCACAGAGTACTCTCGCTCTGGGGTGGGCAGAACAGTGCTGCCACCTGAATAACATGCTGCTTTGCTTTTCTGTGCTATCAATTTCACCCTTTTCACATGTGCTTTCCACAAGAAACAGGTTTGGGGAGAGACACCAGAAATTACATTTGAGGTCAGTCACTCTGAACTTCCTCTCATCATCCCAATAGAGACAGCAAGCAATGAATCGGGTCTACAGGTCCAGAGTACAGGGATAACTAGGACATGGGATAAAATGTTTGGTGTCACCAGTCTTTAATACATGAGACAGCCATGAGACAGAAAGAATCAGCCAGGGACTTAATGTAATAAACTGTAATAAGTCTAGGCTTTTAAGGTGGCCCCACAGGAAGGCATTTAGAATTTAGAGAAATAAGGAAACTTATAAACAAAGGAGATTGCCAAAGAATAGCTGGTAAAACAGAAGAAGAACAGAAACACGACATTCTCATGGCTAAGAGGGATTATTCTAATAGACCTGTCTTTGAGAATTAGTCAAGTAAAAAGGAAGTGAGGTCACTTGACTTCATGAAATAGGATCCTTGTTCAAACACCAAGCATAGGATGTTGAAGTGGAAAGTTACTGGTGTGAGGTCAAAGCGGAGAGCTTCACAGAAATCTGAAATACCATATAGAGTTTTACTGCAAACAGGAAAAGAAAGAAAGTGATAACGATACGGAAGCTTCTGTTTGCTCTTTAGATTAACAAAAGGAAGGGCGTGTTAACTTGATTTATGTGCATGGTCAAGAAGAAAAGGAAAAACTGCAATGGTGTGAAAGAAGGAGAAATTACATTAGTGAAGGAATTCTAGGGATAAGTAAAGACTCAATATACAATAAGAGCATGTGGTTTTGTGACTTTGATCCCCTACAATGGAGCCTAAGCACTGAGATGATGTTACAAAGGTGTGTTTACCCACCTTCTTTGGGCTATTAATACAGGGGCCATAAAACAATGGATCTCAAATAATTAAATGGTGGGGAAAGAAAGTGTTCAAGCCTTGGTGCTTAAGAAGAAACTTGCCTGGCGGGAAGGGATTTCATGGAGTTTAAAAGCGTATTTCATAATTCAACTAGCATGTTAATAAACCCTGTTTCTTGTTTCATGTTTTCTATGAAACTGAAATATTCCTGCAGCAACAACACAGAAAAGCCAAGCTTTTTTCCTCTCTCCAGTACAGCCAAAATGTAAATAAATCTATTTTCCTTTACCATTTTCTAGCTCCCAATATTTTTTTTCAAAATACAGAGAAACTGAGTGGTGAATTTATGAACTTAAATGCAGCAGCCACATTAGCTGGGAACATGGAGAATTGGAAAACAACAGTGAGAAGAGAGGTAAAATGTAGCCTATTTAGACACTTTGGGAAGGGAAGTCAGGGATGGTAACAGGAGATGGTAGTGTAAGGTCCATGAAAAAGACCCCACTCGAGTCTCAGGAGTTCTCGCACCCAAGGAATCATGAGAGACCATCTTGATGTAATACACATGAGGGAGGTTTAATCACAGAGCTCCGCAGGACGACACCCACCCCATGCTAGCGGTAGAAGAGTCGACCATGAGGCTTGAAAATTAGAAGTTTATATAGTAATTGGGGTGGGGGGTTGAGAAATTGGCGTGGTTTCACATGATTGGCTAGTTCAAACATCAGCAAGAGGCCCCAGGTAACAGCCTGAGGTAATAGGTAACTCTAAGGGACAAGGGGGAGCCAGAATGGCCAGTTCTTCAGTAGGAGCTCTGATTTATGTTTTTATCTCATGAGCTGGATGCTGATCAGGAGAAAAATGTTAATGTTAGGTTTAATGTGAGAAGGAAAAATAAAAGAATGCCTACCCAAGACCAAGGAGCTAAAAATCAACCTCAAGAATATAAGTTGATTTTCTGACAGCTTAAAAAAAGTCTTTGAGGTGATTTATCATTAGAATACATAGAAAAATGTCAATACAGTTATTTTTACAATGGGTACTCTCAGGTTTGGCTCTAAGCCCATTGTCAGTGTGTTTCCCCAGAAGAATGACAAGATGAGGGTGATTAGCATTGTGGGTATCTGTAAGCCAAGATAAAATGACCACAAAATTAAAGTTTAGGTCACAAGCCAAGTGTGCAAGGTGATGAAGAATGTAAATGCAACTGGAGCTAATCACAGTGATGGAATTAAGTCAGTGTGCGAGAGAAAGATACCATATATTTCCTCTGTCACATATTTCCTAGATTTTCAGTGACACTGAGAATCATGTGTGCATGAAAACAGAAGCAAAATGACTAAGACAGGAAAACAAAGAGTACTAGTGCAAGGGGGAAGGAATATGAAAAGACATAGAGCAGAGAATAGCCTTAAGATACTTTATACCTGTATTTAAATGTCCTTATGAAAGCCACTACCAACAAACATATGCCACTTAAAATATTGATCATAAAATAACTGTTCAAGAAATGTAGTTGAGAGAGCTGTACAAGGACTTGAATTTGTTATTTGGAAAGAGGTCCAACTTGAAGATAAAAGAGGCTTGTATAGAAATGAGGTCAGGAATAGGGCATGATTGTTAAACAAGAGATTAAGGTTGTCAACATTCCGTGGGATTAAAGAATCCCTTGTGTACTTGACCACTCAATTATAGTTTTATCAAATGACAGTAACAGGAAGTTATCAGCTGGATGGTCATGGCAAGGTGGCCACAGATAACTGCTACACAGATGAGTCCTCAGGGAGTATCCTTGTAATCTAATAATAAGATATGAGTTGACTGGGACTTGCAAGGAGGAAACAAAAAAACCATGGTAGAAACAACAACAGGTCCAGGAAAGACCCATCACCTCCTCTGCTACAGAGATGTGATACTTGGGGATAGAGGCCATGAGAAGATGTAGGCTCCTGAAAGCAAGGGTAGGGTTCAGTTCAAACAAGAACAATAGTTGCTGGCCATTGTATTTAGGATACACTGACACATAACAAATGCTGGAGATAGAATACCAATTTAGGAAATGGTTCTGCTAACTAAAGTAAATGATGGTGGTGGCTTGTCTCAGAAAGATAGTATAAGGTATGAAGAAGTTGAATT
The DNA here is from genome assembly GCA_902729485.2 of Mus minutoides. NCBI lineage: Eukaryota > Metazoa > Chordata > Mammalia > Rodentia > Muridae > Mus > Mus minutoides. The sequence continues at coordinate 70,747 of LR751234.1, read as the reverse complement.
CTGAGTATTTCTAATACATCCTATTTCATTGCACTATTACTTTTAAGCTGGCCCCTATAGAGTTCTTTATTGTATAGCACACTGTAAAAGCAAATAATGCTGTCAGTGAGACAATGAAGCACATCTTATATGTATGAACTGTATATTGGTTGAATTCAAATCCACTAAGAAAGGAACTCTTTTTTCAGCAGACTGAATAGTCAGCAATTTAAAAAAAATTTTTTTTTTAATCACTCATTGCTGCTTGAGAAAAAGCAAGGCCTTTTGTTAACTAGGCTTCACCTGATACACAAGCCATCTACTTATTAATTAGTTTCTCTCAGGGAGTAACTCTTTGTGGCTTGTAATGCTTACTTGATAGCTATGGATCAATTGAGTTATCACTTGTGTCTCCATGTCCTATGTGTGATTTGAAGTTAATGGTTGGCATCTGATAACTATAGGAAATTACTTAGAATCACCCACGCTACCACTTTAACACTGTTACTAATAAATATGGCTGCAGAAATAAAATCCCAAAGCAGTATTCTGTGCCAAATTGAAGGGCTGAAGATTTTGATTTGTTATCCCCTTTCTCCTGTGACATGTCTAGCATGCAGATATTCATTAGTGGCTCATAATCCTGGTACACATTTAAAACACTTTAGAGTACATTTTAAAAATAGTTATCTGCACACTACTTTCGGGTCCATGAGATAATCATCCATGCAGGTGAGTTCCAAACTCCAGGCTATTGAAAATTCCAGGTCATTCAAATACACAGCTAATACTAAAACATGAGGTGCACTTGGAATTTTCCTCATGAGCCAGGGCAATTCTACAACAAAAGGAGATCAAGGGGATTCAAATTGGAAAGAAAGAAGTCAAAATATCATTATTTGCACATGGTATGATGACCCTAAAAATTCCACCAGAGAACTCCTAAACCTGATAAACAGCTTCAGTGCAGTAGCTGAATATAAAATTAACTCAAACAAATCAGTGGCCTTTCTCTACACAAAGGATAAACAGGCTGAGAAAGAAATTAGGGAAACAACACCCTTCACAATAGTCACAAACACTATAAAATACCTTGGTGTGAATCTAGCTAAGTAAGTGAAAGATCTATATGATAAGAACTTCAAATTTCTGAAGAAAGAAATTGAAAAAGATTTCAGAAGATGGAAAGATCTCCCATGCTCATGGATTGGCAGGAATAATATAGTCAAAATGGCTATCCTGCTGAAATCAACCTACAGATTCAATGCAATCCCCATCAAAATTCCAACTCAATTCTTCACTGAATTATAAAGGGCAATTTGCAAATTCATCTGGAACAATAAAAAACCTAGGATAGCAAAAACTATTCTCAACAATAAAAGAATCTCTGATAGAATCACCATGCCTGACCTCAAATTGTACTACAGAGCAATTGTGATTAAAACTGCATGGTACTGGTACAGAAACAGACAGGTAAATATAATAGAATTGAAGACCCAGAAATGAACCCACACACCTATGATCACTTGATCTTTGACAAGGGAGCTAAAACCATGGAGTGGAAAAAAGACAGCATTTTCAACATATGGTGCTGGCACAACTGGCAGTTATCATGTAGAAGAATGTGAATTGACACATTTCTATCTCCTGTACAAAGCTCAAAAAGTCTAAGTGGATCAAAGACCTCCACATAAAACCAGAGACACTGAAATTTATTAAGAAGAAAGTGAGGAAAGTTCTCGAAGATATGGGCACAGGGGAAAAAATTCCTAAACAGAACAGCAATGGCTTGTGCTGTAAGATCAAGAATTGACAAATGGGACCTTATAAAATTGCAAAGCTTCTGTAAGGCAAAAGACACTGTCAATAAGAGAAAAAGGCCACCAACAGATTGGGAAAGGATTTTTAACAACCCTAAATCTGATAAGGGACTAATATCCAATATATACAAAGAGCTCAAGAAGCTGGACTCCAGAAATTCAAATAACCCCATTAAATAATGGGGTGGAGAGCTAAACAAAGAATTCTCAAGTGAGGAATACCAAATGGCAGAGAAGCACCTGAAAAAATGTTCAACTTCCTTAATCATCAGGGAAATGCAAATCAAAACAACCTTGAGATTCCACCTCACACTGGTCAGAATGGCTAAGATCAAAAAGTCAGATGACAGCAGATGCTGGCGAGGATGTGGAGAAAGAGGAACACTCCTCCATTGCTGGTGGGATTGCAAGCTGGTACAACCACTCTGAAAATCAATCTGACAGTTCCTCTGAAAATTGGACATAGTTCTACTGGAAGATTAAGCAATACCTCTCCTGGGCATATATCCAGAAGATGTTCCAACTGGTAATAAGAACACATGCTCCAGTATGTTCATAGCAGCCTTATTCATAATAGCCAGAAGCTGGAAAGAACCCAGATGTCCCTCAACAGAGGACTGGATACAGAAAATGTGGTACATTTACACAATGGAGTACTACTCAGCTATTAAAAACAATGAATTTATGAAATTCTTATGCAAATAGATGTATTTGGAGGATATCGTCCCGAGCAAGGTAACACAATCAACAAAAAAAGTCACTGTTATGTACTCACTGATAAGTGGATATTAGCCCAGAAACTTAGAATACCCAAGATACAATTTGCAAAACACAAGAAAATCAAGAAGAACGAAGACCAAAGTATGGATACTTCATTCCTTCTTAGAATAGAGAACAAAACACCCATGAAAGGTGTTACAGAGACAAAGATTGGAGCTAAGACGAAAGGATGGACCATCCAGAGACTGCTGCACCCAGGGATCCATCCCATAATCAGCCACCAAACCCAGACACTATTGCATATGCCAGCAAGATTTTGCTGAAAGGACCCTGATATAGCTGTCTCATATGAGCCTATGCCAGTGCCTGGCAAATACAGAAGAGTATGCTCATAGTCATCTATAGGATGGAACACAGGACCCCCTTTGGAGGAGCTAGAAAAATTACTCAAGGAGCTGAAGGGGTCTACAACCCTTTAGATGGAACAACAATCTGAACTAATCAGTACCCCCAGAGCTCGTGTCTCTTGATGCATATGTAGCAGAAGATGGTCTAGTCGGCCATCATTGGGAAGAGAGGCCCCTTGGTCTTACCAACTTTATATGCCTCAGTACAGGGGAATGCCAGGGTCAAGTGGGAGTGGGCGGGTAGGGGATCATGGCAGGGAGGGGGTATAGGGGACTTTTTGTATAGCATTTGAAATGTAAATGAAGACAATATCTAATAAAAATGCAAAAAAATATACTGAAGATGACCAGAGGGTAAATATGCACAACAAAGCTGAGGATTAATATTCTGTAATACAGTGACAGACTTGGCCTCCTAATGTAGGCTCACAAATGTGGGACCTGACATTGTACAGTGTTTTACAGAAATATTTAAGTGTGTGTATATCCTAAAGGGACCACAGATGGCTATATTTTCATATTTACAAAAAGTCGGCACGATTTACAGCCATGTACATTAATTTCTGCTTCACTCATTCCATTCTGAGTGGAATATACTCTCAAATCCATTGTAAATATCATCCCACTTACTAGGAAAGCTTACTCCTCCTACTACTCTTTGTCTGCCTAATGCAAATTCATCACTCATGCCTAAGCTGGAATCAGTTCTTCACTGTATTCTGTCCTCCTTCTTAGTCCAGTCATCCTATCGAATCACTAGTCACAAGCCTTCTTTTCTTTCAAAAGCACAACCCAATTTATAATTATGTGTTTGCTTCTCTTTTTGTGGAACATCTGCCTTGAAACACTGGGGATGTCCAATAAATAACTGTTGAATAAATGAACTACAGAAATATCTGAAACAAAAACTATTCAATCTGTGGCACTGTGTTTGGAAGCTGAAGCTTACAAAAGCATGAGCTTTAATTGTTTTTTACATAGACTATACTATAGGTAAAGGAAGGCATTGCTTCCTAATGTCCCACAGATCTATCTCCAAGGACAAGTCATATGGACTAAGACCATTCTTTTTTTTTTTTTCTTTATTAGATATTTTCTTCATTTACATTTCACGTGTTATCCGGAAATTTCCCCATCCCCTCCCCCATCTCCGCCCTGCTCCCCTACCCACCCCCTCCCACATAATGGCCCTGGCATTCCCCTATACTGGGGCATATAAAGTCTGTATGACCAAGGGGCCTCTCCTCCCAATGATGGCCAACTAGGCCATCTTCTTCCATATATGCAGCTAGAGACATGAGCGCAGGGGGAACTAGTTAGTTCATGTTATTCTCCACCTATAGGGTTGAAGACCCCTTCAGCTCCTTGGGTACTTTCTCTAGCTCCTTCCTTGGGAGTCCTGTGCTCCAACTAATAGCTGACTGTGAGCATCCACTTCCGTGTTTGCCAGGCACTGGTATAGCCTCCCACGAGACAGCTATATCAGGTCCCTTTCAGCATTATCTTGCTGGCATATGCAATAGTGTTTATTTTTGGTGGCTGATTATGGGAAGGATCCCTGGTAGCCGCCGTCACTGGTTGGTCCATCCTTTTGATTCAGCTTCACACATGATCTCTGTAACTCCTTCAATGTGTGCTTTGTTCTTAATTGTAGGAAGGGGCGAAGAGACCACATTTTGAACTTCATTCTTCTTGAGATTCATGTGTTTAGTAAATTGTATCTTGGGTAGTCTAGGCTTCTGGGCTAGTATCCACATATCAGTGAGTACATGTTATGTGAGTTCTTTTGTGATTAAGACCATTCTTATAACTAGAAAGAAGCTACCCTTTCACCACTAAAAGGCTAAGTCAAACTAATAAAAATCCATGAGAAATGCATGAAGGCAAGCTGTACATTGAGCCAAAGAAGACAACGGGATTAGTAAAGTTTTTCAGATTGGACATTACTCATTTTAGTAAGAAATAATGTCTATTTTGTCCTGAGAATCTTCCGTGTGACTCAGAAAATTCAGCAAGGACAGTAGAGAGACGCAGATGGCGCTGAGACTTGTGGGTAGGAATCCTGTCTGTCCGCTTCCCCAGATTATTGCAGCTGACATCTGAGATAATGTGTCAAGCCAAGGTGAGTTAATGATGAGAGGTTAAAATATGAGACAATAATTTAGTTAATCGCAGTGCCTTCATTTCCAAGCCATTTGTGATCCATTCATTTCCAAGACGAGGCTATTTCAACAGCACCATAGCTCATCATTAACATCTGTGAAAAGTCAGACTCACTAATGGGGTCAGCCAAGATACCAAGGGAGAGAAGCAGCACCTTTTGCTGGCTCCATGAAACATTTTTTCCCTTTATAATCAATTTTTTCAGCCATAGTCAGATGACTGGCATCGGAAGAATTTCAAGGCCATAAATTTGTTATCTGGAATCCTCAATAATTTTTTTCTGCTTTCATGATAGTTGAAGCTGTGTCCTTGGAAAGATTACAAATAAGGTATGCTTGAGATTACAGAGGGAAAGAAGCATGTGTATTAGTCAGCTGTCAGTATTCTCCAAGTCAACCAAGGGGATGTGTTTGCACTTGTCCAGTGTTGGGCAGACAGAGAGACAGAGATTATGGAGGCAGAGGAGCCCATGATCTGCTGTCTGAAAGCTGGCTATGGCTCAGTCTAAAGTTAAAGGCCTAAGCCACAACAACTAATGGTGTGAATCCCATTTGCAAAGCAGCAGCTTAGATGGTCCAGCTCAAACAATGAATCAGAAAAAGAAGACTGGGTACATACTCCTCCTACCTCTGACGTTTGTTCTATTCAAGCACCTGTGGGTTGATGTATCCACACTAAAGAGGGTGTCTACTTACCTGAGTCCATGTGTCCCAGTGTTAATCTCTGGAAACAACCTCATATCACAAAGAAAGACCATGTTTTAAATATTTTTAATATTGACACATAAATTTAATCACCAAAATGTGGATAGGAAATGAAAGGCATACACAGAAGTGAAAAGAAAACATGAAAATAATCAGGAACATTCTAGAACAAGATTAAGAGTGAAGTCATTGCGAATATCTGAATTTTGTTGAGATGTAAATTTTTAAAGATTATCTCATCAGAAGAGTTCTCTTCCATAATAAAGGGAATTACTTTCTAATTACCTCTCAGTGGGAGATTTCTTATAACTATTTTGCTTTTCGAGATGGGAGGCCTGTATATGGGGCCCTACAACAAACTACCCTTTAAATATTTATGTTTATGTCCATAGATTAGTGCTGATGATGGCCAGCACTGGTCAGAGAAGCATCCTTTGATGGTAGCCACAGAACCTAGAAAATTGGTCTAAATGTGTAAAATAAGTGACTGTTGAATGTACAGTCCTACATGGTACATGTAGGGGCCCACAAGGCACTACTACAGCTCCATGAAGTTCTGCAGGCAGTTAATGGTTTCTGAAAGAAAGAGAGACATTTCCTTACTAGTGTCTCCACTGTAAGGTTCCCAGATTCCTATAAATAATCTCTTCCTTATGTGCATGTGAGTAAATCTAAAAGAACTTATTTGGTCCCTGCTAAAGACAAGAAAGTAGAAGGGGGAGTAGTTAGGAAGATGAAGAGATTGATATGAATGGAAGGGTGACAAGAGAGGGTGATAGGGTGAATATATCAAAATTCGTATATATACATATATATATGAAAATGTCATAACGAAACACATTATTAAGTATAATTAATATATTCTAACAGGTTCTAAAATATTCGAAACAGACCAACCTCCTACCAAACCTATAAAACTTTATTCCTATTACTCTTCCTTATTTTCTCCTTCTAAGTCTCATAGTGTGCAATATCTAAATATCTAGAAGGAAAGTGAGTCTAGATTGTGAGACAGACAAAGATGAGGAAACACTACTTTTTGTTAATGTAACTTATAACACTGGCTATGCTTAACTGTTATGGGCTTTATTTGATCTCTATCTTTTTGTTTATTGACCCTGGTTAATTTGGCACATGAGATGTCATTCATTATAGCTATTGACATTTTGTTCTTGTTTGTTTCCTTTTTGTTTCTTGAGATGGAATCTCATTCTGATACCCTATGTTGTTTCAAATTCTCAGACATAAGCAATCCTCCTGCATAAGCCCCCTGAGGACTACAGGCTCATGCCATCACAATCATGCCTCGTGACACAATTCTTGTGTGTTTTCATACCTTTTCAGAAGTCCAAATGAACAAGGCTGTAAAACTTTTATTTAATCTTTGGAAATTCTAAGAAAATGTCAAATAACAGATGTCCCAGAATGAAGTTATTGAAGAGTTTCATCTGCATGCCACATCTGTAATAAAATTAGGTGAATTGAAAAATAGTCAGCTAAGGCTCATATCAGTAGATTCCATCTAGAAATTGCTTCTGCACAATGAGTTGGTTGAGGAGAGTCAGAATTATAAAGAACAGAGTGTTTGAAAGAAAGAGAAAGAACTTTAAGATTTCACAAACATGCTGACACAAAAGGGGGAAAGCGCCAAGAATAGGACAGAGGTTACTCCTGGAAAAGAAGACAAAGCAAGCATAGGGTGCAGCTATGCTGCTTCCCAGGTGCAGCTATGCCGCTTCCCAAGTGAAGGGAAGCAGAAGCTTTATCCAAGCTGCCCTGCCAAGACAAGAATGTGGACATACACTCCTACAGGCCAAGGGTTCTCACAACCCCAGATGTACCTGCAGAGTTCAATGGGTCAGTGAAGCCTCTCAGAGATTGACTTAAACTACTCCCAGTAATGATCGACAGAAAAGCCCTTCAACCCTTCTCTGCATCTGACCGAAGGATGAACTGACCTTTTTAGCTACTTGTTTTCTATCAGCATTGAATGCGTTCTGCCTCTCCCTTTGAAGTTCATTGATTTAAATCAATATGATTCCATGAGTATGCCTGTTACTATGTACTTTAAGGTTTTATTTTAAGGTCAAGTTGTAGGATCATGTTTAGTGGCAAAGCCTAAGGCTGAGGAGGTCAAAGGCCCAAGGAAGCACATAAATCGGTGGCTTCCCTATGTGGGCATACTGTTAAACTTCCTACTTTTGTCTATACCCATAGAATAGTGGCACCCTCAGCCTTGGGCAATGAGCCTCCTTTTGTCAGAGAGTAACAATTGATGCAAAGACACCTGGCTGATTAAAGTATCCAATGCCCAGGGGACAGTGAGGAGTGGGGTATAGAAAGAATTTAGAAGTCAACGAATGGAGAGGAGTACAATGGATGGTTGCTGTTCAGATATAATATGGTTCTACAGCCCTACCACCCTGAACACAACCAATCTCATGAGATAAAACACTGGCTGTTGCAATCGTGAACATACCTGCAGGAAACTGGACCCTTTAGCATTCTGCCATGAATAAAGGAGTTGCTCACCAGACTCTATCCCTTAGCAGTGGTTGCTGAACCATGAAAATGGGTGTCATTTTCTTTAATAATGCATCCATTAGGCAAGTAGTTGGGAAGAAAAAGAGTTCTGAGGGAAAGGAAAGGTGGTAACAGAGCAGGATGTGGGTAAACATAACCACAATGGATTGTATATATAAATGAAACTGTATAAAATAAAACATTTAAGAAAAATATTGACTCTTCTATAACATGTGCACCTTCCTCTCCTCTGGGTCCGTGAGGAGAATGTATCACAGTTCAATTCTGCTTCTGAACTCTGGCCACGGAAGGAGTCAGGGGCTCTCTTTTTGCTCATTTCTATGAACAGTTCACAGAACTCTAATTTTAAGAAACAAATTTAATTTCTAATTTGATATCACCACATATAGCAAATGCATGGACAGTCTTGTTGATGAGAGGGCTGAAGTTCAATGCTAACTGCTGTCTGATAATTACACATTTTGCCTAATTAAGAAGTTTCCAAAATGAACAACAGATGACAGAGTATAGGGGTGGGGAAATCTCCTTAATAGAAACATCAAGAGTATGATGTGTTTGGGGAATGGATAGAATTGAGCTACCTTGATAGTTAAATTTTCTTCATACTAAACAAGATTTTACTGGTCTGTATATTTTTATTTCTGAGTATATTTTTATAAGTAACAATAACAAGAGAACTGTTCACATTTTGCCCAAACAGCCTACAGCAGAGAATCCCTTGTATTTATCCATTATTATAGTACATAAGAAATGTCAGCCATTGAAATTACATTTCTAAAATTACATGAAGTACTTGTGCTGCATTTGTTTTCTGTAGTATTTCTTGGCACATCTCAAAAATCATATGCTTCTGGGTAGTATTTTTCTTTAGAAAATATGCCATTAAGATTTAAATAGTTTCTAGACCAAGGATGTTTCCTTCCTTGCCTTTGACCCCTGGGATTAAATTTTAGATGCAACCTTTCTTTATTGATTCAGTAATGTATCTAATATGACACTCATAATAACAACTAGATAAAATATTTCCTAAATAATAAATAAGAAGCGATTGTTTCAGAAAAGGAGAACTCAAAGCAACTCAATTATAGACATTCTAGATGGCTTTAGACTATGTAGCAGGCCAGTTCTTACACTCTCTACCTCGGGTAGGCATGATCACAACATGATGTTGCAAGCTCACATTCCTCAGTGATTGATGACATGAAACATGCCCTTCTAAGTGTCCAGTGCTCTCAGATATCTAGTAAGCAGTCAGTACTAGTGAGATTTGAATTTTATTCATCAACGACTCTCAGGCTCCAGGCTTTCCCTGCTAGAAGTAGCCTGTCTCCACATTAGTTTCATCTTTCTAAAGCCCTGGCAGCAAATGCAGAAAATCACAACACACTAAACACAGAGAATACGTATTAGTCAGATGCTCAACCATAACTGGTGCATCAATATCACACACTCCCTAAAGGTCTGAGACCATCACAGAAGAGAGTGAAGAGAGATTACAAGAGGCAAAGGTTGAAGAGAGCAAAACATGACAGGACCCATGCGTGTATGAACTCAAAGCAGCTCTGTTTATCTATATGATACCTGTAAAACATCAAGCCAGTCAGCATTTCAGTTTTGTAGAGGGATGTCAGAAGCTCTCATTCCTATCTGAGGAGATTATGACAGTTGATGAAGTCTAGGGGAAAAGTAGTTTTCTGAAAGGGTGTGTCTCATAGATAGCCCACAAATTAGAGACTATGAGTTATAAAAAGAAATATATAAAGTTTTTAGGAGGGGGTAGATCTCGGGAGTTGGGGTGACAGGAGGGTAATAAGACTAACATACATTGCAGACATGTATGAAATTCTCAAAGAATTAATAGTTATTTATAGTTATATATTATATGTATTTATAAATATTTTATTTAGTATAATGTTTATAAATATTTATAAATGTTTATTCTTATAAATAAAAAGTTATATATTTCAAAAATAGTGTAGGACCTAATTTTGGAACCTATAAATTTTTTCTATAAAGAGACAGATAAACATATAATTAAGAATTTTGAGATGATCCTTTTATTCAGTTATACAACTCAATAAAAAAGGCAGAAGATCATATCACAAAGAAAGAAAAAGGAGAAACACACATAGAAAGGTGATGTGAAAAATGGAGGGAAAATTTAGAAATGAGCCAAAGTCTGCAACAGCCAAGAAGATACTGAAAGAGGCAGGAAACAAATTCTCTCCTTATAGCTCCCAAAGGAATACAGCTCTGCAGCATCTGCACTGACATTCACACATGCCTGTCACATTTAAATGTAACAAATTAAATCTATGATATTTTAAGCTATCAACTTTACATCGGTATTTTGTAACCCTAACCCTACCCCTAACCCTGTTCTGGTTTCATTCCTATTGCTGTGATAAAACACTCTAATCTAGCTCAAACTTTCAAGTCACCGACCATAACTGAGGGAAGTCAGGCAAAAAAGCTCGAGAAGAAACTATGGAGGGATGGCACCTATTTTTTGCTCATAGGCTCATAATTTCTTATACAGCTTTCTTATACAGCTCAAGACTACTGACCTGGGGAATGGTGCTGCCCACAGAGGGCTAGACCCACCTGCATCAGTTAATAATCAAGAAAGTCTCCCACAGAGGTGTCCCCTGGGAAGTAACTCAATTGAGATTCCTTTCTCAGGTGATTCTAGGCTATATCAAATTAACAATTAAAGCTAAGACACAGCCACAGAAAACTAGATGGCATCTAGGTCATATAACTTAAGGGCCCATTTACCATCACACAACAGAAGGAGTTAAGTAATAGAACTGTAGAAGTGCAGAGTTTGTGGTAACAAATTTTCATTACCACTTCTAAGAAGTGAAGAAAAGGAACCAGCTACCTCCTGAACTCAAAGAAGAGTTGTGCAGTGAGGCTCCCCAACATGAGCGTTAGTAAAGGGGGTCTGCGGTAAGAAGGAGATTACAGAAAATATCTCTTCCTTACCCTTTATCTTCCCAGGCAAGGGAACTTTTCGTAAATTTCTCAGAAGACATAGCACAGAACAAGGAATAGCTAGCGATATGTGGATCCAAAGAATAAAGCAAAGGACATTAGAAAAACATGTCACCCTATGCAATTGCACTGACTCCTTTAACCAATGGATTATTCTATTCTGTTTCAGACCCTAAGAACCCTCATGGCGGTGGATTCCATTTTCTGGCATGGTGTCAGGTACTGGCAAAGAACTTCATAAATGTTTGTTGTACAAAATTAACAAGATTTTTCATAGAAAAATTAGATTCTAGACTCCTATTTCCAATTTTTTCCACACTCTTTCCTTTTATGAACCTTTCTCTGGGGGGCAGAATGTAATTATTGCTAAGTATGCCCTGCTCTTGCCAACACCACAGCTCTTACGTACATTTTCCTTGAAGCAGTAACACTTTATGGTAGTGCCCTGCTGATATGCATGTACGTGTTATAACTCAACTTGAAGACCGTAATTTCTCTGAGAGCTGTCTCTATCTTGCAGAATTATGCATCTTAAATAGAATTTATCCAATTCCTTACAAAAATAAGTTCATTGTAAATATTCTCAGTTAAACTGAATCCTTTTTGTTAATTTATAGACTTCATGGTCACCTACTTGCGTCTTGTTTTTCCTATAAACAATAATAAAAATTTCCTCAATTGCCATTTATTTTATTACTGTGATTTCATTATTTAGTAGAAAAGACTATTCTAGACTTGCAAGTAAAGTCCAGGTCTGCATTCTTGGCTTACGTTATTAACAATTCATAAATGTGTTGTATGCTGTGCTATAAGACATAATATGAAGGGTTTGCCTGATGGGTGCTAGAAGATAATGGAGGATAGTAACGGATCCTCAGGAACATCTGTTACAGCTCTAGTTTTCATCTTTAATTTGCTAGTTTGTGGCATTTTTCTGTGCTTTGAGCAAGTTAAAATGACATCTTAATATAACTGAATGTAAGAAAGAAGAAAAGAGACAGGATCTCGTAGTAGCATGTACACTAGCCAGCTTCTATAACATTTTAATAAAGGCCATATTAGGGGAACAAATGTTAGATGCAAGAAAGCTAAGATGACACATTTTGCTGTAAAGTTATATGCCTAAACATCAGAATCATCATTTAAAACAATCCTCAGCCATGATTATGAGAAATAGCTAGCTACACCTGTGACAGGTTTTGAAATTAACTGTCCCGTTTCTATGGTGTCACCATAAAAGCGAGCAGTGTGCTACATATCTCTCCCCAAGGATTATTATAAGGGATGTATGAATGCCTAATGTATTGGCTTTATTGCTGTCAGAAATAAACACTTACTTTCATACATAAAAGCTAGAGTTTAGTAACTGTATTTTGCAAATAACTGTAGAATCATAATGACATCCCAGAAAGAAAAAAAAAAACCTCATATATGAGCGCCTTTAGAAATGCTCAAGCTCTTTAATATTTGAATTGCTTATAAATGTTTATCTGTGTTATGTTTTTCTTCCAAACGCACCAAGCTTACTTCAATGCAAGGCATAAGTCAATATTTGCATATGGGATGTGAATAAACACAGCTTTGCCGCTGGTCCATTTAGATGCAATGGACAGAATAAAATATATATTTTCTAAAGGAACATCCTCTTGGCTATTCACTGAGGGCTCAAAAGCAAATGGATGTTCAATGTTTCATATCTATTTAAACCAGTGGAGACTTAATAGCTAAATTCTCAAGGAAGAAACAATATTTGAAAATGAAGAACCCAGTGAATTATGCAGAACTGAAGCAGCCTGTCATTCTCTGAACATGAACTCTCAACACCCTGTTTTGGAAGGCCTCCTTCAATGTTAGAAAAGCAAAATTTCTCATTCTCAGCAGCCACAATCCTTTTCTGGGTCCAAAGGTGAATCACAGAGGTCACAATAGATGCTAGAACTAAGTCAACTCACTGAATTAACAGAAAGACATAATAGAATGATAGATTTTTCAACTCATTTACAGAGATATGCACCTTCCCCAGTGCACATTGATTGTGACACAATAGCTGGTGTTCCTGTGCTGTAAGTATCCAAACTATCCAGGCTTCTTTTACCTTAAATCCACCCACTCCTCCCACATTTCTCTCTTTCTCTCTCTCTCTCTTTCTCTCTCTCTCTCTCTCTCTCTCTCTCTCTCTCTCTCTCTCTCTCTCTCTCTCTGTAGGAGGTGGGGAGAACATATGCACGTGCCAGAGTATGTTTGTCTAGATCAGAAGGTAGCCCAAGTATCAGTCAGTCCTCTTCCACAGGTGAGATAGGGTCTCATTGCTTTTCACTGATGCTGACCCATGATCTTCTAGGGATTATCATACGTCTACCTCCCACCTCAGTCCTCAAGCCTTGGGCTTGCGACCATGGGCTCACGATGAGATTTTACATGGATTCTGAGACAGCAAAGTCAGGTCCTAATATGTACTTGGAAAACACTTCACCCACTAAGCTATATGCTCAACCCCTTTATCTTCTTTTTAAAAATTCAAAATTGCCTGACAGGCTAGCCACACTGGCACACCTAATCCCAAAAGGAAAAGCTGAGGCATAAAGACGGTAACTCTGGCCAGCCTGGACTACATAGTGAAACTCTCAAAAGAGAAGAAAAAGCAAAAGAGAGAAAGAAAGAAAGAAAGAAAGAAAGAAAGAAAGAAAGAAAGAAAGAAAGAAAGAAAGAAAGAAAGAAAGAGGGAGGGAGGGAGGGAGGGAGGGAGGGAGGGAGGGAGGGAGGGAGGGAGGAGAAAGGAAAGGAAAAGGAGGGAAGGAGCAAGGGAGAGAGGGAAGGAAGGAAGGAAGGAAGGAAGGAAGGAAGGAAGGAAGGAAGGAAGGAAGGAAGGAAGGACTGATTGTTTGATATTAAAAATCAAAACCTTGCAAAAGATTTATAGCCAAGACAATAATACTACAAGGGACTAGCAGACTTATTTAGGAGTAATTTACTTGATAGCGTGAATGAGTTAGTGATTCTGGTTTGGAATTTTAAGATAACATTAGGCCCCTTGATGTAAAAGAGAGATGAATGTTTTCAAAATTTCCAGCATAGTCCACCACTTTCCGCTTTTGTGTTAATATTAAGCTTCCAGATCCATAGTTACCAGTGAAAAATGGAGATCAGAAGTAAATTCCTCACCTCAAAGCTCCCCAGCCTACCAGGAAGCAAAGAGGAAACATAATAAGGCATGAATTTGTATACAAAGGAGATAAAGATGGCTAAAACTACATTTGACTCATCCCACAAGGCTTCATTAAGAATAGAGCAGAGGTAGGCCAATGATATAAAGTTTTGGGGTTTATGGAAGGACAAAAGATTATGTTACACTAAGTGTGAGTAACAGAGTAAGAATGGCAGCAATTATCCCAGCTCTAAAACTGAGACGGGCAAGAACTCTTTTCTTCATGCCATAAATTGACTCCAAACTCTTCATGTCATAAATTGCTCCCAAGCTCATGAGAAGTTCAGCCCCAATCATTCCTGACCCACAATCCTCTTCAGGTTTGTAGCAAAGATCCCAGGCCTTGAAACTTCCAGGGTATTGAAGAAGTCCCGAGTCCCAGGTCTCTTATCCCACTTACTTGGCATGCACACTTAATACTGCAGAATGTCTCATCTGGGGCTCTCACTGCGCTTTCTTCCTCTGTTTCTGATATATTCTGGTTTTGTTGTGCTGCAACTGAAGCCAGGGCTCATACATGCATAGTTGGATAATGATGCCCCTAACCCCCAGGTTTCATAGTACTACAGGGATTGTCAGGAAAAGACAGGTTCAAAAAGACTGTCAATAAAACCAAAGACTCTCTTCCTCCTAAAGCTTTTAATAGGAAGCACTCCCTTTTCTCCACATCTCTAGCACATTTTTAATCACTTTTCCAAACTAGCATTTCCCTAGAATGCCTTGAATCATTCAAAGCACATCCCAGAAAGTTTTCCTAAAGTCTCTGAACAAGACTTCAGTCCTGAAGCAGGAAGAATAAAAGGCAAAATGTGGATCAGAATGGCTAAGATCAAAAACTCAGGTGACAGCACATGTTGAAGAGGATATGGAGAAAGAGGAACACTTCTCCATTGGTGCTGGGATTGCAAAATGGTGCAACCACTCTGGAAATCAATCTGTAGGTTCCTCTGAAAATTGGAAATAGTACTACCTGCAGACCCAGCTATACTAACTACTCTTGAGCATATACCCAAAAGATGCCCCACCATGCCACAGGAGCACATGCTGCACTATGTTCTCAGTGGCCTTATTTGTCAAAAGCTGGAAATAACCCAGGTGTCCCACAAGGAAGAATGAATACAGAAAATGTGGTTCATTTATACAATGGAATACTACTCAGCTATTAAGAATGAGGACATCCTGAGTTTTGCAGGCAAATGGATGGAACTAGAAAATATCCTGAGTGAGATAACTCAGACCCAAAATGGCATGCATGGTATGTACTCACTAGTAAGTGGATATTAGCTCCCCAAAATTACTGAATACCCAGGATACAATCCACAGAACTCAAGAAGGTTAACAATTCAAAGAGCCAAAGTGAAGATGCTTCAATCCCACCCTTGAAGGAGAAGAAATAATGGTGGCTGAGAGAGGTAGGTAGGGAGGGATATGGAGGGGAACAGGGGAGCGGGAAAGGGAAACATGATCAGGTATTGGGGGAGAAACAGGAGAGAAGATCTGAGGGCCATCAGAATGATTGGAAACAGGCAGCCTTGGGAAGTATGAGGTGGAGGGACCCTCTAGAATGTACCAGAAATCTGGGAGGTTAGAGACTCTCAGAACTCAAAAGGAGGAACCTTAGATGAAATGTACAACAGTGGGGAGTGAGGGCTTGTAGAGTCTGCCTCCTGTAGTAAAAAAAGGCATCAAGTGGAGGGATGGCATTGCCATTCTACAGTCAAAAACTCTGAGCCAGAATTGTTCCTGTCTGAAAGAACTTTAGGGACAAAAAATGGAGAAGAGACTGAGGGAAAGGAGTTCCAGTGATCAGCCCAAACTGGGATCCATCTCAAGGGAAGGCTCCAAGACCTGACACTATTACTGATGCTGTGGTGTGCTTACAGACAGGAACCTAGTATGGCAGTCCTCCTAAAGGCCAAAGAAACAGCTGGTTGAGACAGATGCAGATACTTAAACCCAACTGTTGAATCGAAGGGGGGGGGGGGCTGTGGTTGAATTAGGGGAAGGCTGGAAGAAGTTGTCTATGAGAGCAGCCCAAAAAGGAAGAGGAGCAGTCTCAGCTAACCTGGACCCCTGAAATCTCTCAGACACTGAGAAACCAACCAAGTAACATGCATGAGCTGATCAATAGCCCCTGACACATGTACAGCAGAGGACTGGCCTCACTGAGAGAAAATTCACCTACCCCTTGAGAGAATTTTTGCCCCAGGGAGTGGGGAGGCCTAGCATGGTGGTGGTGTAGGTACAGCCTCTAGGAGATGGATGAGGATGAATGGGATGAGGAACTGTGGGAGGGTGGACCCTGAAGGGATAAGGACATACTGAAAAAAAAAAAAAGATTAAAGATAAATTAAAAAAAATAATAACATAGTGAATGTCTCTCTACAGTAGCCACCACATTCCATGTATGTAAGAATGAATGTTTCTCTACAGTATCTACCACATTCCCTGCATGCAATGCTTGTGCACCTGTCACCTGTGAATCATCTCTCCTGACCTGCAGAGACAATCTCCTCTTAGCTTTACAAATGAATGACATTAAAGAACCTTTTTAAGTTCTCTCATGTAGCAAAGGGCAGAATTAAGGTGATCCTGCCTTCAGAACTGGAACACAATCCCATTCATCTACTCCTCCTGTGGATCTAGGAGCTAAAAGAGAAGGTGGGGAGAGGTACAGGGGGTGGGGGATTCTAACAGGTTGAAAAAAGAAACAGAAAGTAACAAATGATAAATAGTTAAATGTAAGTAGAAAATAAGAACTCTAAGAACAAGGTTGAGGGGAAATGGAGAACATCTTAAAGGTTTTGAAGTCACAGCGTCTGTCATTGTCACAGAATCAAAAAAGTGGTAAAAAAAAAATACTTTATGGAACTAAGGATGACTAATACAGTTTCATGACCCAAAGTTAATATCCAAGATAACTTGCCTATATACAACCAATTAATAAACATACCTTGAAACTAAAAGCATAATATCACTTACATTACCACTCCTAAAGTACCCAGCAACAATTATATGAGAAAAACTGTGCCATACATGAGAAGGCCAAAAGAAATAAATCATGACATAGTCTTTCTTTAGGCAGGAAGATATAATGAAAGATGTCTGTTCTCTCTCCCATCTTGACTTATATATTTTGAAACCATCTCAATCAAAATGTCAGGACACTATTCAGTGAATACTAACAAGGTGATTCTGAAATTTATTAGAGAGGCTAAGAAATAGTATTGGCTAATGTAACAGCACTGGTTGTCCTGGAACTCATTTTGTAGGCCAAGCTGCCTCAAATTTGGAGAGATCCTCCTGCCTCTGCCTCCTCAATGCCGGCATTAAAGACTTGTGCCACCATCACCCAGCTGCAGATTCTTTTCTGAAATCTGAGCAAATAAGTGGATATCCAAGTACAAGAGGCATTTAAAACCCCAAAGAGACAGAACCAGAGAAAAGTCACAACATGCAATATTATAGCCAAAATCTCAAAACTACAAAACAAAAAAGAAATATTAAAACCTTCAAGAGAAAAAAAATGACCTCTTACTTACATGGGCTTATGAATGAAAATAGAAACCCTAAAGCCAGGAAGCCATACCATGATACAGTGCATTGATGAAATTAAGTAGCTCCCAGCCAAGATGGCTATATCTAGCAAAGTTAGCTTGTAAAATAGATGGAGAAATAAACAAATTCCAAGTCAACTGCAAACTGAAACAAGTCAGGAGTACTAAATCATAACTGCAGAGATAAACATAGAGGAAAGAATGATACTTTCAGCCAGGCAGTGGTGGCGCACGCCTTTAATCCCAGCACTTGGGAGGCAGAGGCAGGTGGATTTCTGAGTTCGAGACCAGCCTGGTCTACAAAGTGAGGTCCAGGGCAGCCAGAACTATACAGAGAAACCCTGTCTTGAAAAACAAACAAACAAACAAAAAGATATTTTCAATCCCACAAACAAAGGAAAGAATAAATTTCATTACAGACATAGATAGGAAGAAGTCTCTCAAGTTCATTCTTTTATTACTATGCACAAAAATAAAAAACTCTTACAAAAACAATTAAGGAAAGGTTTACTCTGGCTCACAAAACACTGGTATGATGCAGCATCACAAAACCTTAAGGATGCTGGTGCAGGAAGCAACTGGTCACATCTCAATACATCAATCATCAAGAATAGACAGTAATGAATGAATGCATGCTTCTGCTGAACAGAGACCAGGACCCTAGTCAGAAAAAGCCTCTACCCATAATGGATGGATATTCTTCTTCCAATTAATGTAATCAAGGTATGCTCCAAGGGCATCGTCAGAGGCCCATAACCCAGGTGATCCTAGAGTCTGCCAAGTTAACAACTAATGATAGAATTGATCATTTCTAAGTCAATAAACCAGCAAACTTCAAATTCAAATGAGGAGAAAGAAAAGAATAAGCAATAATTCCAAACAACCAGGAGAGCAGCCAACCCAGTACAGTATCAGCAAAGCCTTCTAATTAATAACACATAAATGTAAATGGTCTTAAGTTTTCCAATTAAATGATGGAGAGAGCTGACTAGATTTTACAAAGAGAGATCTAAGTATTTGTTACCTATCATCATCAGTCAAAGAAACACAGATTTAGAATGAAAGAACAGGGTCAATAGAGCAGGCAAGTACAAGTCCCAAAGGAGCAAGGGCAGCTAAACTTCCATCTGCTGAAGCAGACTACAAGCCATAATTAATCAAAAAGGGTAAAGAAAATCACTCTATATTGCTAAAGGGGACAATCATCAGGAAGGCATCACAATCATAAATACATTGTTGTACCCAATTTCATAAAACAAACACTGCTGGACATGAGAAGACAGGTCCAGTTATAATTGAAGACACAAATTGACTGTGCCAGTCTTATAAAACTCAACAAAGAAACTTCAAGATTGCATTGTACCATAGATCAGAGATGTGAGCAACAGCCACAGAATATTTCTTCCAACAAACAAAACATGCATCGTTCCTAACAACCCTTGGAACCTTATTTAAACTGATCACATCTCAGGTCAAAAAGGAAATTATTAAAACAAATTAATTGGAACAAGTTCTTGTATCTTCTCAGATCACAATAGAATAAATTCAGAAGCTGATTACAAGAAAAATAAAAACACTACAGAAATGCTTAGAATGTGAACAAGACTCTTGAATATGGGTCATCATTGTGGTTTGAATAAAGTAAAATGCTTAGAAATTTTGTGTCCAGCTGTTTGATAGTTTACTTAGTGTCTTAATCAGGGTTTCTATTCCTGGACAAAACATCATGACCAAGGAGCAAGTTGGGGAGGAAAGGGTTTATTCAGCTTATACTTCCACATTGCTGTTCATCAAGGAAGTCAGGACTGGAACTCAAGCAGGTCAGGAAGCAGGAGCTGATGCAGAGGCCATGGAGGTATGTTCCTTACTGGCTTGCTTCCCCTGGCTTTCTCAGCCTGCTCTCTTATAGAACCCAAGACTTCCAGTCCAGAGATGGTCCCACCCACAAGGGTCCTTTCACCTTGATCACTAATTGAGAAAATACCCCACAGCTGGATCTCATGGAGGCACTTCCCCAACTGAAGCTCTGTGATAACTCCAGCTGTGCCAAGTTGACACAAAACTAGCCAGTACACTTAGTTTAATAGTATACTCATGTGACACCAAAAATTCCACCAGAGAATTCCTACAGTTGATAATAAAAAAAAAAAAACTCAGCAAAATGGACAGATATAAAATTAACTCACACAAATCAGTAGCCTTCCTCTACTCAAAGGATAAACAGCATGAGAAAGATATTAGGGAAACGACACCCTTCACAATAGCCAAAAACAATGTAACATACCTTAGTGTGACTCTAACCAAACAGTGAAATATCTGCATAAGAACTTCAAGTCAATAAAGAAAGAAACCAAAGATCTCAGAAGATGGAAACATCTCCCATGCTCAAGAATTGGCAGAATTAATATAGTAAAAATAGCCATCTTGCCAAAACCAATATATAGATTCAATGCAATCCCCATCAAAATTCCAACTCAATTATTTAGAGAGTTAGAAAGAGCAATTCTCAAATTCATTTGGAATAACAAAAAAACCCAGAATAGCAAAAAATATTCTCAATTATAAAAGAACTTCTGGGGGAATCACCATCCCTGACCTCAAGCTATACTACAGAGCAGTTGTGAAAAAAAAAAAAAAAACTCATGATATTTGTACAGAGACAGGCAGGAAGATCAATGGAATAGAATTGAAAACTCAGAAATGAAGCCACACATCTATTGTCACTTGATCTTTGACAAGGGAGCTAAAACCATCCATTGGAAAAAAGACAGCATTATCCACAAATGGTGCTGGTTCAACTGGTGGTCAACATGTAGAAGAATGCAAATTGATCCATTCTTATCTCCCCATACAAAACTCAAGTCCAAGGGAGCTAAAGCCATCCACTGGAAAAAAGACAGCATTTTCCATAAATGGTGCTGGTTCAACTGGTGGTCAACATGTAGAAGAATGCAAATTGATCCATTCTTATCTCCCCATACAAAACTCAAGTCCAAGGGAGCTAAAGCCATCCACTGGAAAAAAGACAGCATTTTCAATAAATGGTGCTGGTTCAACTGGTGGTTAACATGTAGAAGAATGCAAATTGATCCATCTAATCTCCCTGTACAAAACTCAAGTCCAAGTGGATCAAGGACCTCCACATAAAACCAGATATATTAAATTAATAGAAGAGGAAGTGGGGCAAAGCCTGGAACACATGGGCACAGGGGAAATTTTCCTAAACAGAACACCAATGGCTTATGCTCTAAGATCAAGAATTAACAAATGGGACCTCATAAAATTGCAAAACTTCTGTAAGACAAAGGATACTGTCAATAGAACAAAACTGCAAGCAACAGACTGGGAAAAGATCTTTACTAATCCTACATCTGATAGATGGGTAATATCCAATATATACAAAGAACTCAAGAAGATAGACTCCAGAGAGCCAAATAACCCATTAAAACATGGGGAACAGAACTAAACAGAGAATTCTCAACTGAGGAAACTAAGGGCTGAGAAGCACCTAAAGAAATGTTCAACATTCTTAGTCATCAGGAAAATACAAATTAAAACAAACCTGAGATTCCACCTCACACCAGTCAGAATGGTCAAGATCAAAAACTCAGGTGACAGCAGATGCTGGTGAGGATGTAGAAAAAAGAGGAACACTCCTCCATTGTTGGTGGGATTGCAAGCTGGTACAACCACTCTGGAAATCAGTTTTGCTGTTCCTCAGAAAATTGAACATAGTATTACCTGCAGACCCAGCTATACCACTCCTGGGAATATACCCTAATGATTCTCTAATATATAACAAGGACACATGCTCCACTATGTTCATAGCAGCCTTATTTTTAATAGCCAGAAGCTGTAAAGAACCCAGATGTCCCTCAACAGAAAAATGGATACAGAAATTGTGGTACATTTACACAATGGAGTACTACCAAGCTATTAAAAACAATGTATTTATGAAATTTCTAGGCAAATGGATGGATCTGGAGGGTATCATCCTGAGTGAGGTAACCCAATCACCAAAGAACTCACATAACATGTACCCACTGATAAGTGGATATTAGCCCAGAAACTTAGAATACCCAAGGGGAGGAGGAGAGGAGGAGGAGGAAGAGAAGGAGGAGGAAGGAGGAGGAGGAAGGAGAAGGAGGAAGAAGGAGAAGAAGGAGAAGAAGGAGGAGAAGGAGAAGGAGAAGGAGAAGGAGAAGGAGAAGAAGAAGAAGAAGAAGAAGAAGAAGAAGAAGAAGAAGAAGAAGAAGAAGAAGAAGAAGAAGAAGAAGAAGAAGAAGAAGAAGAAGAAGAAGAAGAAATTCCATAACAGGACTAGAAGAACAAAGGAAATTAGAAAAAGTTATTATTAAGGGCTAACATTACAAATAAAAAAACACAGTAGTGACTGAATTTAAAAACCTAAACCAATTAAAAAGTGGGGCACAGAGTTAAACAAAGAATTCTCAACTGAGGAATACCGAATGGCTGAGAAGCACCTGAAAAAATGTTCAACATCCTTAATCATCAGGGAAATGCAAATCAAAACAACCCTGAGATTCCACCTCACACCAGTAAGAATGGCTAGGATCAAAAAATCAGGTGACAGCAGATGCTGGCGTGGATGTGNAAAAAAAAAACCTAAACCAACTATGTATTGTTTCAAGAACCATTTCTCACCCAGTAAAGACACAAAGAGACAGAGATCAAAGGATGGAGAGCAATCTATCAAATGAACAAAGGCTGAAAATAAACTGTCATAGCAATGTTGACATGGTAAACTAGATTTGAAATCAAAATTAGAAAAGATAAAGACAGCCAGTATACATTAATTGGGAGAAAAATTAATCAAGAAGATACAACAATGGCTGCGGAGATGGCTCAGTAGACAGACCAGAGTGATCAGATTCTCAGAATACACATAAATGGTCTGAAGGCGTGGTAGTGCATCTGTAATTCTAGCAAATGTTGGACAGGGGATCCTTGGAACAAACAGATTAGCAACATAGGCAAGTTCTGAGTTCTGTTGACCTTGCTCAATAAATAAGGTAAAGAAAGACTAAAAGAGACTACCCCATGAACTTTAGCCTATAGTTATGAAACACGCATGCATATGTACTACATACAGAGGCACATGCAAAGAAAAAAAGAAATAACAAAAGATATAGATAGATAGATAGATAGATAGATAGATAGATAGATAGATAGATAGATAGATATAATGGTTAAGTCTCCATATTCAGTTTTAAAAGACCCTTATAGATATAAAACATCAACCAGTTAATGATACAGTAATAGTTTGTGATTTTAATACCACATAGTCATCTTTAAATAAGACAATGCGATAAAAACAAAGATACTTCAGAGGTAAATCATACTATCAAATGGGTTTAACAAATACCTATGGAGTGTTATATTCAATAAATATAAAATATCCATTCTTTTCAGGATGCACAGAACCTCTCTAAATTAGGTCCCATTATATGTGACAAAGCATGTCTTATGAAATAGAAAAGAATTCAATAATATCTTGAGTCGTATTAAATAATAGTGGAATACAACCAGAAATAAGTATTAAAAGAAGCTGCAGACAACACTACACAAACAAGAGGGAGTTGAACACTACACTCTCGACTGACAAGTGGGTTGCTGAAGAACTCAAGAAGTTAACTTTAAAAGCCCTAGACTAAAACACAAATGAAAGTTACCAGAATCTTTGGAATCGTGATGAAACATTTATGAAAGAAAAGTTTATTGCTAAGTATTTACATTCAATGTCAGAGAGAGTTTAAATAAATAAGCCAATTATGACCCCAAGATCTTAAACCAACAACCAAAACAGTAGGTGG
The DNA here is from genome assembly GCA_902729485.2 of Mus minutoides. Classification (NCBI taxonomy): domain Eukaryota; kingdom Metazoa; phylum Chordata; class Mammalia; order Rodentia; family Muridae; genus Mus; species Mus minutoides. The sequence continues at coordinate 46,817 of LR751234.1, read as the reverse complement.
CAAAACATAATAAAACATGAGGCCTATATTGAATGCAGACAGAAAGAACAATTCAGAGACTTGATGCAACAAAGCAGCGGTTCTTTGAAAAGATGGACAGGGTTGCCTGTCTATTTTCTTTGTGTCTTACCCGTCTTCTTTTTTGTTTGCTTTTTTGTTGTTGTTGTTTATTTATCTTGTTTCTCATTTTCTTTTATTGGATATTTTCTTTATTTACCTTTCAAAAGTTATCCCCTTTCCTGGTTTCCCCTCCGGAAACACACTATGCCACCCCTCCCCCTGCTTCTATGAGAGTGCTCCCCACACACACACACACTCCCACCATCATGCCCCGGCATTCCCCTACACTGTGACATCAAGCATTCACAGTACCAAGGACCTCTCCTCTCATTGATGTCCATCCTCTACAACATATGCAAAGGGAACCATGGGTCACTCCATGTGTAATCTTTGGTTGGTGGCTTAGTCCCTGGGAGCTCTGGGGAGTCTGGTTGGTTGATATTGTTGTTCTTTCTATGAGGTTACAAACCCCTTCAGCTACTTCAGTCCTTCCCCTAACTCTTCCATTGGAGACCCTGTGCTCTGTCCAATGGTTGGCTGAGAGCATACACCTCTGTATTTTTCAGGCACTGGCAGAGCCGCTCAGGAGACAGCTATATCAGGCTCCTGTCAACAAGCACTTCTTGGCATCCACAATACTGTCTGGGCTTGGTGACCCTTTACATGATACATCCCCAGGTGGGCCCTTTCCTTAAGTGTCTGCTCCACACTTTGTCCCAGTATTTGCTCCCCTTAGTATTTTCTTCCCCTTTCTAAGAAGGACCGAAGCACCCACACTTTGGTCTTCCTTCTTATTGAGCTACATGTGGTCTGGAAATTATATCTTAGGTATTTTGAGGTTTTGGACTAATGTCCATTTATCAGTGAGTGTATATCATGTGTATTCTTTTGTGATTGGGTTACCTCACTCAGGATGATATTTTTGAGATCCATCCAATTGCCTAGGAATTTCATGAATTAATTGTTTTTAATAGTTGAGTAGTACTCCATTGTGTAAAAACTATACTCATCTAATGTCATCCCCTTGGGGTCCTGGAAGGCTCTTGCTTTCCTGGCATCTGGGAGTTTCTGGTTGCTACCCCCAGTTCCCGATCCCCCTTTGCTACACACCTCTGTTCAATTTCCTGACCTCTGTACATCTCTTCCATCTTATCCCATACCTGAATCTGCCCCTTTTCCCTTCCCCCTCAGCCCCCCACCCCCCCGCTTCCTCCCAAGTCCCTCTCATGCTCTACTTCCCTTGATTATATTGTTCCCACTTCTAAATAGGACTGAAACATCCACTCTTTGGTGTTCCTTCCAATCAATCTTCATGTGGTCCATGAGTTGAATCATGGTTATTCCAGTTTCTTTGCCTGGTGTCTACGTATCTATGAGTACATACCATGTGTGTTCTTTTGTGACTGAGTTACCTCACCCAGGATGATATTTTCTAGATCTATCCATTTGCCTGGGAATTTCCTTATCTCATTGCTTTTAATAGCTAAGTAGTACTCCATTGTGTAAATGTATCACATCTTCTGTATCCATTCCTTTGTTGAGGGACATATGGGTTGTTTTCAGCTTCTGGCTGTGTGTTCTCAACTGAGGAAACTCTAAGGACTGAGAAGCACCTAAAGAAATGTTCAACATTCTTAGTCATCAGGGAAATACAAATCAAAACAACCCCGAGATTCCACCTCACACCAGTCAGAATGGCTAATTTCAAAAACTCAGGTGACAGCAGATGCTGGCAAGGATGTGCAGAAAAAGAAACACTCCTCGATTGTTGGTGGGATTGCAAGCTGGTCTTTTTTATTTGCATTTCCCTGATGAATAAAGATGTTGAACATTTCTTTAGGTGCTTCTTGGCCATTCAAGTATCTTCAGTTGAGAATTCTCTGTTTAACTCTGTTCCCCATTTTTGATAAGTTTTTTTTGGTTCTTTGAAGTCTAACTTCTTGAGTTCTTTGTGCATATTAGATATTAGCCCTCTATTGGATGTAGGATTGCTAAAAATCTTTTCCCAATCTGTTGGTTGCCATTCTGATGTTAGCTAAAATACCCAAAAAAAGCGGAGAGAGAACCTGTAAAGACTATATCCAGAGGTTGCACATGGCCCTGGGTTGAGGGATGGGACCACCCACCCATTTCCAAAATTTTAACCCAGAATTGTTACTGTCTAAAGAAAATACAGGGACAAAGAGTGGAACAGAGACTGAAGGAAAGGCCATCCAGAGACTGCCCCACCTAGGGATCCATCCTACATGCAGATACCAAATCTAGACAATATTGTGGATGCCAAGAAGTACATGCTGAAAAGAGCCTGATAATGGATGTCTCCTGAGAGGCCCTGCCAGATCCTGACCAATACAAAGGTGGATGCTCACAGCCAACCATCGGACTGAGCACAGGGACCCAGATGGAGAAATTAGGATAAGGACTGAAGGATATGAGGGGGCCTTATCTGGCATCAATGGGAAGGGAAGCCTTTGGTCCTATTAAGGTTTGATGCCCTAATGTAGAGGAATGCTAGGGCAGTGAGGCAGGAGTGGGTGGGTGGTAGGGAAGCACCCTCATAGAAGCAGGGTAAGGGGGGATGGGATAGAGGGTTTGCAGAGGAGAAAGAGGGAAAGGGGATAACATTTGAAATGTAAACAAATAAAATATCCAATTAAAAACAATAAAAACTAAAAACTTTATTTTAAAAAAAGACTATATTCATGAATCCAGATGAGAACAGAACTCTGTGTAGAAACTGAGCTAACGTCCATTAATGCTTTAATCTGGTTAAACTGTTGTCTGTATTTTGTTCCTGTTAAAGACTTTATGGGAAGCTAGCTTTAAAGTTGATGGACTAATTAAACTGGTAGAAGAAATCTTAAGTTCATCCAACATTTAGGCTGTCAGATGGATACTGCTGGCTGCTTTTCATAAAGTTTAAGTTAAAACTGTGAGCAAAAAGCCAAGTGGAAATATTTGCAAAGTTGCAATTTGCCCAGAAGTATGCAAAGTTGGAGTCCAGAAAAGTTTGGCTGCTTAAGAGATCACAGTCATTTAAAAGACAGTGAGTTCTTTGTACCAGGATGATAAAAAAGATACCTGGAGTATGTCTGAGGAGTTGGCTAGATTCTCCCATCACATACTCAAGAGCATATAGTTTAAGCTCATCTGAAGGATTCTACTTTAAGAAGACAATTCCAGGGCTCCCTGCCCACACATGACTGTCTAAGTGTTTCCCTGCATTCAGCTATCCAGATACACAGAGAACATTATTGCTAATTGTCCAAGCAGAGCTGGCTACTGCTCAAACTAGTAGAGCATCAAGTCCTTCACAATGTGCTTGCTGGTTTTGTGAGCATACAGAATATTACAGTTGCAGTGATATGTAAGCTTTCACCAATATCTCAAAGGAAATCCTGGGAGGCCAGGAAATGTAAGGCAGGCTATGAATTCCTCCAACCTTCCCTCCCCACCTACCAATCCCTCTCTCCTTTCCTTTCATGAAATGAGTAGCGTCTAACATATGTTTCTACCACCATGATGTTGCCTCTCTAAGGCTCAAAATCATAAAGACAAATTACAGACTAAAACCTCTGAGGCCATGATTAAAAGTAAACACTCCCTAACGGTACTTATGTCAGAGATTGTACTAAAGATTTGTATAGACATGGAAGTGTCCCATGTCCTCTTCCAAAGCTTAACGTGAGGCACCGTGTCCAATAAAAAGGGGCACTGGAGATGGAGAAAAAAGCACAATTCCCAGGCAATTGCTCAATGAGTCCAGTTAAATGGAAGAGAGCAGGAAGTTACACTGATGATATTACTCACCAGGCTTAACATCTGGTTAGATGCTACCATTCAAAAATGAGGGTGAGACAACAGGAAAGCAGGACAAAGTCCTTGGGAATTAAAAGAGTGATTACTCCATGAGAAGAAGCATAGAACAGAAAAAGAAACAGGAAAGAGAAGAATCTAGTACCATCCTTTAATTTAGTTAGGGCACATCCAACAAAACAGCCCTGTGCCACACTACTGTAGTGCATACAAAGCATAGATAGCTAAGGAATTTTACAAATGTTCTCAATGACTGCCTAACAAGCAGCAATCTTCCACTTGGCTCTGCTGCTAGCTTTCTGGAAACAGCAGGCAACACTCTGAAGGAACCAGTTTCTTGGCTTTAGGGAGAGAAAATTGGTCAAATCAATCATAAATAGCTAACCCAAGAAGAAGCACTCAGAAAGAAAGTTGTGCTGTCTCAAAGAGGAGCATGGGCTTTAAATCAAAGACATGGGTACCACGTACAATTTCTTCTACTTAATGAACTTGAACCCAGAATAAGTCACTCTCTCCTGTAGATTTTTTCTTACTCAATATGTGAATACTTATGTATGCCTTGGGATTATCATGAGAACAAGTGAAGGGTTTAAAGTTACTTCTGTTCAGAATTCAGAAGTATGAGATTCCCTTACCTGCATGGGGATTCTAGATGGAACAGAATTCAGCAAAGAAGGAAATAATTCCATTCCAGGGCAGTCTCAAGTTGTGAATTTAGGAAACCAAATAATAAAAGACATCATTTCTACTACTCATTACAGGTTAGGGTCAGAGAACATCGAAGAATATGCCATTTTGAAAACTTGGAGGTATTTGTTAAAAGTCCAAGAATATTTATTAAATAAGGGTCCCTAATTCTTGGGCAGAAAGATTTTTTAAAACTATTAGTAATTTGGGACTCAAATTCTAAATTAGTACCCAGAAGCTAGTACTGAAGATGACTGCCAAAACTCCAGGGACACTTCCTTGGTGCTAACTTCTTCAAAAGAGAATTAGAAGCAAGTATAAGATTTCCCTGACAAAGCATGTTGTTGAGAGCAATATTATTTTCTGTTCATTAAAGAGGTAATAAACATCCCACATACAATCACCAAACCCAGACACTTTTGTGGATGCCAACAAGTGCTTACTTACAGAAGCCTGTTTTTTTCCCAATTTTTATGAGATATTTTCTTCATTTACATTTCAAATATTATCCTGAAAGTCCCCTATACCCTCCCCCATACCCCACCCTGCTCCCCTACCCACCCACTCCTACATCTTGGCCCTGGCGTTCCCCTGTACTGGAGCATATAAAGTCTGCATAACCAAGGGGCCTCTCTTCCCAATGATGGCCAACTAGGCCATCTTCTGCTATATATGCAGCTAAAGACTGAGCTCTGGGGGTACTTGTTAGTTCATATTGTTCTTCCACCTTTAGGGTTGGAGACCTCTTCAGCTACTTGGGTACATTCTCTAGCTCCTCCATTGGGAACCCCATGTTCCATCTAAAAGCTGACTGTGAGCATCCACTTCTGTGTTTGCCAGGCACTGGCATAGCCTCACACAAAACCACTATATCAGGGTCCTTTCAGCAATATCTTGCTGGCATATGCAATAGTGTCTGCATTTGGTGGCTGATTATGGGATGGATCCCCGGCAGCCACAGTCACTGGTTGGTCCATCCTTTTGTTTCAGCTCCACACTGGATCTCTGTAACTCCTTCAATGTGTGCTTTGTTCCTAATTCTAAGAAGGGGAGAAGTGTCCACACTTTGGTCTTCATTCTTTTTGAGCTTCATATGTTTAGCCAATTGTATCTTGGGTAGTCTAGGTTTCTGGGCTAATATCCACTTATCAGTGAGTACATGTTATGTGAGTTCTTTTGTGATTGGGTTACCTCACTCAGGATGATACCCTCCAGATACATACATTTGCTCAAGAATTTTATAAATTCATTGTTTTTAATAGCTGAGTAGTACTCCATTGTGTAAATGTACCACATATTCTGTATCCATTACTCTATTGAGGGACACCTGGGTCCTTTCCAGATTCTGGCTATTATAAATAAGGCTGCTAGGAACATAGTGGAGCATTTGTCCATATTACCAGTTGGAACATCTTCTGGATATATGCGCAGGAGAGGTATTGCAGGATCTCCTGGTAGTACTATGTCCAATTTTCTGAGAAACCACCAGACCGATTTCCAGAGTGATTATACAAGCTTGCAATCCCACAAACAATGGAGGAGTGTTCCTCTTTCTCCACATCCACGCCAGCATCTGCATCATCCAAATTTTTGATCTTAGCCATTCTGACTGGTGTGAGGCAGAATCTCAGGGTTGTTTTGATTTGCATTGCTCTGATGATTAAGGATGTTGAACATTTTTTTTTCAGGTGCTTCTCAACCAGTTGGTATTCCTCAGTTGAGAATTCTTTGTTTAGCTCTGTGCCCCATTTTTTAATGGTGTTATTTGATTTTCTAGTGTCCACCTACATGAGTTCTGTATATATATTGGATATTAATCCCCTATCTGATTTACGATTGGTAAAGAACCTTTCCCAATATGTGTGTGTCCTTTTTGTCTTATTGACAGTATCTTTTGCCTTACAGAAGCTTTGCAATGTTTTAAGGTCCCATTTGTCAATTCTTGATCTTACAGCACAAGCCATTGCTGTTCTATCCAGGAATTTTTCCCCAGTGCCCATATCCTGGAGGCTTTTCCCCACTTTCTCCTCTATAAGGTTCAGTGTCTCTGGTTTTATGTGGAGTTCCTTAAACCACTTAGACTTCACCTTAGTACAAGAAGATAAGAATGGATCAACTCCCATTCTTCTACATGATAACCACCAGTTGTGCCAGCACCATTTGTTGAAAAGGCTGTCCTTTTTCCACTGGATAGTTTTAGCTCCCTTGTCAAAGATCAGGTGACCATAGGTGTGTGGATTCATTTCTGGGTCTTCGATCCTATTCCATTGATCTACCTGTCTGTTGCTGTACCAGTACCATGCAGTTTTTATTACAATTGCTCTGTAGGACAGCTTGAGGTCAGGCATGTTGATTCCACCAGAGGTTCTTTTATGGTTGAGAAGAGTTTTTACAATCCTAGGTTTTTTGTTATCCCAGATGAACTTGCAAATTGCCCTTTCTAAATCATTGAAGAATTGAGTTGGAATTTTGATGGGGATTGCATTGAATCTGTAGATTGCTTTAGGCAAGATAGCCATTTTTACTATAATGATCCTGCCAATCCATGAGCATGGGAGATCATTCCATCTTCTGAGATCTTCTTCAATTTCTTTCTTCAGAGACTTGAAGTTCTTATACAGATATTTCACTTCCTTAGTTAGAGTCAAACCAAGATATTTTATATTGTTTGTGACTATTGTGAAGATTGTTGTTTCCCTAATTTCTTTCTCAGCCCATATATCCTTTGTGTAGAGAAAGGCCATTGATTTGTTTGAGTTAATTTTATATCCAGCTACTTCACTGAAGCTGTTTATCAAGTTTAGGAGTTCTCTGGTAGAGTTTTTAGGGTCACTTATATATACTATCATATCATCTGCAAATATTGATATTTTGACTTCTTCCTTTCCAATTTGTATCCCCTTGACCTCCTTTTGTTGTCAAATTTTTCTGGCTAGGACTTCAAGTACTATATTGAATAGGTAGGGAGAAAGTGGGCAGTCTTGTCTAGTCCCTGATTTTAGTGGGATTGCTTCCACCTTCTCTCCAATCAGTTTGATGTTGGCTCCTGGTTTGCTGTAGAATGCTTTTGTCATGTTTAGGTATGGGCATTGAATTCCTGATCTTTCCAAGACTTTTATCATGAATAGATATTGGATTTTTCAAATGCTTTCTCAGCATCTAAAGAGATGATCATGTGGTTTTTATCTTTGAGTTTGTTTATATAGTGGATTACATTGATGGATTTTCGTATATTAAGCCATCCCTGCATCCCTGGGATGAAGCCTACTTGGTCATGATGGATGATCATTTTGATGTGTTCTTGGATTTGGTTGGTGAGAATTTCATTGAGTATTTTTGCATCGATATTCATAAAGAAAACTGGTCTGAAGTTCTCTGTCTTTGTTGTGTCTTTATGAGGTTTGGGTATCAGAGTAATTGTGGCTTCATAGAATGAATTGAGTACCGTACCTTCACTTTCTATTTTGTTGAATAGTTTGAGAAGAACTGGAACTAGATCTTCTTTGAAGGTCTGATAGAACTCTGCACTAAACCCATCTTGTCCTGGGCTTTGTTTGGTTGGGAGACTATTAATGACTGCTTCTATTTCTTTAGGAGATATAGGGCTGTTTAGGTCATTAATCTGATCCTGGTTTAACTTTGGAACTTGGTATCTGTCTAGAAAGTTATCCATTTCATCCAGATTTTCCAGTTTTTTTTAACATAGCCTTTTGTAGAAGGATCTGATAGTGTTTTGGATTTCCTCAGGATCTGTTGTTATTGTTCCCTTTTCATTTCTGATTTTGTTAATTAGGATGGTGTCCTTGTGCCCTCTAGTGAGTCTTGCTAAGGGTTTATCTATCTTGTTGACTTTCTCATAAAACAAGCTCCTGGTTTGATTGATTCTTTGAATAGTTCTTTTTGTTTCCACATGCTTGATTTCAGCCCAGATTTTGATTATTTCCTACCATCTACTCCTTTGGGGTGAATTTGCTTCCATTTGTTCTATAGCTTCTAGGTGTGTGGTCAAGCTGCTAGTGTATGCTGTCTCCAGTTTTGTTTTTTGGTTTTTTTTTTTTTGTGGGGGGGAGGAACTCAGAGCTATGAGTTTACCTCTTAGGAATGCTTTCATTGTTTCCCATAATTTGGATATGTTGTGGCTTCATTTTCTTTAGTCTCTAGAAAGTCTTTAATTTCTTTCATTATTTCTTCCTTGACCAAGGTATCATTGAGTAGAATGTTGTTCACTTTCCATGAGAATGTTGGCATTCTGTTATTTATGTTGATATTGAAGATCAGCCTTAGTCCATGGTGATCTGATAGGATGCATGGGATAATTTCAATATTTTTGTATCTGTTGAGGCCTGTTTTGTGGCCAATTATTTAGTCAATTTTGGAGAAGATACCATGAGGTGCTGAGAAGAAGGTATATCCTTTTGTTTTAGGATATAATGTTCTGTAGATATCTGTTAACTCCATTTGTTTCATAGCTTCTGTTAGTTTCACTGTGTCTTGGTTTAGTTTCTGTTTCCAGGATCTGTGCATTAATGAGAGTGGGATGTTGAAGTCTCCTACTATTATTGTGTGAGGTGCAATGTGTGCTTTGAGCTTTATTAAAGTTCCTTTAATGAATGTGGCTGCCCTTGCATTTGGAGCATAGATATTCAGAATTGAGAGTTCCTCTTGGAAGATTTTACCTTTGATGAGTATGAAGTGCCCCTCCTTGTCTTTTTTGATAATTTTGGGTTGAAAGTCAATATTATTCGATATTAGAATGGCTACTCCAGCTTGTTTCTTCAGACTGTTTGCTTGGAAAATTCTTTTCCGGCCTTTCACTCTAAGGTAATGTCTGTCTTATCTCCTTTTGGGTTTTCTTTATTGTTTCTAGGTCCTAGATGGTTTTGTTCAATTCCATCTCCTGTTTGGTATTGTTTTCCTGTAACTCTCTGAGGGATTTTTGTGTTTCCTCTTCATATGTTTCTAGTTGTTTACCTGTGTTTTCCTGTAATTCCTTCTTAAAGCCCTCCATCATCATCATGAGAAGTGACTTTAGATCCATGTCTTGCTTTTTTGATGTCATGGTATATCCAGGACTTGCTATGGTGGGAGATTTTGTTTCTGATGATGCCAAGTAACCCTGGTTTCTGTTGCTTCTGTTCTTACGCTTTCCTCCTGCCATCTGATTATCTCAGGTGCTTGCTGTCCTCAATATAACTGATTGGAGCCTGTCCTTCTTATAATCCCAGTTGATTCTGGATTCCTCAGAGTCCAGCTTTCACTGTGATCCTTTGATTGTGGGCTCCTGTGAACCTGATATTCTAGGTGTGTCTGAGTTCTTGGCAGTCATGTTCCACAGAGACTCTGGAATACTGGTGTGACCCACCTCCTGTTATTGTGGAATACTGTTGTCCTAATATCCTGGGCGTGTTACAGGGCCTGGGAGTGGTGTCTTCTTTGAGGAGCTTGGAGCTGTCTGGTCAGTGGTCCCAAGTTCACGTAGAGTCCTCTAGGGACCGTGGTGGTGTGCACAGACTGTGAGCTCAAGGTAACCAGGCACTGGAGCTGACAGGAAGGGACCTCTGCCCCTGGTCTAGCCGATCCTCTGTTTCCCCAATGCTGTCACAGGTCCAGCGCCATTAGATTGGAACAGATGTTGTGCTCCACTCACCAGTGGTCCCAAGATCGCGTGGGGAGTCCTCTAGGGACTGTGGAAGTGTGCACAGACTGTGTGCCCAAGGTCAACAGAAGCCTGTTATAGCTGTCTCCAGAGAGTCTCCACAGTGCCTGACAAATACAGAGGTGGATCCTTGCAGTCTACCATTGGACTGAGCACAGGGTCCCAAATGAAGGAGCTAGAGAAAGGACCCAAGGAGCTGAAGGGGCTAGCAACCTTATAGGAGGAACAACAATATGAACTAACCAGTACCCCCAGAGCTCCCTGGGACTAAATCACCAACCAAATAAAACACATGGTGGGACTCATGGCTCCAGCTGTGTATGTAGCAGAGGATGGTCTAGTTGGTCATCAATGGGATGAGAGGCTCTTGGTCCTGTGAAGGCTCTATGCCCCAGTGTAGGGGGATGCCAGAGCCAGGGAGCAGTTGTGGGTGGGTTGGTGAGCAGGTGGAGGGGGAAGGGATAAGGGGTTTTTGGAGGAGAAACAGGAAAGGGGGCAACATATGAAATGTAAATAAAGTAAATATTTAATAATTTTAAAAAAAGGAATAAACACAGAGGTAGCCATAGGAACCAGATAGAAAGACTAGGGCCTCTTTCTACCCTAGAGATCGAATAGAGTCTAACCATCTACCCTGAACTAATTTCTCTTGTATTAAACACATGATCTCTCACCTCTGTCTCCCTGTATCTCATAGATCATATTGAATCTACAGATGTTGATAAATCACTGTTGACTCAACATTGTTGTACAATAACCTACCCCAAAACTTCATGTTACAAAACAGCCCCAACTTCTAATTGGTGATCTCAGCAAGGGTAACTCACTCACCAGGACACTGTTAGCCTATGATAGCCTTAACCTCAAAGCTTGGCTCTCCTATGTCTCACTTCCTTGTAGCAGGCTAGGCTGGGCATCATGTTATGGCAGGCCTATGGCAGGATCTTAATATGAAAGAAGATGTTCAGGAAACCTCAATTTTCACTGCTACCCATAGCTAAGTACTAGCTTGCCCATATTTCAACCTGTGCCCTTGAGCAGCACATACTTGGAATGATATGATAATATATACATTGTTTCATAACTTATTTCCATTCTTAGTCATATAGAATCATTGTATTTTCTATTGTAAAGCTTTACTCTATAGCAAGGGTCAAATACTCCTTATGGAATGTTTGATTGTTTGCATGTAGCTTCTGAGCTAAAGACATTTTTAAATACTAAATCAGTGGGGAGAAAAGTTTATTTATTTATTTATTTATTTATTTACATCCCAAATGATGCTACCCCTCCTGGTCCTTCCCTCACAAAATCCCTCCCCCATTCCTCCCCCCCTTCTTCTCTGAGAGGGGGAGACACCCGTGGGTATCTCCCCACCCTGGCACATCAAGTCTCTGTCAATTAGACTGATTGTCTCCCACTGAGGCCAGACAAAGCAGCCATGGAGACTGAGCTGCACGTCTGCTACAGATGTGCCAGGGGCCTGGGCCCAGTCCCTGTATGTTCTTTGGTTGGTGACTCAGTCTCTGAGAGCTCCCAAGGGTCCAGGTTCGTTGACTCTGTTTGTATTTCTGTGGGATTCCCTTCTCCTTGAGAGCCTTCACTTTACCCCAAGTCTTCCATAAGTGTCCCTGACCTCTGTCCAATGTTTAGCTGTAGGTGTCTGCATCTGTTTCAGTCTACTTCTGGGAGCCTCTCAGAGGATTATTATGCTAGGCTCCTATCTGCAAGCATAACAGAGTATCATTAGTAATGTCAGGGATTGGTACTTGCCCATGGGATGGGTTTCAATTTGGGATGGTTTATTGGTAGGCCTTTCCAGTCTCTGCTCCATCCCTGCATTTCTTTTAGATAGGACAAATTCTGGGTTGAAAGTTTTGTGGGTGGAGTTGGTGTCCTTATTCCTCCACTGGGAGTCTCGCCTGGCTACAGAAGGTGACCTCTTCATGTGCCATGTCTCCTCACTGTTCAGCATCTTAGCTAAGGTCACCCGAATTGATTCCTGGGAGAGACCCCTACCTGTCCCTGGTCTCTGGGATTTCCTAGAGAGTCTTACTTCCCTCAACCCGACCCCAGGCAGCTGCAAAATTCCATTCATTCTCTAGATCTTCTGGGTTACTCTCCCATCTCTCCGCATACCTGCCTCCCCATTCCCTTTACCTTCCCCTCTCCAACCTAGTTCTCTCCCTCTCTCTGCCTCTTGTGACTATTTTGTTTCCCCTTCTAAGTGGGATTCAAACATCTTTGTTTGGATCTTCCTTCCTGTTTAAATTGTTTGAGTCTGTAGGAATTTATCATGGGTATTTATGGCTAATATTCACTTATCAATGAGTACATACCACACATGTCCTTTTGAGTATGGATTACCTCATTCAAAATAATATTTTGTAATTGCATCCATTTGCCTGCAAAATTCATGATATCTTTGTTTATAGTAGCTGGATAGCATTCCATTGTGTAAATGAACATTTTCTGTATCCATTCTTCAACTGAGGGACATTTGAGTTGTTTCCAGTTTCTGGCTATTATGAATAAAACTGATATGAACATAGTGGAGCATGTGTCCTTGTCACATGTTGGAGCACCTTTTGGGTATGTGCCCAGGCATTGTATAGCTGGGTCTTCAGAGAAATATTTTCAATTTTCTGAGAAGATGCCTGGTTGATTTCCAGAATGTTTGTACCAGTTTGTAATCCCACCAGCAATAGCCAGCATGTGCTGGCTATTGATATTTTTTTTTATCATAGCCATTCTGACAGGTATAAGATAGAATCTCAAACCAAAAGAAGAAGAAGAAGAAGAAGAAGAAGAAGAAGAAGAAGAAGAAGAAGAAGAAGAAGAAGAAGAAGAAGAAGAANAAAAAAAAAAAAAAAAAAAAAAAAATCTTGTCCTGGGCTTTTTTTGGTTGGGAGACTATTGATGACTGCTTCTATTTCTTTAGAGGAAATGGGACTGTTTAGATCGTTAATTTAATCCTGATTTAACTTTGGTACTTGGTATCTGTCTAGAAAGTTGTCCATTTCAGCCAGGTTTTCCATTTTTGTTGAGTTTAGCCTTTTGTAGTAAGATCTGATGATGTTTTGGATTTCCTCAGGTTCTGTTGTTATGTCCCCTTTTTCATTTCTGATTTTGTTAAATAGATTACTGTCCCTATGCCCTCTAGTGAGTCTGGCTAAGGGTTTATCTACCTTGTTGATTTTCTCAAAGAACCAGCTCCTGGTTTGGTTGATTCTTTGAATAGTTCTTTTTGTTTCCACTTGATTGATTTCAGCCCTGAGTTTGATTATTTCCTGTTGTCCACTCCTCTTGGGTGAATTTGCTTCCTTTAGTTCTAGAGCTTCTAGGTGTGCTGTAACTATCTCGAGTGAGACTTTGCCAATGCCTGGCAAATACAGATGGGGATGTTCACATTCATCTATAGGATGGAACACAAGGCTCCCTATGGAGGAGCTAGAGAAATTACCCAAGGAGTTGAAGGGGTCTACAACCCTTTAGGTGGAACAACAATATGCACTAAACAGTACCCCCAGAGCTCGTGTCTCTAGATGCATATGTAGCCGAAGATGGCCTAGTTGGCCATCACTGGGAAGAGAGGCCCCTTGGTCTTACAAACTTTATATGCCCCAGTACAGGGGAATGCCAGGGCTAAGTGGGAGGGGGGGTGCGGACCAGGGCGGGGAGAGGGTATAGGGAACTTTCAGGATAGCATTTGAAATGTAAATAAAGAAAATATCTAATAAAAAAAGAGAAAAAAAGTGGAATCTCAGGGTCTTTTTTTGGCTTGCATTTCCCTGATAACTAAGGATGTTGAACCTTTCTTTTAGTGCTTCTTGGCCTTTGAGATTCCTCAGTTATGAATTCTCTGTTTAGCTTTGTGCCCCATTTTTTAATTAGATTATTTGGTTTCTTAGAATTTAATTTCTTGAGTTCTTTCTATATTTTGGATATTAGCCCTCTGTTAGATATAGGGCTAGTGAAGATTTGGGAGGATAAATGTTTTAAAAATTACTATTTTGTGGTACAAAAAATTTTTTATAAAATTTATATTGAGGGTCTGATTAAAATAAATACCTTTATTTACTTATTGTACACAGATGTTCCCAGCAGAACAGTAAAATTCAATTATTGCTTTTGAGACACAAAGCCCTCAAAGCCTACTTGCTACTATGTTCTAAATGGAAAATATTTTTTAATATCCCTTCTCCAATGGAATCTCCATAGACTAACAGCTGAATAGTTTTGTCTCTGAGTTTGTGGGGGTTTTCTGAGGGGGGTGATCTGCACTGTCAACTTCAGGCTACTCGAGATGAACCTATATCCTGCTCAGCTTTTGATATGATTGATAACTGATCTAAAAAGGAAAAGTACATTCACCCTTTGAGTTATTCCTTATCTTAATTTTCAAAAGTGGAATTGTTAAGGAAAAAAGGAGCACACTTTAAAGCTTTTAGTCCATACTTTCAGGATGGATATAAAATCACTTATAATCTAATTTTAAGCCCATTCTTTTAAAAAGATAGCTGTTACTATTGCATTACCCTTGGTGTTTTTCTTTTCAAACAGTGATTGGTTTCCAATTGAGATAATGGTTTCATTTTTTATTTCTCTAGGGATATGATCATTTATGGAGGAAATACACATGCATTAGCTTTTAATTTGTTATTATTCACCTGTAATTGCAAAAATAGAACAATTTATTACAGAGCTTTGTTTAATATAAACCATTGTGGCTGAATTCTCAGGAGTCATCACTTCCCCCCCCCTCTCTCTCTCTCTCACACACACACACACACACACACACACACACACACATTCACTCTACATTCTTTTTCCTGGCTTCATACACTTCTAAGCCACATCAGGAAACATTCTTCTTTTTTTTTTTAATTTTTTTCTCTTTATTAGATATTTTCTTCATTTACATTTCACATGTTATCCAGAAATTTTCCCTTACCCTCCCGCGTCCCCGCCCTGCTCCCCTACCCACCCCCTCCCACATAATGGCCCTGGCATTCCCCTGTTCTGGGGCATATAGAGTCTGTATGACCAACGGGACTCTCCTCCCAATGATGGCCAACTAGGCCATCTTCTTCCATATATGCAGCTAGAGACATGAGCGCAGGGGGAACTAGTTAGTTCATGTTATTCTTCCACCTATAGGGTTGAAGACCCCTTCCGCTCCTTGGGTGCTTTCTCTAGCTCCTACCTTGGGGGTCCTGTGTTCTAACTAATAGCTGACTGTGAGCATCCACTTCTGTGTTTACCAGGCACTGGTATAGCCTCCCACAAGACAGCTATATTAGGTCCCTTTCAGCATTATCTTGCTGGCATATGCTATAGTGTTTATTTTGGTGGCTGATTATGGGAGGGATCCCTGGCAGCCGCCGTCACTGGTTGGACCATCCTTTTGATTCAGCTTCACACATGATCTCTGTAACTCCTTCAGTGTGTGCTTTGTTCTTAATTCTAGGAAGGAGCACAGAGACCACATTTTGAACTTCATTCTTCTTGAGATTCATGTGTTTAGTAAGTTGTATCTTGGGTAGTCTAGGCTTCTGGGCTAGTATCCACATATCAGTGAGTTCATGTTATGTGAGTTCTTTTGTGATTGGGTTACCTCACTCAGGATGACACCCTCCAGATCCATCCATTTGCCTAGGAATTTCATATATTCA
>LR751234.1:6710-30034 GCA_902729485.2 Mus minutoides | reverse complement strand
GGGGGATAACAGGGAGCATTGGAGGGGGAAAGAGGGTTGGATGTGATCCTATTTCCTAATATACCTGTATGAAATTCTCAAAAATAAAAAATTCAAGCCAGGTAAAACTGTGATGTCTGTCAAAGATACAATCAATAATACATATTTTCTCTCTCTCTCTCTCTCTCTCTCTCTCTCTCTCTCTCTCTCTCTCTTTCTCTCCCTCAATCCTTCCCTCTTTTCTCTTCCTATCCTCTCTGCTCCTCCACAAACTAGTTGTGAAATGCCATAACCTTGGACAAGCAGTTTTTTATTGTGTGACCCTTAGACTAAGATGATATCAATACCATGGGCTCCTCTGTAAACAAAGCAAAGGCCACCTTGATGACAAAGGTGAGACTTTGTCTGAAACTGCCAACTAATCATCTCACGACTAGGACTTTATCTAGTGTCTTAGTCAGGGTTTCTATTCCTGGACAAACATCATGACCAAGAATCAAATTGGGGAGGAAAGGGTTTATTTGGCTTACACTTCTACATTGCTGTTCATCACCAAAGGAAGTCAGGACTGGAACTCAAGCAGGTCAGAAAGCAGGAGCTAATGCAGAGGCCATGGAGGGATGTTCTTGCTTCTCCTGGCTTGCTCAGCCTGCTCTCTTATAGAACCCAGGACTGCCAGCCCAGAGATGGCACCACCCACTAGGGGCTCTTGATCACTAATTGAGAAAATGCCTCACAGCTAGATCTCATGGAGGCATTTCCCCAATTGAAGCTCCTTTCTCTGTGATAACTCCAGCTGTGTCAAGTTGACACAAACCTAGCCAGTACATCTAGTTCAACCATCTACATTTTTTCTTAGCCTTGCTTTTCCTCTAAAAGTTTTCAGAGAGAGACAATGAGAAAGATCCTTGAGAGCTTGCAGCATGGCTCATGAATTAACATGTATGTTTCATACTTATATGAAATGTCAAAATCGAACTCCTTATTCTGTATCTATCTGTATGCACTAATAAAAATGAATTTATAATGAAATGAATGTTATGATGATAATACTTAAATTGAAAGAGGAACACATACACGTTATTAATTTGTTTTTCCAAGTTAATTATATAGTATTTGGAAGGAAAAAATAAATAACTCCAAAAGTTACTTGAAGTTCACAATTTAGAAAGAGAAGGGCCATCACACTGAACAAAGGCTTGCAGCTCAATATGCAGAGAAGCAAAATTATGGCAGTGACATTAATATATTATAAACTCAAAATAAAATGTTTTTTAAAGCTAATACAGGGGTGTAAGGCAATACTTAGATACTAACATTTTACTTAAGGAAAAGGTACAGGAGTCATTCTCCTATTTGTCTCCCCATCAGATGAAAGCCAAGGAACTGAAGGCTTAAAATAGACAGGGGGCCTGAAAATATTTTAGGCTTTGATTAGGTGTAGTCTAGTACTCTAATTTCATGATGGAGCACCTGACTTTTTATTTGAATTGACATAACTGCTGATCTCAAGCATAAGATTCTGTTAATAAGAGACATTTAGTTCCATCTGGTCCTCAATGTCATTTTGAAGCTAAGCTACCAAGAATTCTTGGCCCTGGGAGTCAATCTAAGAATAGGGCTTGATTTCCAAAATGATAAGGTAGACAAGATATAAGATTGTTCCATTTGTGATGTTGTCTCTGCTGCAGATTAGTGGTGCATTATTAGAAGAGAGGAATTGGCCTTGCTGTGTGCATCTTATCCAACTTAAAACCATTCATCTTATGACCTACGGGTGGAGGCCTTCACTACAGAAGGTCAGGGTATGTAGTTAAGGCTGAGGAAGGAAGGGCTTTTTATAGGGCACTTCCTCGCCCTGAAACTTCTTCCCACATTCACTAGGAAGGAGTGGGAAGAAACTTCCTAAATAGAAACATTTAGGATCAAAGCTTTTCTCTAGAAACATCCTGAACAAATGAAACGTTTAGGATCAAGGTTTTTCTCTAATACAAATTTCCACAAATGTGGCAAGTATTCCCTAAACCAGGGGAACAATTCATAAAAATTCTCTCAGGCACATTTCCCTTATTCCAGGAGTTAATTCGTTTGTGTGGTATAGAAAAGGGTTAAAAATATTCTATGTTTCTGAATAGGAAAATCCAGCAATCTCAACATATTTTGGTGAAAAGCTTATTCGATCTTCAAAGAATGATCTTGATATCCTCTTCATCAAATCTTAAAATGTAATATTTCTATTTTTGATATCTTTTTCTATAGTTATCTATATATCTGAAACTTCACTAATATATTATTTTAATGAGTAGCTTCACCTGTATTATAATTCTTACAAAAATATCTTTATGTCCTTCACCTTTTACATTTCTATGCAATTCTTCAGATGTATTGTCAATCTTTTCTCAGATGAATAATAAGAAGGACAAGGAGAAAGAAAGAAAGGAGAAAAAAGAGGGGGAAATGGAAATGGAAAGGATGAGGAGGAATAACAAGGGGGAGAAGGAAGAGGAATGGAAAAGGGAAAGAGAAGAAAGAAGAGGGAGGTTGGAGGTGGGAAAGATAAAGGTAGTGGAGGAAGAAGAAAGGGGAGAAAGGGAAAGGAGAAGGAAGGAAGGAGTAGAAAGAAGAGTAAGAAAAGAGGGAGGGAAGGGGCCTAGAAGAAACAAGGAAGCAGCAGAAGGAGATGGACATGATGGTGGTGGTGGAGGTATCGGTGGTAGTGGTGGAATCTTGAAAAGAAGGTATTGAATCCATTGTTCAATTTTGGAATAATAGTTATATATGAGGACTATATTGTTTAAACCATAAAAGTAGAATGTATCTCCTGCTATGTATTTTTGGTTGGTCTCAGTCATATTTTGAAATTTTTGTGCACATGTTCTCTACTTCTTTTGATAAAAATATTGCTATATATTTCTGCCAGATTCTGCACTGTGAATGGTACTGTACTCTTCATTTCCTCTACAAATGGAAGCAAAGCATCTTATGGTAGATCTTTCAAGGGGAGATAGTGAAATGAGAGATGAAGTTCTTACCGCATTCAAGAGAAAGATTTAGCTATTGAATATGCCAAACTTTCAAAACATATTGTGAGTTTAAATATATGTTAAAATACCTAAAGTAACCTTAAAGATTTTTTGAATGAAGCATATAATATCCAAACTATCATCGACAACAAAAAGGGATTGGGAAAAGGCCTATTAAAAGATATGGGGTCGAGCGTGGTGGTGCACACCTTTAATCCCAACACTTGGGAGGCAGAGGCAGACGGATTTCTGAGTTCGAGGCCAGCCTGGTCTACAAAGTGAGTTCCAGGACAGTCAGGGCTATACAGAGAAACCCTATCTTGAAAAACAAAAACAAAAAACAAAACAAAACAAAACAAAACAAAAAAAATATGAGGCAAAGAGAAAATAGTAAGAAACAGTGAATATATGTTTTCCCCTTAAAGTATGGAATGGCAAAAGGATTTATATGCTTATCACTCATACGCAACAACTAGCTGGAAGAAAAGGAAATCAAAGCTATACTGACTGGGACAAAAGAAAAGATCAAAGTCAAGACATTTACAAAAAAAAAAAGGATGGAAATGAAGATCATTGAGTTAAATAGAATAAGCTAGACTCAGAATAACAACTGGTTTTCTCTCACAGGAAAAAATAAATTTAAATGTGTGGTGTGGTATGGTGTGTGTGTGTGTGTGTGTGTGTGTGTGTGTGTGTGTGTGTGTAAAATTAGAAATGATTCTGTTAGACTATAAGGCGCAATCCTGGACACATCACAACAAGGTCTCACATGAGAGGTTTTATCGTCAGAAGTGGCTTCTGAGGAAGGGGTGGGGGTTAGAAGAGGAGAAGAAGGGTCTACGAGTTGAGGGTGGGGGACAAGTCTTTTAATCTGGGCCATGTATGATGCATGTGCAAAGGGATGTGAAGTGGGTACCATGACGACGGACACAGAGGTGTCGCATAGAGGTGATGTGTCTCATTGCTGGGTCCAACTGCTGGTTGTAAAGACACTTCTAGTTGTCCACAGATGCAACTGATGCTAACAAGTTCCATGAGAGGAGAAAGCAGTCATAATGAAGGGGCAAGAGGATTTAAAAAGAGTGATAGAATGTTTGTGA
This sequence comes from Mus minutoides, assembly GCA_902729485.2. Lineage (NCBI taxonomy): Eukaryota > Metazoa > Chordata > Mammalia > Rodentia > Muridae > Mus > Mus minutoides. The sequence continues at coordinate 25,932 of LR751234.1, read as the reverse complement.
CATGAAAACAGAAAGGAGAGTTATTTGAGAGTAAGGAGTAGACCAAAGAAGGAACGGGGACAAGATAAAGAAAGCACTGTAAGGTGATACATATGTGCTAAATGCCAAAATGAAACCTACTGTTCTGCATGATGAAATTTTCAAAAGCAAGAAGTATCATTAAATTGACACCAGAAAAACACAGTCTGAGAACAAAGGACCAAATAGAAAAGAAATAATGCAGAGCTGGAGAGATGGCTCTGCTGTTAAGATTTCAAAGTTCTCTTGGAGATGACCTGAGTACAGTTCACAATACTCAAATCAGGAGATTGACAACCTGCTGTAACTTCAGCTCCAAGTGTCCATTGCCCTCTTCTGGCCTCTGTGGGCATCTGTACTTCTGTGCTCATACCTTCACACACATACATATACACACATACATAGACATAGTTAAAAATAAAAATAAATCAAATTATTACTGCAAAAGTTTCAGGAGAAAAAAAGAAAACATGATTGTATTTTCCTTTAAATTGTAGCTCTAATATAAAGAAATTGATTGATAAAGGATTGAAAGTCAATTAGAGAAATGGCTAAATTTTGATTATCAAAAGATTAATACAAATTATAATAAATTCATTGATATTTACACAAAATGAATGATTTTTAAAAAACAAGAAACATTTGGTTCTTTAAGATAGTACAAGGTCTAAGAGGTTTTTTTTAAAGTAAAGTCAAACTTGCAAACATCTGAATCTTCCAATGTCACACAGCTCTTCCAGAGAACACAGGAAAACACCAGGGGGGAATAAAACACTCTTTATTTCATCCTTCGAGGACAGAGTAACTCAATGTGCCTTGAATGGAAATTGGAACAGGACAAGGATGGCAATGAGAAGAAGGAATGTCACAACCTGGGAAAGTGTGACCGTTCAAAGTGAACGCCAGCAAAGGCAAGCTGTAAGCAAATGAAGACGGCTCATTCCAGATAAAGGAGTGACTATAAGTAAGTTTAAAGAGCTTTTTAAAGCCTCCTGAACACAAAGAGCTGAATGAAATAAAGAAGCCATGAAAGGAATAAATGAAGATTTCCATAAAGAGAAATCTGAAAGGAAAAGCAAACTGAGGGACTAGCTGGTAAGAGTACTTGATGCTCTTCTAGATGAATCAAGTTTGGTTCCAGCATCCACATGAGAAAATTTACAATCACTTGTACAACACACTGCTCTGACCACCACAGCTATCTATGAATACACACTCATATACACACAGAGACACCAACACACATAAGTTAAAAAAAAAAAAAAGAAAAAGAAAAAAAAATCTTCACCAAAAGTTTTCTAGTTAAGAATAAGAGTCCCATGTGACCCTCTATGCTGGGATTTTATCTGACATGCTCTTCTGCATGACTTTTGTATGATGATATAACCACTATATGTTCTTATATGTAACTGTCCTGTTGTTATTGTTGTTGTTGACTACTTGATTGGAGTCATCTATTACCTCTGGCTCTTACAATCTTTGTGCACTCTCTCCCAATATAATCCCTAAGCCTAGGAAAGAAATTTTTTCTTTTCTTTAATGGTGTTTACCCAGGTTAGTTGGCCATACCTCGATGATGTCCATTGGACTGGGTAAGATTTTATACAAAATGAGGGTGTAAAGTCTATTGGCTACAACATGGGATGTTGATCTGGGAGGAACTGCAATGGGTATAATCAAAATACAACATATAAACACCCAGTTCATGAATTATATGGCAATAAGGTATTTTTAAAGTGCAGCAAGCCAACATCAGGAAAAACTGTCTTAAAGCTCTCCCAAATGTTCCTGTAAGAAATACTGATTGGATCAGCCACCAAACGCAGACACTATTGCATACACCAGCAAGATATTGCTGAAAGGGCCCTGATATAGCTGTCTCGTGTGAGGCTATGCCAGTGCCTGGCAAACACTGAAGTGCATGCTCACAGTCAGCTATTGGATGAAACACAGGTTTGCCATTGGAGGAGCTAGAGAAAGTACCCAAGGAGCTGAAGGGGTCTCCAACCCTATAGGTGGAAGAACAATATGAACTAACCAGTACCCCAGAGCTCATGTTTCTAGCTGCATATGTAGCAGAAGATGGCCTAGTTGGCCATCATTAGGAAGAGAGGCCCCTTGGTCATGCAAACTTTATATGCCCCAATACAGGGGAATGCCATGGCCAAGATATGGGAGTGGGTGGGTAGGGGAGCATGGTGGGGGATGGGGGAGGGTATAGGGGACTTTGGGGATAGCATTTGAAATGTAAATGAAGAAAATATCTAATAAAAATTGGGGAAAAAAAGAAATACTGATTGGGAAAACACTGATTGAGAGGATCAACATAGCATCAAAATTGAAGTTCTTCACATAGTCTACTTGTCTTATAAATCTGGGCTTTGAATTTTGATTAGATTCCATGTGTCTCATCATTGCTGAGATCCCTTCAACAATTACCAACTTCTATCTGGGTTTGCAAAGAAGAAGAAGAAGAAGGGGAGGAGGAAGAGGAGGAAGAGGAGGAGGAGGAGGAGAAGGAGGAGGAGGAGGAGGAGGAGGAAAAGAAGAAGAAGAAGAAGAAGAAGAAGAAGAAGAAGAAGAAGAAGAAGAAGAAGAAGAAGAAGAAGAAGAAGAAGAAGAAGAAGAAGAAGAGGAGAAGAAGAAATTGGTCCTCCTTGACACCACCACCCAGACATCAGACCCTTTATACATACATATGTATCTATGGGCTTCCACTCTGATGAGTTCTATGATTTGTTATGCAGATAATGAGATCATGAAAATGAGATCATGAAAAAGGCTTGGAAAAATGAAAGTCTAAAAAAGAACTTCCTTATTATTACAAAAAAGTCTTAGCAACAGCCCCACCCCCCACCCTACCCCCCAGGGAAGGCAAGTTTCTTCCTAAAAAGTGGAAAGAAAAACCTCACCTAGTATTTTCAGCCTAATTCTAATGGTGCCATAATGAATCTTTGAAGCAGATAAACCAGTTCAGTATTTGAATATTTCTATCAACCCTTCAAAGTAAAAGAAATGAAAGCACAGCCCTTATCAGACAACAGAATGTTTCCCAAGTAACATATCTCATGGGTACAGGACAGGAAGCAATTTGAAATACCCAACACTGCATTTCTAAAAAGCCAAAATACTAATGCAAGAAGAAAAAAAAAAGAGCTTTTAAAGTTAAAAAGTAATCACTGTGAGCTTATTTAGCATTTTTCTTCAAAAAAAAAAAATCTTCTCTACTGGTAACAGGTTTTAGGTAGTAAGTCCTTAAACAGAGACACTAAATCCAAAACAAAGGAGAATACCAAGACAACCAGGATTTAGCAGTTATAATCATTTTTAAAAGGAGACCTAAAAGGAAGACTCTTGATCTCACCTTCAGGGCCACTCCCCACATCTTGAAAGATCTGCTCCATAAGTTCCTAACACGAGGAGGAACCATGTTCTCCAATTATGAATGGAATATTAGAAATTATTATTAATATTTTCCTAGTCAGTTCATATATCTATTGTTTTTCCCACTCACCAATTACAGCGTGCTAGGTAGTACTCAGCATTTCAACCCTTCAAATCTCTATATTGACCTCTGTCTGCAAGCAGCTTGAGTTCTGAGCCCCACCCACTAGACAAGCAGTGCTACTTGACTTCTTCTAGACTAACCCTACATCCGGTCACTCCAGCCTTCTTTTAGTCCCTGTCTGAAGAAGTTTGTGGCCATGCAAAGAATATGTCGCTTTTTCTAACCAACACCTGACCACTTGTCTGCCTTAGTGTCATTCTCAAAACTCTTTAAGTTACTACTCTTTGCTGTTCTTTTGAGAGACACTCATATGCCTCCTGTGATTTAAGTGTGGTTTTCTCAAGCCCTGAGAGACATTGCTGGAAATGCAGTAAGGAAAGATGAGGTCTCCTTCTTGTAGCTTCCATAAAAAGATGGAATCTTCCCATCAATGGTTGTTGAGTAACAGATGAACAGAGCAGTTTAGTCAATCTAATAAATTGTCACTCTGTCACCTCCCTTCTCCATTGTTGTCATTGAGATGCCCACACATTGTTACATATTAGAATCACCCCCTTCCCTGTTCTCATTGTTAAAAGAACAAGTACAATTCGTACCATTTTTAACTAATGTCTGGCTTAATTTATGATTGCCAGCATGCGTGTGCATGCGCACGCTTGTGTGGGTGCACGTGTGTGTGTGCACACACACATATACACACACAATGTGGTCAAATTGAATTAGCTTTCCTCTTCATTGTTTCTTAGACCGGACACAAATTACCATCTCTTTGCCCATACTTCTAGCTGATTTCAGAGGTTTTCACTACTTCTACAAATTTATTTCACTTTTCTCTCTGTTTTAAATCTGTCTCCCAGGCAATCCTTGGGTCTCTTTCCCAGATAGAGATTTCATCATGTCTTGCCTTTATTGAGAAACTTCTGCAGTGTTGACAAGCTAATTCCCATTCAACACTCTTCACTGGTTGACTAAACACAATGACATTTATATATGTGAGCTAACATGTCACAGAATGCAGAGGCAAGAAGAGGCAAGCCTTCCAAACATTGCTTCATGTTGTCACAGAATGATAGCATGTATTGCTCAAAAAGAGCATGCGATATAGCTGTTCACAGAGAAGTCCATCCCCAGCCCAGCGACTAACTGAAAATGTTCCCAGATATACAAGTCTTTGCCTCAAAGAGCCATCTCACTTCACATTTCATTCCAAGACAGAAGACGAAGTTAATGATGCTGACAGTAACCATAGATTAAGTACCTTCTCTGAACCAAGCATCTTGTTACGTGTTTACCTGGATCCTCTCACTTAATCACTGAAGCATAACCATGAAGGTTATGAGAGTTTATGAGGCATGCCATGAGAGCCAAAATTCACAAAGAGGGGAAATAAGAAGCGCTGCAGCCAGCTCTTTCTCCATACTGTTTGAGACATGTCACTGTCAGTATGGCAGAACCAGACAGAACATAATTTTGTTGATAGCACTCACTTTCAGATGATGTGGTGGGTAGTATTATTTGATGTAGGTAATAACTACTTCCCATCCAAAAAAAAAAAATGGGACATCCTTGTATTTAAGGAAAAAAAATGCACCTCCTTAAAGAGAAAATAAGGGTTCACAACTTAAAGAAAACTAGCCTAATCCAAAAAGTGAGAAGGAATAGCCCACCTAAAGACATCCAAGAAAGTTGGAGAAATAATTGCCCATTAATGACCTAGGTACTTGTAACTTCTTAAATGCACCACACCTGGAGGAACAGCTCAGTGACACTCACTTTTTTGTCTCAATAATATAACTTTCAAATTCACTCATCCTTCAAGTTTCCTCTTCCCTGCAGCTAGCCAGTTACAAGACTACCTGCCTAATCCCCCTAAGATACCCACCTCTTTCAACAGTTGTCTTTAAGCCTTCCCAGAGCCCTTTTTTAAAAATTTTTCATCAACATAACCAAGGACCTGAATGGGATTCAGAGTCCCTCCAGCAGTAATAGGTACTATTAGTTCCATTTAACAGTTGAATATACCAAGGCTTAACATGTACCTAACATGTACCTGTATCTTCCCCTAAGAATTGTGCCCTATAGGTAGTGAAAATTGGACATGAATCCTTATCTCTGTGTCCCAAGCTTGAGTCATTAACTATACATGCCCTGTTGACAAGCATCCAAATATTGCTTTGTTTTATAATTAATTTATGTTATTTTGTGTGTTGACTTGTATGTATGTATTATGTATGTATGTATACCATGTATGTGCCTGGCACCAACTGGAGGTCAGAGGAGGAGTGAGTTACCAGAAAATAGGTGTTATGGATAGTTGTGAATCACTGTGTAAAGGCTGGAAATCAAGCCCAGGTCCTCCATAAAAGCAACAAGTTCTTTTACTCATTGAAGAGGTATCTGTCCAGCCCCTTACCTTTCTCTTTTTTTTTTTTTTTTTTTTTTTTTTTTAAGGCATGGTCTCACTATATGGCCCAGACTAGCCTCAAACTCCGTGCTTTCTCAAGACACAGCTAGCAATGGCCGACACACTACTCTAAGGTCATCTTATCAGTGAGGGGACACAACGTCAGGCCTGAAGGTCACCACAAGTGGTTTTTGTCTTGAGCGCTTCATTTGGCTACATTCTAATAGCAAATTTGTTTTTAAACATTCCCATAGTAAATTTGACAAAAGATAGTATTATTTCTAATAAGAGAATGAAAAAACAAACAGAAACAGTACTCAAAGGTAAACAAAATCACATTGTAACTAATTCTTTAAAAAAAGAAACTGAAAAAAAAAGAAAGAAAAGAAATTGAGTCCAATTAGAGAGCTGTTAGATACCACTAAGATATGTGTGTCACTACTGCAAGCTTAGGGTTACCATGCTATGTCAGTCATTGATTTTCTTCATACACATCACAGCTGGATAGTACTGGTTATTATCTCCCTCCTTTGGAAGCCCCACTGAACTCATCGACAAATTACTCCCTCACCTAAGGCTCAGGGAACATTGTGGAAGGGAGAGCAGAAAAGATTGTAGAGCCAGAGGCATGAAGTTTGCTATGAAAGTGAGTCTCCTAGTAACATCAGAAGAGATATCCATAAAGCCTCATTAACATGGCTGCCCAAAAATGAACTGAACCAGGATATTGTCAATAGACCAGCCAAACTGGACAGGGAAAAGTCCATAAGGCCTCATACCTACACAAAGAACTATAGGCAACTGGAGAAAGCTGGAAGTAGAAGAGGCCCTGTAAACAAACAAAAGTAATAATATGGGGGAGGGAGGAGTTTTGAGACAGGATGTTTCTGTGTGTAGCTTTGGCTGTAGTGGAGCTCACTCTATAAACCAAGCTGGCCCCAAATGTACAGCGATCCACCTGCCTCTGCCTTCTGAGAATTTTGAGTATTGGGTTAAAGGCATGTGCCACCACTACAAGGCAAACAAAGTAATATATATATGGACTGAACAGGTTATATTTGGGAAGATACATACATACATACATACATACATACATACATACATACATACACAGAGAAATTATATGTAATACACACACACACACACACACACACACACACACACACACAATTAGAAAAAAAAAGAGGCCTGAATTGAATGACAGAATAAAGGGTATATTGGGGGGTTGGGAGGGAAGAAAGGGAAGAGTGAATATTTTAACTATAATCTCAAAAAAATAATAAAGTCAAAATGATCTTCTAAAGAGAAAAGAAAAGAAATTGAGAAATTCTGAAAACAAGCTTCTTGTATTTGAAAAGAAGTGTAGAAAACAGAGCCCAGAGCACATGGTTCAAGTACTCTATCATCTCTATTATCTCCTGGCACATCAAAACCTCATGCTAACCATGTGGGAGATGGGAGGGCCTAGGTGTCCCTACTTCTTCCTGAGCAGATCAGGAGGTCATCCAGGGCAGAAGCTAAAGCTTCCATGACCTAAACCCAGTGTCCCATTCATGCCCCACGCTATGTTGCCACACACCTCATGGTGGAAGATTTGTGCCCAGGGCCCACGTTGTCACCAGAACCACTGTTTCCACATACTTCTTTGGGCTAAGCAGTTCTGATTCTAAACTAGCTAAACCTACTGTACTTTGCATCCTTTAAGAATAGTCTGGCAGGGAGTAAGCAGTTATTACTACAGGTAAATTCCATAGGACCGGAGAAGAGAATGCAGCTGGCTTACATATTTGCCAAATTCACAAAGCTCTGCCAGCAGCTATCAGTCTCAAGAAAAAGCCCAGAACCCTCCATATTCATTTTATAGTTTTATCCTGTTCCTTGAAGAAGTGATCTACGTAGAATCATTGCCATTCATCAAAAGGCTAACAAAATTCCACATTTTGATTTGTGCCTATTAGTCTGCAACTTAGCTTTCCATTATTAAAACATAATTAGTGAGTCAATTACAAAGCAATTTTGGCACTCTTAGACTTCAGCCTATTTAAGAAATAAACTAGAAAAATGGTGCCTGTGTTTGCATATCATTTATATTCTGAAGCTTAAGGTAATTTGCAAAATGAAAAGGTGAGTCCCAATGATTTGATGTTCTTATACAAAGCATGATGCATCTCTCTTTGGGCTAACAAGTTCTGGTTCCCAAGTAGCTTGGCCTACTGTTCTATGCTTCCTTCAGTGATGGCCTGGCAGAGTGTGATAAGTTACTATAAGGATGAAGTATTGACTTGGGAGGTAAACTGCACAGGACCAGGAGAGAAGATGTCATCAGCCCTCCTTCACTCACTTGCCCCCTTGCTACTTCTGTCAAAAGACCACAAATCTCAAACTGGCCAATACTAATCTTTATCTGTCCTTTAAAAATCTTTAGTTTTCCTGAGTAAGAGCATTATAAAACTTTTCTTCCTACAAATTGACCTACACATTGTCATGCCCAGACCTATAACTGCCCAGACCACACAGCTGAGAATTCTCAGTTCAGTCCCTAGAAGGTAGAAAAAGAATCTGCCAAGTTAGTCGCTCTGGATGTTTGCTCGGAGTGGAACTCTCACCAAGCCTCCTTTTCCTTGTACCTCTCAAACCCTTGATCAATGAGCTTGATGTATTTAACAACTTTTTAATAAGACTTAAAAAAATGATTAGAGACAGCAAGGTTTGAGGCCAGGAGCTCTGGCATTGAATTCTAGGTTAGGTACTGACAAGTTAATCTAATAATTTCTTTCAACTCTTAGCATCAGCCTAGCTTGCTTCCCCAGAGCATAGCAACCACACATAGGAAAAGAAGAAGGTCTATGTGGGCCTTTATTTGTGGAAGAGTAATAAATACTAGTCTCCTTGTAAGAATTTATGACTTTAGGGAAATACATCTTGATTTGCCTTGGCATATATCAAGAACGGTCTGCTAATCCAATCAAGAAAGGTTAAAGACAAAGACAACAGAGTAGAATCAAGAGCAAAAACCTCACCAATCACTTACTAATCAATGTGGAGGAAATTCTAATGAGAGAACACACATATAGACATACACACACAAACACACACACATCTGAATACTTAACATTATTCCCTCTCCCATAAACAACAGTAAAAAAAAAAATCTTTATTTCAATATTGACCCTATTCTCTGGCACTGTACCCAGAAAGCTAATCGCACCTAAAGGACTCAGGAAATGGGACAGAGAATCCTGTAAACCTGTGATTATGATTACCCAACTCCATCCTCCCATACTCCCAGACACACAGGAGATGCGTCAATGCTGCAGCATGGCCTCAGACAAATTTCTGACCAACTTGGACATTGAAGAATTTTTCTACTGTCCTTTAACCTTGTGAGGTAAATCCATCAGAGACTAAAACAAACAAGAAAATCTTTACTATCAGCCAAGAGCATGGGAAACTTGCCTAAATCACAAAGCCCTGAGCCTTAGAGCTCTTTATCTTTCGTGCACAAAACCACATCCTAGTTGTTACACTTCAGTTAGCAAGGAACTGACATACAGAAGCCAAAAGGCAAACTTAGTACATTGTTAGTACACATAGGGACATTTTACTCAGGGACTTTCCAGGAACTATTGACTTAAATTTTCATTTCTATTTCAGAAGGTAGGCTAGGTCTTTACTTCTGTTTAGACAGGAGTTGCAACCCACATGCAGGCTTTCAAGGCCTGAATGGGGCTTCAACAACTATTTGTGCTAAAGTCTGTAGCCTGTTCCAAGTAAAATTATTATAAGGGTTGATTGTATGATGACATATAAATATCCATTCAAATATATCTGAATGTTGGCATGAAGGTATTCCAAATATAAAGCAAGTATTCACAGTCCATAGAGTTTGAGTAGAGGAGGTCACAATCTACAATGCATGTCCCATCCAGTCATCTGCAGGTCTTGCAATAAAGCTGACCTCTTCCTACAAAGGAAAGATTCCTACAAAAAGACTACCTTGAGACTGGAAATTCAGTAGCAACTTCTTCCTAAGTCTCCAACCTGCCAGCTATAGCCTTTCGTTCAGACTTAAACTAGACTAGCCAAGCCCATGCTCATATCTGAGCAGCCATAACACCCCCAAGCAGCATCTTGTGAATGTTGGCCCCTTTTACCTGTAGGACACTGAACATCTCTGACACAGCAACATCACAGAATCTATGTACTTAGATAAAGTTTTCTGAAAACAAGCTGGCTACATGAATCGGGGTTTCAGAGATATCTGACAACATGATCCTATCAATGACTGGATTTTCCTTCTCAAAATTCTTTTTGCAGGGTCTCTTAAGGTTGCTCTTCTCAGTAAAACATAAAAGATATCCTTCATAATGCTGAAATTCATCACCACCCACATAGTGCCAACTTCAGCCCATATATCATAGATGCCGAGATTCACAAAGCCAGGTGGTATTCAGAAATCTCTAATTGTATGCATAAATACCTCAGCCTTGCCATGTCAGAGAGGAAAAAAGGGCCAACATTCACAAGAGGCTACTCAGATTTTCTTTCTTTCTTTCTTTCTTTCTTTCTTTCTTTCTTTCTTTCTTTTTTTTTTTTTTTTTGGATTTTCGAGACAGGGTTTCTCTGTATAGCCCTGGCTGTCCTGGAACTCACTTTGTAGACCAGGCTGGCCTCAAACTCAGAAATCTGCCTGCCTCTGCCTCCCAAGTGCTGGGATTAAAGGCTTGCGCCTCCATGCCTGGCATCTTTATTTTTTATTAGATATTTTCTTTATTTACATTTCAAATGCTATCCCAAAAGTTCCCTATACCCTCCCCTAGCCCTGCTCCCCTACATGCCCACTCCCACTTCTTGGCCCTGGCATTCCCCTGTACTAGGGCATATAAAGTTTGTAAGACCAAGGGGCCTCTCTTCCCACTAGGCCATCTTCTGCTAAATATGCATCTAGAGACACAAGCTCTGGGGGTACTGGTTCATTCATATTGTTGTTCCACCTAAAGGGTTGTAGACACCTTCAGCTCCTTGGGTACTTTCTCTAGCTCCTCCATTGGGGACCCTGTGTTCCATCCTATAGATGACTATGAGCATACCCTTCTGTATTTTCCAGGCACTGGCATAGCCTCACTCGAGATAGAAGTATCCATACTTTGATCTTCATCCTTTTTATCCTCAAACTTGTTTTTATCCATGAACTTGTTTCTCAGTTCAACATTGCAATCTGAAGGTGGGCAAAGTCCTTCTCCCCCTAGGATCCTGCCCCAAAAACTTAGGCATTCCTGTGGCTTCAGTTCACGGAGAACATCATCATAACCAAGGCCAAACTGAGATTGAATAACAAATCCAGTTCTCTTCTGTACCTCCACCAACTCGTGTTGATGCTTGATAAATTAGGGTTTAAGTGACTACACCACATCCTGAATGTTCCTCTGGCTTCTTTACTCTGCTGATAGAGCAAAGAGAAGAATTTTACATCTATTCACCCAAAGCCATGTTGACTTTTGGCCTTAGCATCTTAAAGTTGGTTAGGTTCCACTAAGCATAATTTTAGCTACCTTACAATGCAGAATATCATATCCATTCTAACAAATGGGCAATATTTTTAGTTATTTTCCTGTGTTCTGACAGGCATGCAGTGAAACTCATGTCACCTTGAACAAGAAGTTCAAATATGATTTCTGAAGATTCTTCTTGCATTGACATTATATGAGCCACCAATTGTTTCAAAACTTTCAATTCAAATTCCTTCTAAGAGTTCACATTGTGCCTAATTCAGAGACATGTCTTTAATCTGAAGCATTAATGTCTGGAGACACACTAGTTACCAAGAACATATAGAAAATGGAAAAGATCATGTGAGCTTTGAAATACTTGAGCAACAGTTCAATAGTCTAGAGGCCATCCCTTCATATTTTGCCTTATGATATGATCCATCAATTTAAAGATGGTATATCTGCTGCCTTCATCTCCTTATTGCCTTTTTCTCTGTCTTAATTTTTAAGAAACAAAGGCTACATATGATAGTGAGTACATGAAGATATGCAGTCATATGTTCTAGGAAGATGAGGAAGCCTGATTAGAAGAGGCAACAGCAATGATGAATACCACTGAGTCTCAAATAGGAAAGCCCAAGAATGATGAAAGGCATAGTTATAAAGAACAAGCCTTTATCTTCATGCTCTGCAATTACCTTGCTTTCTTAGCTTAAGTAACTGATAAAGGTGGCCAAGATTACTCAAGACCAATATTATTAAAAGGAGGGGGTAATGAAGGAAGAAGGATGGATGGATGGATGGATGGATGGATGGATGGATGGATGTGGATGGATGGATGGATGGATGAAAGGAAGGAAAGAAGGAAGGAAATAATTTTTGCCCAACTAGACATTTTGAGTCCATTTTTCTTTAAGGAAATATCCTAGGCATATTATGAAATTTAATCTGTGTATTTAAAATAAAAGATTTGCAGTTAGTTTTAAAATCAGAAATGCAAAACATCCCACTTTGTTGATCTACAGTATACTATTTGAGTACACTGTAAACTCAAAGAATAGGTGATGTTCCCAAATTTGTCACTGGCTTTTCAATTTAATGTTGACTTATGTTACCTGATTTTCTCATGGAAATGATAAAAAATCTCTGTCAAAAGCAGTGTCAGCAAGAAATGTGCTATCTTTCTTTAAAGATAAAGTCCATCATGGTGTGGAAGATATGGCATCAAGCAAGCCACATTACATTAGTGGTCAGGGAGAAGAGAGAAATGAAGGCTGGTGCTCAATTCTCTCTTTTTTTTTTTTAATTCAGTTGTAGTGTCACATTCTTCCCTACAAAGTTAAGGAATCATCGCAAAAGAAGGGACACAGTGATTGTCAGAACAGTAAGTAGTGAATGCCTAGAGCAAAACAATGTTGACTAGACCTGACAGGGCACTGTACACCCAAATAATTTCAGATGTCAACGCTATCAAGTGAGATGTGTACATTCTTTGTAATAACAAACAAAATTCCAATGGCATTCTTTACAAGAATATAGAAGTAAAAAGCTAACTTTCTTATGGAAATACAAAATATCCAAGACAAAGGAATGATGAGGAAAAAAGAGTAGTATTCTAAGTATTATTATAAGTAACTTTAAATTATACCAAAGAGCTACAGTAACAAACAAGTGTTATAAAAACAGACATGCAAGGAATAGAATAGACTAGAATAGAATAGAATAGAATAGAATAGAATAGAATAGAATAGAATAGAGTGGAGTGGAGTGGAGTGGAGTGGAGTGGAGTGGAGTGGAGTGGAGTGGAGTGGAGTGGAGTGGAGTGGAAGGGAAGGGAAGGGAAGAGAAGAGAAGAGAAGAGAAGAGAAGAGAAGAGAAGAGAAGAGAAGAGAAGAGAAGAGAAGAGAAAGAATAGGTGACCAGAACTAAACCCACAAAACAGCTACAGCCATATGATTTAAACAATTGTCCCAAAAGCATATATTGGAGAAAAATAACTTATACTTCAGATAGTTCTGTGACACTGGATATCCATAAGTGTTTTTAAAATATAAATAGATCCCTATCTCTCACTCTGTATAAAAATTAATTCAAAAATTAATTTTTTATTAATTTAAGTGAATTAATCCTTAAGGTCAGAATTGAATCTTTAAAACCACTAGATGAATTCATACAGGAAAACTCCGTGGTATGGACACAGGCAATGGCTTTCTGAATAGGGCTCCCTTAGCTCAGGAAACAGTAAAATAAATCAGAAAATAAGATTGTATAAAATTGCACTTGGGAGGCAGAGGCAGGCAGATTTCTAAGTTTGAGGCCAGCCTGGTCTACAAAGTGAGTTCCAGGACAACCAGGGTTATACAGAGAAACCCTGTCTCAAAAAAACCAAAAAAAATAAATAAATAATTAAAAGATTGTATAAAACTAAACATTCTGTCCAGCAAAGGAAGCATTAGAAATCTTTACCAGTTACTGGAAAAACATTAATTTTCATAATACATAATTACCTCAAAATATTAAATACAAAAACAATAAATAAGCCAAATAACAAATGGGCAACATAGAGTCAGTTAAATTGTGCAAATAGCCAATGATCACATGTCTAATGTTTAACATCTTTAGCAAATTAAAACTACACTGAACTTCCACCATATTTTCCAGAATGGCTATTATCGAGAAACAAATAACAAATATTGATGAGGGTATGAGAGTTAAGGAACTTTTATACACTCCTGTTTGGGATAAAAGAATCACAAGTGCTACAAAAATAAGTATGAACACTCTTCAAAAATATAAACATAAGTACAAATAAATCAGCTACATAGCTCCTTGGTATGTGACTAACAGAATCTGTGGTATGTTTATACCATAGAGATAACTGCACATTCATTTTTATTGCTGCACTAGTAACAATAGCCAACACATGGGACCAGCCTAGATAGCCATCAACAGAAAAGTTGATAAAGAAAAGTGCCATGCCCACACATTAAATTTTATTCCATCATGAAGAATGAGTCCACATCATGGACAGAAAAAAGATATTAAAATGGACATCAACATATTAATAATATAAGTTAGGCTCAGAATGAAAATATCACATAATTTTTCTCATATGTAGAATCTAGGGTGGAAAAGTCTAGGAAATAGAAAACTATCAGAGAGGACGAAGGAAACTGGGGTCCAATGTGGTAGGAGAATAAGGAAGTAGTATTATTTAGGCATGTCACCATGAAACCTTTTGTTTTATACAATACTAATAAACATATTTTCTATTTAACTTAATAATTTATTTCCATACTGAATTTGAAAAACTATTAATTTAAAACACTGACCATCTTTTTTGACTTGTATAACCTATGTCAACTACGATATGTTATACAATTTAAATAACTCAAAGAACAGAGAAGTACTATCTAGCAAAAGAGTATTGATACTCACCAATGCATTAAATTCTTAAGAACACATAGAATGAGTGAAATATGCAGCATCATTCTTAGCTAAATACAAGGTCCAATTAAGGTACTAATTATTCACTCACTTATCAAGTAAATGCTTATTAAGCCCACATAATGGCAGGTATGGATACAGCCTCTTCTATCACAAGCATGAGAATGGTAACCAGAAAAGAGCAGAGGGATTTTTTCAGAACAGTCAGAAGCAGAATCTGTGTTGCAGAACACTTTCATGTACTCAGAAATACTCGAGAGATTAAACGAAGCCCAGTAAAAGTGGCTTTAAGCTTTTCCCAGGTTGGAGATTTCCCCATCTTCTCAGATTGGTGAATCCCACTTATATTTAACTCTGCTACAGTGGTTCAGAAACAACCAAGTATCAATAATGTAAACTGACAGGCAATTCTGGGGAAATAAAATGTTTATTATCCCTCAACACTTTCTCTACTCTTATGATGCATGAAGTGACTAAAATCTATGAGGCACAGACACAGTCTAGGTTAATGGAGAATTTCATAGAGGACAGTGTAGCAGACCTCCAAGCAATAAGAGATGAAGACAACCTTAGTGGAACCCAGAGTTACAAATGATTTTCAATAGAAAGACACACTGAACTCTTAGAAAGGAAATTTCCTAAGATAGGGTTCTCCCTTGACTCATTGTCAGAGTGAGAGAGAGAGAGAGAGACAGAGACAGAGACAGAGACAGAAAGAGAGAGAGAGAGATCAAAGAAGTAGTTCTTTTAGAATACGTTGGTACAAATACAGGGAGAAGAAAAGTAGGCAGAGAAAAGAGTACCGCAGGTAACTTTGTATAGAGTTAGAGAAGAGCAGGTAACAGAGTTCAGGCTAGACACATCATGGACTTACTGACCTCCTCGAACCTTTCATTTATAAAAGGGACAGTAAATCTCATAAGATACAGTCTTGAGGTTTTCTGTAGCACTGTGGAATTGAACAGTCTCCTAGCCACACTGAAAAGACTCACCCACCATCTACTTTGTAAGCAATTTCCATTTATAAAATCATGTCGCTCAGGACCTGTGGCCAGGAAAAAGTGAGTGAGAACACTTTGTTGCTAGTGATAAGGAAGAAATAAGAAGAGATGGTTTTTCTCTTCATAAATTGATCATCTTGTCCTAAAATTTTTATGGACTCCAATGAGACAAGACAATTTTGAAAAGGGACAAAAATCTTCTTTTCAGCTTTAAAACTTGTTCCAATTCTGCACTAATCAAGATTGTCTGCTGCTGGCATGAAGGTGAATTATGTAGATCAATCGCATAAAATAGAAGAACGAAAGAAGAAGGAATAGGAAAAAAGGGAGGGGAAGAAGGGGGAAAGCCGAGGAGAAGGAAGAGCGTGAAATTTGCAAATAAGCCCACACATTTGGTGGTGACTTTCTATGAGGGAGCATGACAACTCAACAGTGAAATAATAAATGACTTTCTTTAATACATTTATTTACTTATATGAGTACACTGTAGCTGTCTTCAGACATGCCAGAAGAGGGTATCAGATCCCATTACAGATGGTTATGAGCCAGCATGTGGTTGCTGGGAATTGAACTCAGGACCTCTAGAAGAGCAGTCAGTGCTCTTAACCACAGAGCCATCTCTCCAGCTCATAAATGGCTATTTTTAAATAGTGCTGAGCACTTCAGTATTCACATGTAAATAAATGAAATGAGCCCCTTATTCAAACAAATTAATTCAACACAGATCATAGCTCAATCATATATGAAACTACAAAACTTAGAAGAAAACAGGGAATCTTTGCAAAGTTAGACAGCAGTTTCTCAGATACTATACAAAAGAAATGAACACATACATATATACATATAAACAAACATATATATATATGTGTGTGTGTGTGTGTGTGTGTGTGTGTATGTATATATATATATATATATATATGTGTGTGTGTGTGTGTGTGTGTGTGTGTGTGTGTGTATGTATATATATATATACACATATATATATATTAGACTGGGACTATATCAAATTAAAACACGACTAAAGGAGATTTCCAACAAATGAGTTCCTGCAAACTGCTTTGGTGCATCCCAGAGGAATAAAGGAGGCTATGTTAAAAATATAGACTACAAGCCCTAACCTAGGACAGCATGGAAAACTTCCCAGATGATATGCATACTAGAATTCAGCTAGAAGTACAGCCTCCAATTTAGACATTTAAACAGGTATAGAAACTAAGATGAATATAAAACACACCAATATTTTCTTATGTCAAGATGAGGAGGCATTTTGTTTCCTAAATATAAATGTATTTTTAATCCAATCATCAATCCAGTCATCAATCCAAAGATTTATTGGCACCATGATACATATGTATTTTGGCTCCATAAAATGTTTAATCTTCCTTAAATAAAAAGCCATTATACATAATATTTAAAAGTTTTTAAGTAGGATATAAATATAATCACACACAGCACTATTAATAAATCTCCTAAAGTGTGATTCCAACTTAGTGTCTATCTGTCTGTCTGTCTGTCTGTCTCTCTCTCTCTCTCTCTCTCTCTCTCTCTCTCTCTCTCCCACCCTCCCTCCCTCCCCTCTCCCCTCTCCCTTCTCCCCTCTCCCCTCTCCCCTCTCCCCTCTTCTCTTTTCTCATCCCAAAATCTCACAGTAGACAGCTCAAAGCAAGGCCAAGCCATCTAACTTTAAGGAGCAAACCATTCGAATTGATTGATCCCTGCCCCTTTCTGACACTAAGAGTTTAGTATTCTGTGGTTCTGCTCACAGCAGCCTCAACAAGTCAGTGAGAAC
The DNA here is from genome assembly GCA_902729485.2 of Mus minutoides. NCBI lineage: Eukaryota > Metazoa > Chordata > Mammalia > Rodentia > Muridae > Mus > Mus minutoides. The sequence goes on along the minus strand of LR751234.1, from coordinate 8,276 downwards.
AGTAAAATGAAAGAAGATAATAAAAATAACCACCAGTGTCTCTTGGTTTGGAAGTACATGTGGGAAATGTCCCTAATTATAACCTAATTTGCCTGTCATTATCTTATAGAACGGATGGGACAGGCTTTTGTCTCCTTCTAACAAATTCAATAAACATGTTTTGTGCATCTGTTTTTTAAGTCAGTACCATAATTCAGAAAAACAAATACCATTATTCTTGGCAGGGTCATTATTGCTAACAATTAAATATACTGTCCTCACTTCACAGATCTTACCCTAACTGATCTGCACCGCACAGAGCAGATTTCAAGCTGTGTTGCCTGATCCCCTCTTCACCAGCTCTTGCTTTGTTTCCTAAGTTGCCTTCCTTGAATCACTGCATTTCAGTGGGCCCCAATCATACCATGATCAATCTAACTGTATTTCTGAGACTGTTTTTGGTCTATAAGCACATTTGTGGAGCTACCTGTGAGAACAGCCAGAGAGAAACTATTGGAACAAAACATTTTGCCAAAGGATTATTCACTACTAATTTATCCCATTTTTTTCCTCTATGTCTGAGCTTGGATAGATTCTTTAGTGAGTGACAACACTTTGATCTATTTTTGTTCCTTCCTTCTGCTGTGTTATTGAGACAGAGGAAGTAAACACGAGCAATCCAAATAGGAAACTTCATTTCATTTGTTCTCACCGTGTCTTCAATAGTTCCTTGTTTTTAAGATGAGGCTTCCTTTTTTAATAAATTATTTAACTCATTCCAAATCTCAAACAAAAACTAATTTAGGAATCAATTATAGTAAGTATCCATCCAAATACCTGCCACCATGGGCCTTCCAACAAACACAGCTGCATGATGGAACAATGAAGGTCACACCAGCTGGAAGAGCAGCAGGGCAGAGAGGTTGGGGCTGCTGAAGCCAGATGGGCTTTCTAGAAAATAATCTGATGCAAGGGTTTCAAGTTCATGGCCTGATCTCACGTTCCACACAAAGTAGGGGGTTTTGGCTATGATGTGATAGCACCAGCTGCTCCAGCTTGAGAAAGCTGATAAACTTTCATCACTCCAATAAGAGTGGCTACATTCAGAAAACTGAAGGCAGTAAATACTGGAGAAGGTGCAAGGTAAAGGGAATGCTTGCACACTTACAGTAGGAATGTAAATTAATACCGCCACATGACAGATAATATAGCATTTCTCTCAAAAGATATAGAATAGAGCTACTTTATGATCCATGAGCTGTGCTATAGGTATGTATTGAAATGAGATTAACACCTCAAAGAAAGCTCTATACCCCATTTTCATGAAAGTGCTATTGGCAATAGCCAGAAAATAAAAGCAACCTAAACGTGCAACAACTAAAGAGCATATAGGTACCTATGACGCATAGAAACCATGAGATACTACTCAGCCACAAAATAGAATGAAATGCAATTGTGTGGAATAGTACAGGTAGAACTAGAGATTATTGTGTTAAATGAAATAAGCCAGAGAGAGAGAGAGAGAGAGAGAGAGAGAGAGAGAGAGAGAGAGAGAGAGAGAGAGAGAGAGATAAGCACTTGATCTCA
>LR749986.1:886230-1184397 GCA_902729485.2 Mus minutoides | reverse complement strand
ATGATATTGTGGGCTTTTTGATTCGAGGTGGCAGGCAAGAGTCATGGTAGGAATGGATGCCATGGAGCCCGATGTACTGAGTTGTATCTGGAACGGTGTCTCCTTGCAGTCAGGCAAATTGTTAGTGTTTGATTCCTTCAGGTTTCTAGTGTGTAAGTGCCTTCACCGTCAAATTGCTGTGAACTGAGGCTTAGGGTTACAGGCAGTAAAGGATTTCCTACATGCCCAAACTAAGGGAGTCATGAACTCAGAAGGAAGCCTTGTGCGAGGAGAGGAGCCAGGCTCCCCAGACAGAGAACCTGGGTGGGAGAGGAGATCTATTAAACCTTGTTCTGGTCTTAGGCAGCCTGGAGTCTTTGAGGGCAGTCATACAGGAAGTGGGGAAGGTTTATGTAACCCTTGGGGAGAAAGGATCAAAAATGATGGTTTTGTTTTGGAAAATCACGAAGCGGAGTCTCGATAGCCATAGGAATTTGGTGGCTGTGTATGGTGTTAAGAAACAATGTAGTCCCTGGGTGTAATTGTCAGGAAGCATACATAGTCTCATGGCCTCAAATGTTGGATACTAGCAGCATGTTGCCATAGCAACAAAGCAAGTAGCTAGAGCAGGATAGTAAGCAGCAAAAAAAATCATTATAATACTTAAGAACCCAAACTTTAATATTTCATTTCTGTTATAATCACCACTACTTTTTATTTTTTTAAGGACCAAAGCAATTGGATTTATGTTTTCCAAAAGAAGGAAAGTTTTTTTTTTTTTTGAGGAATTTTAATTTTGGAGGCATTTTTATGGAATGAACTGTGTGGTAGGTTCATCAGCAAATTTGCCCTGACTCTTGATTATTCTGTTCATTTAACATTAATTACTGCCTGGATCTGTCCACACTCAAAGTGCTGAAAATGTAGCCCAAGATGAGCATCACCGTTTCTTGGAGAACTGCCTTATTGGTGCACATTTTGTTTTCTGGCCTGGAGTGGACACATATTAAACACATTTACACACACGAATATGTGTGTGGATGTTTCAGCCATGTGTTCAAACCCAGGATTTTTTTTTTAGAAAGTTTTACTGTTTTAAAATCCATATTAAATGAGTTGTCTCAGACTGTTATGAGAATATATTATAGTTCTATAAGGTTTTGTGTATTCCATGGATTTCTTTATCAATATATAATTAAATAAAACATACATATCATCTTTCATTCCTCTCTCCCTCTTTTGCACTGAAATTATTGGATAATCGTTGACTGTTCAAGTTAAAACAAAAAGCACTGTTCTCAGCAGAAATGAAGATCATTAGGAATATTTGGATTTTCGGTGTTTGAAATATGGCTGTTCTTCTACTGCATTGCTGAAGTTTAAAAAACTTTTCTAGGCACTGAGAGTGAGTTACTTCTAAATAACCAAGTGACAAAGGAAAAACATAATTTACCTAGACTTTTTATTATCAAATGTTTTCATTAATGCTTTTATTTGCTTTAGTAAAAGCACCAGAACAAAATAATAACAGCCTTCTTAGCCAGTAACACACAAAAATAGTTCCTCCTCACTGAACAATAATTGCACATACAAAATTAAATATAGTTTGCTCCTATAGCAACAAATGTTAAGGATGTGCATGGAAAGTGTTACTTGTGCTATGAAGAACATTTCAGATGTTTACAAGTATTGATCTTCCCCCAAAGCATTGTGCTAAGAATTAACCCCATGCAACAGACATTTTAGGTAAAACCAGATGATCACAGCTTGTGTTGTTTAACCACAGGATGTATCTTTAGAACACACAGTGGAGTCAGGTTCATTAAGAATTTTATCTTCAACTTGTCAAACTGGCAAACCGATTGCATTTTTCTCCTTAACTCGGGACAGTAACTTGGAAATATTCAATGGCTTCCTGGTGATTTTGGTCTTCAGATAAGGGGAACAGCAATTGTGTGTCTGTATGAAAGAATGTTTGGAAAGGTACCATGATGTCATCATGGCAGGCTCTGGGGTGATGTGAAATTCAGGAAGAGGATATCCTGGGGGAACCATGTTTGTTGGCACCTCCAAATCTAGTCTCCACCAGGAATGACTGTCCTAGTCGGAGTAGCTCTCTGTCGTATACTGAATAATTCTGAACAGCATTAGAGAACACAAACAGCTATAGATCTGTCCATGCTTTTCCCAGTTATGTTTTTTGATCCAGTAGTGTTTCAAGTGTTTCTATATGGAGTACTTTTGTAGAAGGCCTGGCTTTTGTAGAAGACCATGCCTCTCATAGTGTCCTGGCCTTTGTAGAAGACCACGTCTCTCACCGTGTCTGTGATTTTACCTGTGTGTCCACTTCTCAAGCCCTTTTCTTTTCTGTCCAGGAGGTTGAGTTTTGTATCTCCCCTGCTTCCTTCCAGGTTCTTTGTATTATTTCTTTTTCACTTTCTTAGTTTATTCACTAATATTTTGGGGGGTGGGGTCTTAATTTTAGGGCTTTTAAAAGTTTGAATCTATAATTTAAGGAGCTGTTTGTCTTCTCTTTTGGTTACATAAAATTACAGAAGGATGAGAGAAGGTTTATATATTTCTAAGTCAACAGAACATTAGAGCTGACTTTCAGATCATGTGCCTCGTAGGCCAAAGTTGGGTTAAGGTGGGTGGGGCTCTGATGGATGTACTGGAGGAATCCGGCTTCCACTGTGCCTTAGCCTGTACCTTCTGGCCAGGGCAAGCTGGGTGTTTGTCTTTTCAGATAGTAGCTCCACAAGTGGCATTTCACCCCACAGAGCTCTGGTATTCCTCTTGCAGAAGAAGAAAACTGCCCATGTCAGAGCAGGCAAGTTAATGTGAATATGTTCCTGAATTTTCAAGAGCATTGAACAGCCAGCACGATAAATAAATTCTAAGTCCACTATGAACCTTCTTCCATTTTCTCTGAGTCGAAACTATAACTACCTTTGAGGAAGCTGAAGCGGCATGGCATTTGGTAATCCTAAGGACTTACAGAGTCACACCGTCAGGTTGACAAGTCTACTTTAAATTGTCCATTTTACTCTAGAAAACTACCTGGCAGCTGTAGATAGCTATCTTTGTGAAATTTTATGCTTTGACACCAGGACTCTCACAGTCCTCGTATAGGCATGAAGTTAAGATGATCCAACTAGCCATTTCTATTAACATAGGTGATCACAAAACACAAATAAATTAAGATGTGCTCATTCCAATACTCATGGTTAAAGTTGGCATTTAGGAAATGTATACTAACCAGATATTCAAATGCTGCAGTATCTCCAAGTTCACTGTATTATTATTTATTATTTATTTTTATTGTTTGTAAACAAGGGGATAAATCTTAATTTTTTAATCACCTCTCCATCCTTCACATCTAAATGGCATTACCCTAAGAACTGTGTCGTTGATTTATTGTTTGTAATTCACTGGTTAGGCTCTGTCTTGATTTCTCCTATCAGTTTCTGAAAGAAGATTAGGAATCTCCATCCTGCATAGCCGTGCTGGCTTTCCAGTCCTGTAAACAGGGATCAGGCAAAGCAGATCCTCTGGGGTGATTTGCTCCAAGTGAGATTTATTTGCAAGTAGCTTGTGGCCTTTCATCTCTGAAAATTGTGAAAATGCTCATTGATACCAACAGGAGAGGGTAAAATGTATTACCAGAAAAAACAAAAGGCAGCTAATCTTTAATTTAATGTAGCAAAACAAAGTGCTTGTTGAGCTGTTGACGCTCAAGGCTTCTGAAATAAGGAAGGTGTTGACATGCCGACTCTGTTGAGGACCAGTTTGTAAATCCTTCATTCTGGATTAGGAACCACCAGACACCAGCGGTTGCATAAAGCATGAGCTCATGGGCTTTCCTTTCCTTGTGGTTTTGCATGAACCTGTGATTGTGAAGTCTATTGACAGCAAACTTCAGGGAACTCAGTGGTCCTGAGGCTAGATGTTTTGTACCCTTGCTTAGCCTCACAATGCCTTGGACAGGAGGTGGTTGGCTCTTGACCTAATTTACCAGCAATGGGTGTTCTTTTTGTTGTTTTGTCTTTCCTCCTGGGGATAAGAAATTAATATGGGTGCTTAGCAAGGAGGTTGTCACCTGGGCTGAGCTGCAAGAAATGGCTGCATCCTTGATGAACCCTGTCCTGCCCACAAGCCGCAGCAGACTACATTAGGGTAGTAGGCTTCATCTAGCTCCAGAACTCATTCTGAGCGGTGAAATCCATCCATGGGATACTGAGATCATCTTTGTGCAGCCATGAACAATGATTTCCAAATCAGCCTTGAGTGAAATTTCAAAAATCTGGAGTTATTTTAGCAATGGGAGTCAGGTCAGCAAAGGACAGAAAGGAGGTTGGCTTGGGTGGTCATACTGACTTTTTAAAGTTCGCTAATGTCCGGTTTCAGTCAGCAGCCCAAGTAGGCAGTTTAACTAACTTAAGCCCCTCCATTGATGAGCTTGTCCATCCTATGGTTGTTTTGAGTCAATCTGAGAGAGACCAAGACTCCTTGGTGATATTTAAGCATTTATCTGACTACTGCTTTAGAAATCAAGGATCGTATCTGGTGGGAGCTCTATGCAGATTTTCTAAGAGCTTTGTCAGTTTCCCTGACAGAAACAAGCACTCATGTCTGCCTCAAAAGAAATGGCGAGAAACTGCCATTCGAAAACATGGAAGGTTCTGGCAAATCTTTATTCAGTATCTAGTGATTAGAGCTGGACTAGATGCCGAGTGAGAAAGAGAATGTCTGTCTGAGAAGATCTGGGCAGAGCTCCTATTAGAGACAAGTCACAGATGTCTCAGAATTCCCAACCATGCCCCCATTGGTGAGTTCATAGACACCTGGCTTTGTCATTGAGAATCCCAATCCTGGCGGTACCACAGTTCTTTCCAGCTGTGCATTGCTGATCCTACATATGTCAGGTGCCTCCAGCCACCCTGGTTACAATGGTATCCTTCTCTCTAGGATAACCCAGTTGTTTACCAGGCCTGGAGTGCTGCTGGTCACCGTGGTCTCTGTTTTTTGTATGAGATAGGACTATGTATTGGACAGCAGCATATTAGTTCTAGAGCTACTTCTGATCCAGATGGCTCAGTTGTGGTTTGGTTCCCCCCTCTGTGGAATAAGGTACAAGTCCCTTATAGTACTGTATAGTACTGTATAGTACTTAGGAGGCAAATGAGCAAAGCACATGGCCCTGGGGAACCCTTAGTACAAGGTTCCTGTACCTCTTCCTCCTGGCTGGATGTTCCTCTTCCTCCTGGCTGGATGTTCCTCTTCCTCCTGGCTGGATGTTCCTCTTCCTCCTGGCTGGATGTTCCTCTTCCTCCTGGCTGGATGTTCCTCTTCCTCCTGGNTTTTTCCCCGAGACAGGGTTTCTTTGTATAGCCCTGGCTGTCCTGGAACTCACTTTGTAGACCAGGCTCATTCCATGCCTCTTTATACAACCTGGTGGTGATCTGGAGATCCTGGTGTTCTCTGGCTATAGGACCGTCAGTCTAGTCAATTTTCCTGTCTTCACATTGATGTCAGTGTTCTGGGATGCCTGTCATTGGACTTCCCTAATTAGAGAGTGATCTCATCTCAAGGTCCATAATTATGTCTACAAAGACTTATTTCCAATAATATGGTACTCTGAGGAGCCAAGTGGACATAGCTTTGCAGGGTGGGCGTGGAAGAAGGCATTTAACCTACTCCAATGGTGAAGACAACCTCCTTGCTGAGGAACGTCGTTAGCACATTCCTATTGCAGGAGCTTACTTTCCTGAAAGAGGTCTTCAGTGTCCATTGAGAGGAAGCATATGTATAGGTAGTTATTCCTTCCAGTAACCAAGATCTGTATTGATTTACTGTTTTTGTTTTTTTGTTTAATTAATTAATTAATTAATTAATTAATTAGGTTTTTCGAGACAGGGTTTCTCTGTGTAGCCCTGGCTGTCCTGGAACTCACTCTGTAGACCAGGCTGGCCTCGAACTCAGAAATCCACCTGCCTCTGCCTCCCGAGTGCTGGGGTTAAAGACATGCGCCACCACTGCCCAGCTTGATTATTTATTTAATGTATATGAGTACACTGTAGTTGTCTTGAGACACATCAGAAGAGGACATCAGATCCTGTCACAGCTGGCTGTGAGCTACCATGTGGTTGCTGGGAATTGAACTCAGGACCTCTACAAGAGCAGTCAGTGCTTTTTAACTGCTGAGTTATCTCTCCAGCCCAGGCTTACTGTACATATGTCATGAATATTAAAGCAAGGTTTTGAGTACTCTCTTTACACTGGGTAACCTCAGCACAGACTCCCCACTGGGGTCCGAAAGCAGACCATTAGCAGCACACTATTAACTTTGCAGCTTAAATGGTTGAGCCACCATGTACTTTTAAGGAGTATGCCAGTCTAATTTGATCTAAACATAGTGTGTCCTGTACTAAGCCAGTCCTATGAATAGTGAATTGTCTAGCAGAAACGTTGCCTTTTCCAAGTGAGCTGTTCAGGCCGCTGGAGTAATCCAGGGAGGTCCAGGGAGGTTTTTCTAGGACAGTATTCCTGAATGTCTCCTGCAGTATTTGCACAGTGACCAGGCTCAATGCCTATTCTCTTATCCTTGGGTCATCACCAACCACTGTCTCTGTAGACACATTGGTGGAGGAATCCAAAACTCTAATAAACCCAAGCTCTTTGGTTATTCTGCATGTGCTTTTAGAGAAAGTTACTTTGCTATTGTGAGGTTTTAGGCATAGTCCTTTGGCCATCCACCAGGCACATAAGGTTCTCACTATCTTTATCAGATCACACTCTTAACTCTACTAGTATTCTTGTGTGTAGTGTTTGCTTCCTTGGGTGGAGTTTGTGTACTTCAAACATAAGTGATCATCAAAGGCCCACACCTTCATTAAGAATAAAAAAGATTATTTTCTACCAGGACACCTGCAATTGAAGCAGGTGTATAGATGCCAGAGGTCTCTGGTCTGCCCTCCCATTCCCCCTTCTGCTTACAACTGGTTCTTAGCCCAGTCTGGTGTACTGAAAGATTGGAGTGGAAGGCTTTCCTCTTACCCCTGCAACTTCTCAGATGCCAGGGCACTCGGAATCTTCAGCAGGAGTTGCTCGTGTGGACGGGCCTCTCCAAACACCCTGCCCACTCACTTTTATGAGGACCTGTGTCGTCAGCTCTGTGACGCTCCGTAGGAAGTTGCCCATTTATGGCTACTAGAGCAAATGATATCATCACAATAGGTGGCTCCTGTCTAAATAGGGATCGTTTGTGAAATGAGATTATAGGCATTTATCTGAAAGAGCAGGAGACAGAGCACCTGCTCTCCGTAATTGCTGTCCCGGGGGACAGCACTGCACTCTAATCAAGGAGTCCATCTCCATGGCTAATTTTGTTACCAGCAGAGAGCTTGCGTTTGGCGCTCAGTGCCAGGCAGCCCCCATATCCACATGGAATCCACTCCAGATCCATGTTTTCTATTACGCTTGAATATATGGGACATGCATAGGGATCCTATGCCCGCCACCGTGCTGCAGTGTGCCTGTTTTGCAGAGTACCGTGGTGGCTGCCTAGTCCAAGCTGAGGCTGACTGGAGCTGTGACCACTCACTTGGTCACCCTGGCCTCCTCCTTCCTTTGCAGCGAGGTTGAAGTGCCCCTGCGTGCACAGCTTCCCATCTGCTGTGGAGCTGCCTTGCGCTTCACATTCGGATGCTGCAAGGCGTGCAGCAGGAGTCTCGCTTCGGTAAGTCAAAGGTGACTCATTTCTCACTTTCCTGTGTCTTGGATGTAGACTTTACTAGTTCTGTGGCCTCTGGGAGATGATACTTAACTGATCAGCACTCGACCAGCTAAACTGACAGCTGCTTACCTCTCTGTACTTTGCAGCATGTTTTTTTTTAAATGTTTTTTTTTCTTTCATTGCCCTGTTTTATAGACCTAGGGTTGTACTGCTTTCGTAAGTGAAATACTCATGTCTTGATCGATGGTAGTGACAGCCACGAGACAGCACTGCAATCCAGGGAGCATCCTCCGTTCTCTGGGGGGACTTGGGGGAGATGGTCTTGCACAGCAATCCAGGACCATAGCATTGTCCTAGGCAGACAAGTTCTGTCTTAATTAACCATCATTTCGATAGTCACCAGATACTGGAGCAGTCTGTAATGCAAGCACTGTTTTGGCTGGCTCTCTTTTTATTTCAGCAAAGATGTGGCAACTGGGCTCTGGGTTCCGAGATTCCCCCGGGAATGAGTAAATCCAGGGACCTTAGGTCATTAAACCTGTGTTTCATAGGCTAGCAAGAGAGAGAAGCCTGCGGAGAGGGCTTCCTTTGTGTGGCTGAGTGCAGTAAAGGGTTTTGAGCTCTTCCCAGCTGCAGTTGAATAGGATGAAAGAGGGGAGAGGTGCTGGGCTGGACGCCCGCTGGGAAGAGCTGTCTGTGCCCGGTCTTTATAACCAAAGCCCCTTCCAAAGCACTAATTTAGCGCTTACCCCAAGTAGCCCTCCTCAGCTTTGTAGGAGGAGATGGTGTGCAAGTGTCATGGAATTGCTGAGGTTTGGAATAAAGCGTGCTTTGGAGTGCACAGTCTGACAGGGAGCTCCGAGAACCCAGCCAACTGCTTCACACCAGCCAGGAAGGTTTTTTTTTTCCTTTGCAGTGAGAAACTGTGTAGCTGGTCCAGCTGATGTGGCTGGTCCCCAGCCTCCTCTGGGTGAGCAAGCCACAGAGATGAAGATGAGGTGTGCCTGGTGTGGTCTTTCTCTGCACGCTTCCTTCTCACTCTGTTTTCTTGACATGTTCCCGTTTCATTCTTGCTCTTCCTCTGGAAAGGAAACACTCCTCTCCAAAGAGCACGGCCACATCTGGCCACATCTGGCCCCTTCCCGGCATGTCACCGTCACCGAAGAGACTTGTTGTTGCCTCCGCATCTGGATAGTCGCTGGCTGTAACATATTCCCCGTTATAAATGGCTGAGTTTTCACAGGGAGGACTTGCACGCTGCAAAGGACTGAGCATGTCCAGAGGGAAGCTGCCATTGGCTTCTGCGTTTCCAGGTGGATATCGACTGCTTCATTCATAATTCTATCCCCAGAGCTCAGATCTGTCATCTTCCAGGAGCTCGGTGTCCAGGGGGAATTTTGTAGCCTTAAGTCTATTCCCAGATGAGGATCAGTCCACTTGACTTTACCCAGCCCTTTAAATTATGCTTCATCGAGCAACAAGTATTTGGTTACCCACAACCACCCCTCATCCTTGCCATTCACCTCAGAGAGCTCACAGGACGGCACTCGGCATCCCAGAACTGCATGGATGTCCCAGCCTTTGGTTGGATTTGTAGCCCAAGTCAGAGGTTGCTGCTGGAAGTAAGCCTAGAGAGACGTGTAGATCACAGCACAGTTAGACCTCTGCTAGAGAAGCAGGCCACTGGCTCCTTCCCTAAGTTTAAACCCCGCCTTCACGTGTATCCATTACTCAGTGCTAAGTGTATTTAAGTAATGTGTACTTTTTAAAAAAAAAATCGAATCAGTTCAATATAATTAATGCAGAAGGTGGAACAGTAGAAATGAAGTATGATTTTGTGACAGTGTTCACCGGCATGTACCCAGAGCATGTGCACACAAGTCTCTGGTATGACAGGTGACAGACATTTCACAGCCCTGCTGTGATGCTGCTCGAGGCCTCTGGGTATTTTCTGGACAAACTTTAGTTCTCTCTCGTGTTCTCAAACACGGCTCCCAAACCATGTTCAGCCTTTGCTTTCTAGACTAGCGTCATTTTATATACATAAAATGCAAGGTTTGATTTTTGAAACTTACTTCATGGAGTGTGTGTGTGTGTGTGTGTGTGTGTGTAGAAGTAGTGTGCCATGTATGTGTGGAGGTCAGAGTATGACTTTGGGGACTGAGTTCATGGCTTTCACCTTGTTAAGGCGGGGTCAGCCTTCTGTCTGCCATGCATAGGGTATTCCAGCTGGCCTCCGAGCTTCTGCTGTGTTTTCCTGTCTCACATGCTGTCTCTGCAGTAGTGCTAGGATTACACTTTGCATCTAGCTTTTATTTATTTTTTTAACAAAAAGATTCTGGAGACTAAACTTGGGGTTACATGCTTGTGAGGTTTGTTCTTTCCCCTTCTGAGCAATCTCTCCTCCCCGAGTTTTATTTTTTGTTTCTCGTTCAGTGAATGGGTCTGCACCTCATTGGGATACACTGAATTCCGTGAATTATTTAGTCAGTGCAGGCTGCTGAAACTCCCAATATCCTAGACCATGGGAGCAGAGCTCTGCACTCCACTGTGCTGAATTAGAAAACATGGTCTCTCCAGCATTATCTTTCTTCATAGATAATGCCATGAAGCCACGCCCCATCCCCCACTTACACAGGCCTGATCCCCCATGTCCCACATGGGTGGTCTGAGAAAGGGGCGAGGAAGGCCACTGAGGAAGAGCTACAGATGTCAGAGGAGGTAAGAGGATGCTGAGGAAGGATGCTGGCATGACTGTTGCCATTGAGTCTTGAGATAACAGCAGACGCCTACGCACTGTGTGCTTCCAGCCAGTGTACAGTGTGTGGGATATTTCTGAATCAGTCACACCCCCACATGTTAATGGTGTGCTTCCTTTATGCACCCAGCAGCTGAAGACACAGTTATCCACCCTGGGCTCTGTGCACACAGCACTCATTGACGCTAGAGCTCTCACACTTTGAATCAGAAGTTGTTTATGGAGATGCAGCTGTTACCTGAAATTTGCATATTAGATCATTATCTTTTTCATGACTGGTAGTAAAATTAGCATTTTCGTCCAACTAGCATGGAGGAAAAAAAAAGTCGGAACATTTCTCCATGAAGAATGGCTATTGTGAAATGTCTTCCTTGTCTGCATATATTGGTTAAAAGTATGTTGCTCACTAGGATCAAGGGTAAAACAGCCCCTCAAGAACTTTTTGTTTCTCTTTTGTGGCGAAGCCCTCCTCCCTCTAGTTTGGAATTTAACTTCCTTCAGACAGCGGCCTCTGAGTTGCAAATGCATGCCTTGAGGTTGGGCCTCGGTGTTGATCACAGAACTGCAGAGATCTGCACGCGCAACCTCTCAGCGGTGGTCACAGGAAGCCTTTGCTTATGTTTTCCTTCTAATGCAGTGTCTCTCAGGCATGCACCACCTTCTCAGATCATCCTGTGCCTGTTTCCTCACTCTTGTACATGCTTCTTTGATAACAGAGACAGAGAGTCCTGATTGCCAGGGTCCACAAGTAGTGTAGTTCAGGGCTGGCCATATGGCTCTGGGTAAAGGCACTAGCCCACAAGCCTGATTATCTAAGTTTGATACTTAGGACCCAGGTGGTGAAATGAGAGAAATAACTCTTGAAAATAGTCTTCTGACCTCCACCTGACCTCTACATGTGAGCTGTGGCATGCATATATAAATTCACACACACACACACACACACACACACACACACACACACACACACACACAGAGCCGTAGTAGTATAGGTTAATGCATCTGAGTAACTTGGACTCTAAGAATTCTAAGATATCTTCTTAAGCCATTTGCGATTGTTAGTCTAAGAGGAGATAGTGGCCTCTTGTGAGCATGTGGAGACCTCCTTGAACCTTTCCTGAGTTCCTTGTCCCAGTCCTACGCCTAAGGGTTTGATTTGTCACACAGAAGGTATTCCTGAAGTGAAGTCATTTAGACCTGAGCATGTTCCCTGGATGCAGGACATGTAAGGACAGCTCCCTCCAGCCATTATCCTTAGCATTTGCTCTGGTCTCTGGTGAGAGCCCTTATCTTCTGTTGGCAGTTCCTCGGAAGCAGGAAAAAACAACAGGGAGTTCCCAGAAGTGAATTCAGGTGGGCGTTTTCAGCAAGGCTTGTCTGTTGCTCTGATCAACACCGTGGCCAGAAGCAACTCGGGAAGAATGGGAAGAATGTGATGTATTTCAGATGGCAGCTCCCAGGTCATTGCTTCACTGAAGGAAGTCAGGGCAGGAACTCAAGGTAGGGACCTGCAAGCAGGAACTTGAAGCAGAGGCCTTGGAGGAATGCTACTTACTGGCTTATGACTTCCTCATAGATTTTGCAGCTGGCTTTTTTATACAAATCCGGACCACCAGCCCAGGGGGTGACACTTAGCACAATGAGCTGAAATGCTTACGTTGATCTTTGATTTAAAAAATAAAAATTGGCCCCGTAGGCCAATCTGTCGAGGGCACATTCTCAATTGAGGTTCAGTTTTCCCAAATGACTTTAGATTGTGTTGGGTTGACGAAAGCTAGCCAGCATGGAAACCAAGCCACACTTCCACATAATCACAACACCTAGACATTTCTGCAGCCTCAATGGTTTCTTGGCTACTAGCAAAGTGGCCAAGAGTCCTTGGAACCTCGGTCTGGAGCCTAGCTACTCTGGAATCTGTATAGATGACCAGTTCACCTTTGCTGTGTTTGGGTTTGGTGGGAAATAGCTGTATCTTGCTCCCTTTCTTTATATTTGCAGGGTAGAAGGAACCAAGCTGGGCCTCTGCCATCATTCTGAGGGCAGGATTTTGTGGCCACCTGTTGACTACATGTGCTACCTGGGACAGGTACCTTCTGGCTCAAATCTAACCCTTATTAATGTCCCGAGACTCTAGCTCATTCCTTTTTAGTGCTGAGCGATGTTCTAGATGGATATCACTTTGCCAACCATCCACTAAAGGATGTCTAATTGGTCAGTTGTGAGTGAAGCTTTTGAGTGTCTCCTGGGGGAGGCTGGGTGGATAAACTCTCCTTTGGGTAAATTCTGAGAAGCCCAGCCAGATGAGGTCAGGGTCTGGGTATGTGCAGTTTTGTAGGAGTCTTCCAAGTTGTCCTCACGGTGACCATAGGCTTCTGTAGTCTCACAAGCAAAGAACAGAGTGCCCAGTGTTTCATCTCCGCATCCAGCAGCTCTGCATCTGAGAACTGCATCATTCTCACGGCTATGTGGTCATAGCTAAGGCTGTATATATCACTAGGCAGCAATGTCTCCCTAATACTAGAGGGGACATTATCAGTACAAGGAAGTGAAGGAATAAATTGGAGGAGATGAGGACAGAGAAAGAGAAGGGCCAGTAGACTGGCTGCCGAAATTCCCATCATGACCCTATCCCAGTTTCAACCTTCCTGAAGCTGCAATTCTTTAATATAGTTCCTCATGCTGTGGTAACCCCCAACCACATAATTATTTCATTGATACTTCATAACTGTAATTCTGCAATGTTATGATTCATAATGTAAATATCTGATATGCAGGATATCTGATCTATGACCCCCGCAGGTGATCAGTGTAGAAAGGTTCAGATCATTGTGTCAAGTGTCACCGTAGGCTGGGACACGATGGCATCTTACCCCTGGGCAGACCTGCTGCCACTGCTCCTTCTGGAAATGTACCTTGCTAATCTTTAAAGACAGTACTCCAAGACAGTAGGGAGGGGGGCTTTTGACATGAATCCCAAGCAGTGGGACCATGCAGCCCAGAGTCCCAGGGCACCGTGGGCTGGGTGCTGCTTCAGGCTTCTTGTACCTTGCCTGGCTCCAGACCTTGAAAGACTTTCGGGGTAAGTCATGGAAATCAAGTTCTGCTAACCAAACCAAAGCCTAAGAATGTCCCACAAGAGTATGACAGATAGCACTGTTCTGTGCTTCAGACACACACATTTGTTGCAGCTGACATGGTGACAACATTTTTAGTTGCTGGGAAAAAAAACGACGCAGCCCAGATGGATATTTCTGGAGGAGCGAGCGATTGGTCCCCAGTCTCCATTTGCTAAGGCAGGATACTTGAAAGTCCTGGCTGGAGGGCAGGTGAGGGTCATCAGAAAGAAGCTGGGCATGTTATAGGAGATGACGATGATGCTGATTCCCATATCTGGGCCCCATGAGGAGAGATACACATTCTCATATGCTAGGTCCCACCTCACTGCAAGTAAACCCAGTGGTTCTCGACCTGTGGGTCACGGCCCCTTTGGGGGAGGCCATAGGTCAGATATTCTGCACATCAGATACTTACAATTAATAACACAGAGAAATTGCAGTTAATGACGCGGCAACAAAATAATTTTATGGTTGAGGCCACCACAGCGTGAGAAACCATGTCAGGAGGGTTGAGAACCACTGCAGTAAGCTGCAACACTGATACACAGATGTAAAAAATAAGGCAGGGCAAATGAAAGACATAACTTTTATTTTATTTTTAATGCTTTCTGGGGGAAGTGGTGGAGAGAGAGAGAGAGACTGAATCGTACATTTTTCATGTCACCTCCCATTGTTTTTACAATTTTCTTCATTTCTAAAGACATTGCAGGGGAGATAGCATGGAAGCCCCCCTCCCCTTTCACTGGGGTGTGAAATTCGTGGATATGCGTATGATGCTGCCCTTCTGTGAACACACAGACCACTCTGCAGCGATGGAAAGGCCATCACTGCTCTGGCTCTGCCCATTTGCCCTCACTCCACATTGAGGCCTGTGACAGTTCACCGTGACAGTCCTAGGCACGGGGTGATCTGTCCTTCTTTAGACACAGCTCTTGCTCATGTTCAGGTGACACTTTTGACAACCATTTTAGGGATAGCATGGGGAAGGTGGAACTGACCATCAGCAGGCTGTCTTGTGGGGTGCTAGCAGGTCACAGTTCCAAAGGGTCTGTTCCCACCGGGTGCCCTGTGTTGATTTCTTAACACACTGGACCCTGATCAACTTAGAGGGCAGAAGGAGTGGATTTACATGCTCTCTGGTTTTCATTCTTGCTTGATAGCAGAAATGTCCCCTTATAGATGTCACCAGAGCCAACTGGAGGGAAGTTAGAGCCACCTGCCACATCTTCTCATGGATGGATAGATAGCACACAGATTACAAGATGCCTGAAGACAAATATCAGGGATCCCTTCTGCTGGGGTTTTTATGGTTCCTTCTTAGGTGTTAGCCACTCTTACACAGGTGCAGTCTAACGCCCCAAGGCTGGCTGCTTACATCAGCTCTGACTTAGGGGGAGTCTGGTCAGCGAGCTTACTCTGATATCCTTGCAGGTCACAAACATGACTTTCACACACGTGTTTGTTTCTTTGATGCTCCCTCTCTTCACGATCTATCAGCCTAGTTTACCCAGAAATCCCGTAGAACGGAGCTGGAAGCACTTGTGAGCTTTGTTCCCCGTCTTCCTCTGTTTGCACTGTGCCTTCCGTGGTGTGCAGTTTAGATTAATTTTTCTAGCATGTGGGTGTGTTGTCAATGAAATGCATATGTATATTCTTTAGTTTTATGTAGCCTGTGTGACTCTTGGTGAAATGAAGATCTTCAATCATCTAGGTTTTTTGTTTGTTTGTTTTGTTTTGTTTTGTTTTGTTTTGAAAAAGCTCTTCAAAACAGGAATGTCTTTTCTAACATGACCCCCAAAGAGAAGCAAGCTACATGCTACAGGGCTGCTGGCACATGGGTTGCAGGAACACACTGAGAACCTGGTTGAGATTAGATGCTGGTAGAAATGTTTGAGTGTGAAGTCTCTCCCGCATGCTATCTTTTGGCCAATCAGAGATTCCTGGGTGTTGGGGGCAGACACGTGTGCTGGATACTGCACGGATCTGAATGTTGCATGGATCTGGAGTCAGATCTTTCTTGGGAGACTGTCTCATTCCAGTTCGGTCACACTCAGAGTCAGTCCTTACACCCAGCACTCTTGAAGCATGCACGAAAGGATGGTGCAGTAGGTTGAAGTGAGCGTCCTCTGTGAGGAGACATCATTCCAGAGGCCAGGAGGTACTCCCCATGCCTCTTGCTTTGAGGATGAGCACCACTGGAGAGGATCGGAAGCCTCCGTTCACTTCCTCTTTGTCTACACCATTCCCAGGCTTTCACCAGTTACCCTCTGATTAGTTCACAGAAGCCCAACAAGATGTCTGCTGAACTGTTTCTTTGATGTCCTTGGATGTGAGGAAGATCTTTGAGACACAGACCCTCATTAAGATATTGTTAAAAGCGTGGACCTTTGTAAATTCTTCAGGTGTACTGCAGAGCCCAACTCCCTTGTCCTGGGCATTCAGTGTTTGTAGGATGGATCCACAGTTCAGTTTGACCTTGCTATTCTGTCAGTAACATGAAACCAGGCCTATCTATTCACTATCACATTCTCCTGAGAGATATGGTTTGCGTTAAGGATACTGTCAATGCATATACCTTTGGCTTCAGTGGACTTTGTGTAGAACTGAGAGCTGCACTTTCTGGTGTCAAGCAAGGGGCTTCTGATGGAGCTATGTGGGTCAGAAAGCCCAGGCAGAGCTGGATCTTACCGTGGACAGTGTGTTCCTGAGGTTTCCATGTGGACTGCCAGGTGATTTCCAGAGCAATGTTGATGTCTTCTGGGCTTTAGGGACTTTCTTTGTGGTGTGTCAGGATTCCCACCCTCAACCTTATGACTTTTACATCTCACGTTCACCTCTGATAGAAGATACTTTATCCACAGTGAGCCAAGACAGGGCTGACAAGCCACAGGCGTTATTTTGAGTTGAGGTAATTTCTAGTCCCAGATGTGGTTTGTTTGTGTTTTTTTTGTTTTATGTTTATTTTTGTTTATGGGTTTTTTTTCAATCTTCCAGAGCAGCAGTCCTCACTCAACCTGTGATTTATGACCCACTTGATAAACCTCTATCTCCAAAAATATTTATATCACAATTTATATCCAAATTACAGTTATGAAATAGCATTGCATTACGGTTGGGGTCACCACAACATGAGGAGCCATATGAAAGGGTCCCAGCATCAGGAAAGTGGCGGGCCACTGCTAGAGAGCCGCTTCTGCACTGGAAGCCATCGTCACTGCGTCAGCTTATATCTCCTTTTACAAATTATCCTCAACACTAGGATTTTAAAAATAGGATAGCATACAGTCAACTCAGTTGCTTCATTAAATCACACGGGGCTATGAAGTTTTGTAGATAACATGATTGACAAATGGTCTTTCTGGCAGTCACTAAGTGCTGAGACCTCTGTTGCAATAATTATATTAACAGTACTTATACCATGGTGTTACAGCGTTGGCATGGGTACAGAACTCAGGACAACTCTGCGGTTAGCTCACACTCTCAGAATGGACAAGAGCTGAGGCGAATGAGACAGAACATGTCCCCCTTTTCAAACATCACTTCTATGGAGGGCAGAGGACAACTTGCAGTCCTTTGTTCTCTTGTTTGCTACCAGGATCCCGGGGCTTAAACTGGAAGCAGGCACTGCTTACCAACTTGAGGACTTACCCACTGAGCCATCCGACCACCGATGCACACCACGGATCTGAAATTATCTTCTTAGCTTTGCTTTTCCTAGAATGTTATCTGTCTGAAGGAAATAGCGAGTGGCCTTTTTAGCTTGGCCTCCTTCACTTACCAAGGCACAGCAGCAGTTCCTTTGTTTCTTTTCTTGACTTTTTGGCTGGTTCCATTCTCTCCAGGGCCAGTGGTTTGTTTATCAACTGCGTTATTTATTTTTATTTTTACTGTCACCAAGTTCCCCTCAAAAGAAACTTAAGTCGGGGGGAGGATTTATTTTGAGGATACAGCCCATCACGGCTGGAAGGCGCGGCAGCTGGTGTCCCTTTGGTGGTAGAAGTGTGACTAGCTAACATCTCAGTGGGTTGGGAATCAGAGAAAGGAATACCGGTGTGCAGGTGGCTTTCTGTCTTTCTCCTCTAGCTCAGGACCCAGGGCAGGACATAGTGCCATCTACATTAAGCTGGGGGTGGAGGAGGTAGGGGTCTTCTCTCCACCTTTAATCCTCTTTGAAAATGTTCTAACATCAAGTCGACCATGAAGATTAACCATCGCAAGCATGCACCATGAAAAGCATCTGGGTAGATTCCAAACTTGGACAGTTCTAAATAAAGTGACATTAAATACCAGTGTGTAGGTTTTTCTGTGGACTGCCATTGTTAACTTGTCTGAGCAAAATGTTTTCAGTTCACTTGAGTAATTGCCAAGAAACATGGCAAAAGTATGCTTAAATTTAAAAAAAATGAATTATTTTATGTGTATGGGTGTTTTGCTTGCATATATATGTGTGTATACTATATGTTACCAGAGTCTGTGGAGGCCAGACCCCATGAAAGTGGAGTTACATATGGTTACAAATTGCTACATGGGCGCTGGGAATCAAATTGAGATTCTCTGCAAGAGCAGTCAATGCTCTTAATTGCTAAGCCATCTCTCCAGACCCGTGGGTGGAATCTTGATACCAGGACAAGACAATTCCCGACGATCATACCGCCGGGGCAATCTGAAGAACACTTGGCCGTTGTTTTCTAGGTAGTTCAGAGTTCTTCCTCTTGTGATTCTGCAGACGAATATGTGAATCTCTTAAAGGGAATGCATGGTTTATGGAATGAAAGTTGGGCAGAAGGGCATGCTGAGATCCCCAGGCAAGATGTGTTGCTGTGACCGACCAGTGATGGTGTGTCAGGTTCTCAGGCTGGGGTCAAGGACAAAGGCACCTTTGGAAGCTGCATGCTTCTTCATCAGAACTCTCTGGGTCTTCATTTCCCACTAGTGTCAAGCATGCAGTCCATCAGGCCGTGGGGCGAGGAAGTCTCATCCTGAGCATCGTAGTGTATTCCTCCCATGGCGCTCTTCTCTCTCAAGTGCCCTGTTAAAGCTTCTGCAGCCACTTTACCTTTAGGCCTCTCGTAAAGGATGCGCTTCGTGGAGGTACCAGTGGTAACTAGGAATAGGCAGCAGCCTGTGGGGGCTTTGTGCTCTCTCAAGAAGAGCCAGCTAGCTTCCTGAGAGGAAAGAAACAGGAGGCCAGAGCGCTGTCCATTGTGCTGAACACGCACTGCTCCCTGCTAACGGGCTGGCGACCAGCATGCTCACTGAGCTCCATGCATCTGTCATAGACTAGCTCCTCCTTACAGGTATGAATTCATGGATGCTAACCATTCCTTTCAAAAAATCCTCAAGAGGCAAAATTATGCAGGGCAAAACTGGGGCAAATTCACTTGTATAGTATTCTGAAGAGCTATCCAGTTTGTTTTGCCTCTTCTGTTGTAAAAATTTTAACTGCATTAAATGTTGCTGTGCAGGAATAATACATTGCCTTAAATCCTTAGAACCAAAATATGAAGATGGGCAAGAGACAAGATAGGTTAGCAATATAAATACTGCACGTGCATTATCTCATCAGCACACAAAAGTGTTTGGTTCAAATACATTGAAATTTAAAATAGATGCTGGACATGGGCCCGTAATTCTAGCTACTCAAGAAGCTGACGTAGGAGAATCAGAACTTCAAGGCCAACCATGTAGTTTACGTAGTGTGATGCTATCTCAAGGCAATTAGTTAGAAAATATGAAAGTAGCTATGAAGGGCTGAGCACTTGCCAACCATGTACAGGATTGTACGATCCATCTGAGGACCACAATAATTAAATAAGTAAATGAATGAGTAAATAAATAAGATTCCATTTAGGTGAGCACAAACTACATATTCAATAAATGATTGTTTGACCTTTTTTTCCTATAACTTATATAATTGCATTTGAACTCTATATTTCTGAATACTCGATATTCCTGAAATAATAACGACAGTATTAATAATAAGACTATACACATATCAGAGGATCATGGACAGTGTTGAACATGTTAGTCCATGTGAGCTACACACACATCCCTACATATGCCACCAGCTGCATAAATACGCATCCACAATCATTGCTCTGTTCCTGAATTTTCGGTTCATAGTAAGTTGAATTTTAAAGAGAAAGTGCTTACAGCCTACCCTCCTTTTTGGGTCATTCTCCTTATTCATTATCTGCTGAATCTTTCCTCTGTGGAGGGTGCTCATTGTACTAGAATTTTAATGTTAGGAACATTCTCTAAACTTAATGTCCCCACAGTGCCAATGGGACAAGATCCAACAAGCAAGCTCTGGCCTCTGTGGAGTGAATGGACATCAAAGCTGTTTCTTTATCTTATTTCTAGTCATAGAATCATCTTCCAGTATGGGAGGAGAATGCCCATTCCCCTGTAAGTTACAGCAGAAGAGGAATCCAGAGACAAGTACATGTGGGAACCCTTCTTTCATCGCTGTACAATGACAGGGCTTGGTTGGCAACCGCACACTGTGTGCGAGCTGTGAGCTGTGCACCCCATCTTCCCTCTGCTTTGGACAGTGCATGAAGTTCAGGCAAACATATTCCTGTCACTGAACACAAACAAACAACAAATAAACATGTGCTTAGACACTATAATTGAAACGGTAGACTGGATTCCTCTTCTGATGTAACTTACAGGGGAAATGGGTATTCTCCTCTCATATTGGAAGAGAATTGTATGACTAGAAATAAGATATTGTAACAGCTTTGATGTACATTCACTCCTCAGTGAGTTTACCATTTGGAAACAATGTTACTGATTTTCAATAAAAACAGGAAAAGTATCTTTTTTTTCCAAACAATTTCTTTCTCTGCATTTTTTTACCCTTTAGGCCCACACATTTCTGTATTTTATTTTATTTTATTCTATTTTTTTTAAAAAAACTATTTCAGGGCTAAGTATATGAGTTCAAGTTTGAGGCAGCATTTGTGAGGCAGAAATAGGAAATTTGTAAGTTGGAGACCAACGTAGGCTACATAGAAAGACCATGCCTCTGAAACCCAGTCAGGTTAGAGGTTGATTGTCTTGTCTTGGCTGAGAGGCAGTGAGTCTAGGACATGCCTGGAGGGAAGCTTATGTCTATGAGGGAGCCGTGGAGGGAGGTGTCATAACACTCTCACAGGCAATTAAACCCCAGAGAAGAGACACCTGCCCTGGAAAACTGCTTGCCAAGGAGTCAGCATTTGGCAGGGGCACCTGGACCTAGCAGGGCTCCAAGTGGTGTCAGCCTGTGGGGTTCTGTGAGGCCAAATACCTGAGGCAGAGGAAGGACTAATGGTTTCAGTCTTCCAAATTGTTGTCTGCATGGGCAAGCCTGGGAGGACGAACCCATCTCCCGAGTACAGTTCATCAGTGGTAGCTGACTTAATCTAAAGGAAAAAGAAAAAGGAATTTAAGACGGACTATTGTTGGAGCTACTGAGTTGGGTAGGGTAAGATTGAGGCATTTTCCCTAGTTACATTCACTTATAGAAAGTGGGCCTAAAATATGTTGAAGAAGTTAGATCAGAGTTCACTAGAAAGGAAGGTCTGTCTTGACCATGCCTGATCACTTGGCTGTGAGGGTTGACACTAAGTCTCAACTGTCAGTCAAGCCTCCAAGAGGACCAGTGAGAACATATCCTTCCTTCAAAGAGAGCTACTTTGGACAAGAGGATGCTCCCCTTAAAAGGCATTTTCCACATGTGGCCCAACTCAAGAAACACTGGGAGGTACATAAGTCATTCCTTAGTTTGCACTGGGCCACCATTCATCTCTCACATGGGCCTCTATGGCCACAGCCAAGGGTGATGGGTCTGAGGTGATTCTTTGTAGAGTCTGTATGGACATGCCACTCTGCATGTCTGATTGGTTTATAAAATAGCAGATATCATGGGAAACACAGAAGTCATTATTTTTATGAAGTCTGAGTTGGTACCATCGTTTTAATGGTGATTACCAAATTTCTAATCTGAATAGTTGGATCGAACTCACCCATTCCGTGAAGTGTATTTTTGCAAACATTTAACGTATGAGTTTAGCGATGATGTTTCCCTCTTAATCATCCTGACATCAGGGATGGTGAGATTCAGTGTGAATGGTCAGTCAAGCTAGAGCAGTTCATACTACAGTGTTTGAGGTAGTCTCCAATAAAGATGGAAGAGTTTACTTCGTACACAAGCAACCGGCACGTGACTCAACCATTACAAAGTGTTAGAGAAATCAGACATCAAATCCACAAATTTGCCTGCATAAGAAAAGAAAGTTTTATTTTGTGCACAGTGGGATTTTCTTAATATAAAAGTTCACTCATAGACATGTGTTTAAGGAGATGATGAAGGTATTTGCTCTAAGTGTGATTTTAGCAGATGGTGGAAGTATCTTTTTTTAATGGCAAAATAAACCACTGACTCTATGTCCTGAGAACTCATCTGGACCACTAAGAATGGAAATAAGCACTAGGAACCCAGTAGCTTCTAGAATGTCATAGCCAGGGATTTCTGCCTGCATTAGCTATGTTTCTGTTGCTGTGATCAAACACCACAATTAAGGCAACTTGTGGAAAGAAGGGCTTTTATGGCACTGCTTATTCTAGTGGGATCAGAGTTCACTGTGGTAGAGACACAGCAGGCATGGTGGTGACTGGGGTAGCAAGCCTCTTGAATGTGAGCAGGAAGCAGAGAGCTAACTAGAACTAGGGTCTTAGGTTCTCAAACCCTGCCCTCAGCGACCTGCTTTCTCCAGCAAGGCCAGACATCCTAATGGTACCACCAACTAGAGATTGACTATGCAAATGTGTCAGGCTAGGTGGGACAGTTATCACTTAATCCACCACACTGCCCATCATACCATGAAACCATCCAGGGGGTAGGTACATCTTTCCCAGACAGAGCTCAGTCCTGCCATCTCCCATATCAACACATCATCTACTCCATTGGGAGGGGTCTCTGTAAGTCATCCCATCGTTGTAATTTCAAAGATCAAAGATTCGCTTCGTGTCTCTTGTTTGGGTACACGAGTATTCTCAAGAGTCTCTGCCCCACAAGTCTGTGCTGTTCCAAACCTTTCCTCTCCCACGCTTTGTTCTCCAGGTAAGCTCCGAGTCCTCCCCTTTTTTGACCACACCTGAGGTAATCTGCCTCCTCCCTCCAGTTCCTACCACAGCCTCTGTTTTAAAGGCCATGGCTTTATCTCATGTGTGGGATTGTCTCTACAGGGTACCGGGCACTTTGCTTGTTATTATTAAGTCAACCACACGAATCACTCACTTCCCTTCATATTTTTTTAAATCCCCTATTGAGCACTTTCTGATGTCCTCGCCTCCTCTTTGTCTTCTGTGTTTTTGTTCATCTGATCTCATTTCTCCAGCTGTCACCTCGTTGACGTTCAATTTCCAAAGAAGGACACTGGTCTTAGCGGTGGTATGTACTGTCAGCTTCCTTCCAGAGTCTGTGGAAATTTTCACCTTGACTATCCATCATCACATGTACACGCTGCTCTAGGCAAACCCCACATCCTCCTCCTTTAGGCCTCTGCAGTCTGGTCCTCTTCTCCTGGGTACCTTCTGTAGATGCTGAGGGCTTGGGTCCTTCTTGCTCACTCTCAGTATCCTCCTTTTTTCCCAGAGTTGCAGGGTCCTAGCCCATCACTGTGACCTATTCTTTATGCACTCACTGCTGAGCTGCCCGTGTCTTGTTACCTCCTGCAGTAGAGACTCACTTCTGTTGAGGTCCCTGTCTCACAGGCCTGTTCTCTCCTATTCTAGCTCTGCCTTCCCATTGCCTCCCAAACCAGCTGTGCAGCAAAGCCTTCTCCAGCAGCCCTGCTCCGACCTCACTTGAGGGACTCCTCTTCTTTCAGCCCTCCTCCCAGTAGGGCTCATGACTCCTGAACCTTCTATGAAGCCTTGTCCTCTAACCACTGTTGTCCTGTCAGCTTTCATATCTGCAATGAGGAGTTACTCTCGTCGTCTGTAAAGCTGGGACTAGGTGCAGGGCTAGAAGATCATACAAAACCTCATAAGCCAGATTAGACAGCACATTCCTCTCTCTGTGTGTGCAGCTGACTTCTTCCCACCTTCTCTGGGAGTTAAGTTATGAAGCTGCCAGAACCAAGATAACAGCTGAATGCTGCTGAGTCTGTGTGTTTCAGTTTCTGTGCCCGTGAAAGAGTCTAGGCAGGGAAATCGATATGGGTGTCATCACAGACTGAAAGAACTCGAGACACAGTCCCGTGGCTTCTTCCCCATCTTTCCCCAGCTCTTACCTGACAGTCTCTAGAGTTGCTGCAGCCAAACCAGCCAGCGCAGAGACAGAAGTCGCACCTCAGGCATTGCCTGTCTGTACGGGACTGCTTTTAGTTCACACACAGGCACGACAGCACGTCAACAAATGTCCTTGTTCCCTTCACAGCAGCTGCCAGCGTGGTCCCCCTATGGAGTGGGTGGCCACAGCTGGCTGAGGCTTCCCCTTCCTCCAGTCAGGAATACGCCTGGGTTTGGGGCCAGTTCTGCCTGTGTTTGTTGGTCTTTGTGCCTCACTCTGGGTTTCTGTGCACTGGAAGCATTTCCTCCTGGCTGAGTATTCGCCCGTGCCAAGTGCTTAGTCCAGAATCTGGGTTGCAAATAGATGTTTTGCAAATGTTCTGAAAGCTCCAAGTGGTTTGTTGTTGTTGTTGTTGTTGTTGTTTGTTTGTTTGTTTTTGTTTGTCTGATTTGCAGACAAAGTAGAGCCATTCTTGCTAACACTGGTACTAACACAGCAAGGAAGAGGGAAAGAATATGGAAGGAAAAGGAACAAAGCTGACTTTAGGGACTTTATCATTTCCCACAGCAAATTAAAGGATATATATTTTTTAAAGCAAAGGCTATAACTCTCATGAAGAATTTCGGAGACCATGTCTCAAGCACTAGTCCCATTTGTTTATAAAGCATGATCCGCCACCTCTTTGCTGACCTTGGCTGTTTAATTGAGCACTAAGATGATGTTGCTACCCAGAGATAGCCATAGATAGGGCAATGCTTACAGCCCACTGTGGGGCTGTGTGGCAGGCGTGTTAGGGTGACCACGGGAAGTCACAGGGACGGAGGGTGGGTATGAGGGGTGGCTTGGATGTGACTGCTCTTCTGCGACCTCCAGGTTTCAGCTCTTCCAAGGGGCCTGCTGCTGTTTCCCAACCCAGGTTGCTGTGATCATGCAATGAGTGACAGGGCCTGTGTGTGGTCCCTGATCACTTAGGGAGTTCAGTATTGTGGAGGGAGTTTGGAGCACTGACAGTGTGAGCTGGTCCAGAAGGGAGGCTGGTGGCTCAGCTTCCTGCTAATTCAGCACTTCCTGGGCCCCAGGGAAGACACTGCAGACTTCAGGCCTCAAGTTCCAAGGTCCCGTTTCTGCTGGTCTAGGCGACTCCAGGAGCTGATGTTTTGATTTTTCTACTTTGTTCCATGACATAAGGTTTTTATTTTATCTTGTTTTTCCCATAAAAATGCCGAAAGGAATAAAAATAATACAGTTCTCCCTTCCTCAAGGGCTGTTGTTAACAGAGGAGAGTTGGTATGAACGTGTCTTCGCTCAGGTTGAAATCATCTTCGTAGTTTCTGTGAGTTTTGAAGATGCTGGTTCTGTACCAAGGCTCCTGTTCGAGCCGGTCACCATAGCAAGCTGCCTTTTTTCTTGAATCCGAAATCCCCCACCGAAGTGTTAACTCACATTCAAAGACCTGATATTTATCAGTCTCCGTGATCTCGGTGTCAACCTTGGGTGTTTGTCTCGGGAATGCTCAGAATCTGAAATCTTGAGACAAAAAGGGCAGAGATCCACAGGGCTCTCTCTGAGCCTCACAGTTTGTCCCTGGTCATGTAAACATCACTTTCTGAAGTATCAAAGCACCCACCCCGGTCCCACAGGGACAGCAGAGCTGCTACAGGAAGAGCAAGTATGTCACCCAACAGAAACCAGCTTGTCTACCAGCCTGGCCTTGTTGTGGGAAGTAGGGGGGTTCATTTTTTTAACCAGCAAATGGCTTCTTGATTGATTTGGTAACAAAAACTATCATTTCAAAATCCGATGAATAAAGCATTCACAGAGAAATAAAAAACTTGCCTGTCACTCCACACACAGGCTATAGACAGTGTGAAGCTGTCCCACATGGGTGGACACACACATTTAGGTTTTACCAAACATTGAAAGTGATGTCAGCCCCCTCTTCCCCCAGGCTCGGGGAACTCTGCATAAGAGGAGGCATAAAGAGTGTAAGAATCAGAGGAGATGGCAGACATTAAGGAAACAGTGCCTTCTAGATACAGCAGGACTGGTGCACATGCAGAGCCATAGAGACGGAGGCAGCGTTCACAGGGTACCAGAGCCATAGAGAGCCATAGAGACAGAGGCAGTGGTCACAGGGCCTGCATCAGTTGGGGTCCCCAGAGCTGAAAGAAGTGTACACAGGCCCCATGCCCAGCAGCAGATGGCCAACACAGAATGAACTTGGTGACATCTTTGACAGTTCCTTGTTTCATTATGTTTGAGGGTTTTAAAAATTTATCTATTACTTTATTTATGCATTTTCTCTTTCTTTACCATATATATATATATATATATATATATATATATATATATATATGGTATAGAGAAAAAATATATATATAATTTTTTTCAGCTAAGTGGTTTTTGTGGGGTTTCTGATTATATGGATGACAGTCATTGGGTCTCCTGTATGTGATTCTTGTGCCTTTTCTTGGACTCTTTTTTTTTTTTCTGTTTGTTTGTTTTGCCCTGTTCTGATGTCTTATTCTTTATTTTCTTATTAACCCTAGAAGTCTGTTTTCTAATGATGGGCAGAAGTTTGGTGTATCTGAATAAAAGGGAGGTGGGGAGGAACCAGGAGGAGTAGAGGGGAGTCAATCCATGGTTGGGATATATTATGTGAGAAAAAAATCTATTTTAAATAGAATCGGGGAGAATAAGGCAGTCGGGAGCTGTTTAGTGTGAAAGTAATGTTACCGACTTTTACAGTAATTTTGGAAAAATTTGAAACATTTTAAATAGATACCTCAGAATTGAAAAGAAGAAAAAGAGGAGGAGGAGGAGGAAGAGGAGGAAGAGGAGGAGGGGGAGGAAGAGGAAGAGGATGGGGAGAAATAAAAGAGAAAGTGATGCCAGAACACTTAGTAGGGATTTTTTTCTTAAGCTAGCATCACCTTCCACATCGAATGGAGATCGGTGTCGTAATAATTTAGACCAGGAGAAATCAGAACGTGCTCATGCAGCTCTGTGGATAGAGGATTGGGGCGTTGGAGCTGTTCCTTCTTTGACTAGGCCATGGTTGGCCTGCTTCATGCCTACGTAGCTGGTCTGTGGTTTGTGTCTCACATGGTCACCTAGTCACAGTTGAGCTTCCTCCATGATCTGCAGTCCTCCCCATGCCCCCACCCCTGTCCTCTCCTACCCCCCCCCCCCCGTGCATCCCCCTCTGGCCTTTGCCAGAGCCTGCCCACCTCACCATTTTCTTTGTGATACACAGTTAATTCGCCATCTAGAGCCAGCTCAACTGCGAGGAGATCACTTTCCATGTGGCCGATGCCCCCCCATAACCAGTGTATTCTAGAGTCTCTTCACTTTGGAAACTGACATAACCTGTGCTACCAGCTATGACTCCTGTGAGGACATCAGTACCAGGTTGGCTGCCCTCTGTGAGCAGGGCTGAGCTCTGCCCTTACCCTCTGCCCCCATCAGGTATCTCTGGACATCTCACAAGACACAAATGAGCACAAAGGCCTGTACTCAGTTCCGAGCTCTCTGGCCAGTGGGAAGGGGTGTGCTCTCCCCTCCTGACTGAC
Source organism: Mus minutoides (assembly GCA_902729485.2). NCBI lineage: Eukaryota > Metazoa > Chordata > Mammalia > Rodentia > Muridae > Mus > Mus minutoides. The sequence goes on along the minus strand of LR749986.1, from coordinate 1,156,958 downwards.
TATACAGGCCCCGCTGGCTTCGGAGAATATGAACTTTGCAGTCTCCCTGTTGTTTGTCAGAGCTTTTGAAGTGGATGTCCCGGAAGTTTCCTGACCACAGGATGAGACAGAGCTTCCCTTCTTTCTGCCCAGATGTATCTCACAAAGGGTTTACAATGGGTGCACGCAGTTCAAAGCTGAGGCTCTGTGCAACAGTTCTCTGAAAAGAGAAGGAGAAGAAAAGAGAAAGGTCACTGTAGCCAGCTCTGCCAGTGTCACCTGGTGGGTCTGACTCCAAAGGAGTCTTGTGCTCTTCTAGGGATTTCTGTAGCCATAGCTGCATCATGAATGACAGTCAATAGGGTACCATAGGAGGTTTCTGATATTGTTCATACGAAGCCTTTGAGAAGACAGAACCTGAATTCTGGTGGCTCTGGAGGCCAGCTGACTGTGAGGGGTAAAGGGTCCCCACTGTTGAGTGCAGGTTCCTGCCACCATGAGGAGTCACACAGAACATGGTAGTCCTGGGGACCTTGTCACTGGATTTAACCATGTACTGTAGGGCAGAGGTCAGAGCCTATAGGATGTAGGTATTATTGATTTTAGGAATTCATCTATTCAGTTGTGTGGACTGTGGAGGATGAAATCCTCAGGGCAGACCAAAGCCAGAGTCTCCAGCGGATCTAACCTGTAGTTCAAGTTTTAACACAGTGGGAGGTAGACTCCTTGCTTCTTTGGGCACCTCAGTCTTTTTCTCTTACACTTTCAATTGATTTAGTGAGGCCCACCCCCACTGTGAAAGGTCTCTGTTTTCTTCAGAGTCTTCTGCTAATCCTACCTGAAAAATATCACAGCAACTTTGGATGATTGACTAAATGTCTAGGTAACATAGTATTATGGTTTGTATATGTTCAGCCCAGGGAGTGGCACTATTAGAAGGTGTGCCCCCCCCCCCCCCTTTTGGAGTAGGTGTGTCACTGTGCATGTGGGCTTTAGGACGCTCATCCTAGTTACCTGGAAGTCAGTCTTCCACTAGCAGCCTTCAGATGAAGATGTAGAACTCTCAGCTCTGCCTGCACCATATCTGCCTGGATGCTGCCATGTTCCCATCTTGATGATAATGGATTGAATCTCAAACCTGTAAGCTAGCCCCAATTAAATATTGTCCTTATAAGCATTGCCTTGGTCATGGTGTCTGTTCACAGCAGTAAAACCCTACTTAAGACACATAGTGTAGCCAAGAGGATGCAGTGTTAACTATCTCAGGAAAAGGCTTGTGTCTTCCAGCCCTGGGTATCTACATCTAAAGAGACGGATGGGACTATGGCCTCAAGAGGTTGGCTGTGTCTAAGAACATCAACTGAAGATGTCATCAGAGGTGGAGAGAAAAATGACTGAGGTCCAAGTATCATGCACATGTCTTGGGTATGGTCATGTTATTCAGGAGAGTTTGTGGCCCTGACTTGGTGCTCCTTACAAGAGGTGGCTTTCGGTCTGCCTTATTAGTTTGAGTCTCCCAGATGCAAAAGGCAGTAAGAACTTGATATGGAGTATTTCCAATATGATTAAGATTTCATCCACTGAAGGCCCAGTAAGCTCTGGTATTGTAACTTTATGCGTTAAAAATGAGTTTTCTCTAATCCACTGTAGGAGTTTACAAGTTGTAAGGTGGCTGGTGATTAATCGTAGGCACCGAGAAACAAATGGTTGTAGTGAAACCAAGACAGAGAATTAATAATTAATATATATATATTTTTTTTTTTTCCTGGATGAAAGTAAAACCACTATTAGCTACTTTTTTCTATATTCTGCTGAGGCTTTGTGTTTTCAGTTCCCTGAACATGCATCATAGCTTCTGGAGTGTCTCCTTTCTATGGAATTACCATGTGAGCTGCAAATTGTGTTTGTCGGTTTGTCACAACACACCTCTGCAGCATGATAGACATGTTCATAATTCCAATACTTAGGAGGCAAGATCATAGAAGTGAGGCTAGCCTGAGCTACAAACTGAGACTCCCATCTCAACCCACCCATTTATCCACCAAACAAACAACATATGGCTTCCTTTGGCATTGCTCTAGAGCAGTGGCTCTCAACCTTCCTAAAGCTGTGATCCTTTAAGACAGTTCCTTATGTCGTGGTGACCCCCAACCACAAAACTACTTTTATTGCTAATTCCTTACTATAATTTTGCTAGTGTTAAGAATCGCAATGTTAATATCTGTCTTTTCCGATATTCTTAGATGACCTTGGTGAAAGGGTCATTCAACCGCAGAGTGGTCATGACCCCCCAGGTTGAGGACTACTGAGCCTTCAAGAAGTGCTTTGCCTTGGTGTCCGTTGAGTGTTCTTGTAATTGCTTCCCTTTCTCTAGGCCCAGGTGCCAGGCTCTCCTTAGTGTGAGCATGACACCAATCATGGTATGTGGATGCTGACATGATGAAAGGACCACATAAGCACCACATAGATGTACCCAGCGTGGTCTGAGTCTGGGTGCTTGTTCTTCCTCCTTGTCTTTGGGCAGTTGTTGTAGATGTGAGCATGAGCAGAAGGGTCTCTGCAGATTTGGCCCCTTTATATGGTAGCAGATGACCACCAGTGTTGAACTCTTCTTCCATTGAGGCTGTGGGTTCCTTCTGTCACTTCATGGGGAGTTGAGGGTTCCACCATCTTCATTATCTTTAAATAATGGACTCACTGACTACACCACACTCCTTCTTCAGAAGGCTCTGGGCAGGGGCCTCTTTGCATCCCTGGAGAACTCTCATCCCTGGAGGCTAGGGCTCCACTACCTGAGATTGTACCACGCAGTTTGTGCCAACTTTCCACCGCTGTGCACAGGGCTTGCTGAGGCTTAGAATTGGTCTTCACTTGTCTGATTGTCACTGGTTCTCAGTTGCCGCCGCACAACGGTAGGAGCGTAGATGGAGCCTGTCATCTGGGACCTCTGTGGAGGTCAGGAAGTCACCGGTGGTGTTAGCCAGAGTCAGTGCGGCAGGAAGACTGATTCCTAGTGTTGTTGCCCTAGTCACTGGACTCAGAATAGACTAATTTGGCTGTCCTTTTCATCCTGTAATATTAAAAAGCCTTGAGACTCTGCGATATAAGTAAAAGGGGGGGGGAATAATGAACTTACAGACGTTAATAAGAGCTAATTAATTTCTCAATATGAATCTTAGGGACATAAGGTCTAAGAAATGTTTGCTGAATGAATGCTATTTCACTTTCACTGGAGGGTATGCTCCAATTGACTCAAGGAATATCAAACAATTTTAGCAAACTTTGCATATTTTGAAGAGAAAATCAACATACATTTTAGCTATCAATATTTTTTTATTAGATGAAGAGAATAGCCAATGTAAACAGTTGGAAAATGTCGGTTTGTTTAGAAATGATGTTTCCCTAGGTAGTTTTCCAGACACTGTCCTNGCTATTTTGGTAACTTGATTGGGGGCCACAGGGGGCCGTGTTCACATGGGACATCAGTCTGGGTCCTCCATGGCCAGGGAGTTGATGGACAGAACCAAGATCTCTTTGTCAACATGACAAAAACTCATACTGTTCTGCCTCTGAGTGTTCAGGCTGCCTGCTTGTGGCAGGTCTCCTGGCTTTTCTTCCCCCTCCCCCCACCCCCAAAGGCATGTTTTTGGAGCAGGAATGTTCCTTTACAAGTTTGTGGAAAATAGGAAGGTATTTTCTAGAGTGTGCCAACAGTGGATATGCAAATAAGAAACTGTACAGAAAGGTATTTTCTGGCTTTGAAGGGCTGACTGGACCCTGTTGACTCAACATACTGCCTTGGTCCCAGACATCCAGTCTGCCATCAGGCCTATGACAGGAGTCCTTCCTCTGTGCTCTGGACATTAAGCAACTCAGAAATAATTTTTACTAGCCATTTTGCTAGGCAGGGTTTTTAGGAGAACAAGTATACATTCCATCTGTCCTTTATCTACCATTCATGTGGGAAGGGATGTGTTTCGGAGCTGGCTCCTCTGAAGTTAGCATGACTTTCAGAAAATAATACCGTGACATTTAAAAGAGATTCTTTGAAGGCAGAACCCAGAAACATTAAACAAAATAACCCAGGTTCTCCCATTCTTGGCTTCAAGCTTTCTAAAGTGTTTCTATGCTAGTGATGTCACTGGGTTCTCGGCCTGTCAGAGCTCCTCTTAGCTGCTGTGTGTCCCTGCGGAGGGCTTCTGGGGATTAATATTCCTGTTAGCAGTTTGAAAAACTTCATAATGATGAAAAGAAAACAATGTCTTTTGGAGTAATCTCTTTATTAATGGGAGATCCCAAGGTGAAGAGGGTATTTGATCATCATCCATTAGACAGTTTACCGGTATGCCTTGTTGACTTAGTGACTCACAGAGGCCGGAGCGAGCCCTGGGAGATAGCTATGCCATGCTGGGCCTCCTGCAGGCTGCCAATCCCACCGCAGCCTCTGCTTCCTTATAGAGTAGCTGCGTGCCCCGAACAGGAGGACCAGAAGGATAAGAGAGATCTCTTGATTGGCACAGTTGCTCATATAATGCTGAAGCAGCCTCTAAGGATGGAGAGCTTCCCCTGTCATCGAGCCTTAGCTATGCGCATGCCCTGAACAGATGGTGTGTTTGAACTCGGGTGGTCCCCTGGTGGACAGTAGCCTGACATTTAGTGCTAAAATGTCGTGTACACAGTATTTAGATATAAGAGATTTTTTTTAATGTTTACCCAGCTTTCAATGTTTTGAAGATGATTTCCTTAAATCTCAATAATTCCTTCTAAAAACACCTAAGTGTTCATTCAAAACTGTCATTTCAGTGGAAACATATTGCTTATGTTATTTTGTAAAATTACACAGAAAACTCAGATGTAGCCATAAACCTAAGAGTTATTTAAAAGAGAAGTTTTGAGACCTCACTGAGGACAGGAAGATTGTGTGAAGGGTACTGAAGTACATTGCTTCCTTGACCTCACTATCAGCATTTCTATATGTGATCTGATAAGAGTTAAGCAGGGCCAGTCAAGGAAGAGGTCCAATTGAAAGAGATATGCTCTATAAAAGTAGAATAATTTTGAAAAAATATGGATTTAAGTTTCATATAGGTGATAACATTTAAAAATCAATTTCTTAAAGCTATATTCGAACTATAACCAATGTAGCTTTCATAATAAACAGCAGCGGGTGTTTGATTTCAGTTGAGGTGACAGTTTCCTTTTCTGTTTCTGCAAATGGTGGTGGTGAGCACCAGCCCACTTTGGGTGCCAGCATCGCCTGTCCATGCTGATGTCCAAGTACAATTCTTCCCAAGTGGCTATGCGATAGTGAAGTCAGTATGTGATTAAGCTCCTGTGCTACCACAGGGGTGGCCCTGAAGGAGATGTGTTAGGAGCTCCTCAGACTCCTACGCTGGCAAGAATGGCATAGGCTGCAGTGTTGACAGGCTCACATTTATGGTAGAGAATTGGCAAGACTGTACTTGGTAAAGGCATTCTTGCGCAAGCATCTCTAATGATCAAGAGTGTCTCTGAAACTCATCTAGCATTTGATTTGTCCTGAAGCTTTTGGAGTATTTTGTGCCGAGCAGATGAGTTCACTGACCGTGTCTCTCAGATGGGTATTAAAGCTAGACTTACATACAACTCAGCTTTCCAAAAGACAGAGGCCCTAAAACACCTTTCTTGGCATGGACCTTAAGTAAGGGCAAGATGTTGAATGAATAAGCTAACAACAAAACCAGTTAGTACCTTATGGTTCCAGTCACACGTGGCTGTAGAGTGGCCACATCCATTGAGACAGGACATAGGATAGTAATGCCAGAGGCTGAGGGAGAGTGGGGTGTTAGTGCTTCATATTGTGGGGTATCCGCCAAAGAAGACTGTTCAAACGTGGGTTTAAGTCAATAGAAAGACTTTATTAGCTGGCCAGTGACTACACTGGGTGTTCAGGATCCCAGTGTAACACCAAGCCTCTCTCAGGGTGAGCTTTTAAGCACAAAAGCCATGTTATTGCTTGACATACTTCAGTTAACAAGAATAGCTAACCAGGAGCAGAACTACAGAAGCTAAATAGCAAGGTTAGTACATTTGAGACTTTCCCAGAACGATATGGACTTTGATGGATTAGGCCTTTGTTTTAGTTTTGGCAGGTGCTATTGTCTATGTGCTAGTTTTTTACAGCCTGAATGGTACTTCTGTCACGGATTCAGTTGTGCTAAGGTCTTGGGGCCTAAGATTATGAAGAGGAACATTCTAGAGATGGATAGTAACGATAAGTTCATATATAAGTATGATAATCACCCCTGAACTGTACAATTGAAATGTTAAAAGAGTAATTTTTATATTTTGAAAATTGTTACCAAAAAAGTTCAACAAATTAAAAAAATCTATATATCTATATTTATATATCTTTCTGTATATATACCTATTTCTATCTATCTCTCTATCTATCTCTCTATCTATCTCTCTATCTATCTATCTATCTATCTATCTATCTATCTATCTATCTATCTAATCCAGTAAAAGTCAAGTAAAATGATTGGAAAATGAGCTATATATCCTAAGGAGATAGGTATTTCTCAAAGGTAAATATAGAAATTCCCACTATCTGTATTTAAAAAGTTCCTTATCACTAATTACTGGGGCAATGTAAATCAAAGTCACAGTGAGACATTGTCCCAGCAAGAAAGGCAGTTACTGAAATGGGAAGAGGTGGTGGGGAGACTGAGGAGACCAGTCTTTGCATATTGTCATCAGGACTGAGTCAGCAGAACCTGATTGACACAGGCTGATGGTTTCCCACCAGTACTGCTCTACAGCCCGACACTTCTGCTAACACGTGCATACTCAAGGGAGATGAAGTCAGCACCCAGAGTAGGACCCGAAGTCCACTTACCACAGAACAATTCACAATGGCCAAGAAAGGGATAAAACCTAAGTTCCTGTCATCTGATGAATGGATAAAGACCATGACACATGCAAATGGATGTTATTTAGTCATCCAAGAGAATGGAATCATGTGTGGATGGAACCAGAGGATGTGGTGCTAAGTAAAATTGCATGAAATTGCATGAAACTGCATCTTGGCTCACAGCCCAGGGGTGCATTAGCCAAGGTTATCTAGATTAACATTACTTACAGGATAAATCAATCAGTCTGTCTGTCCATATCAGTCTGTTCATTCATCCATCCATCCATCCATCCATCCATCCATCTATCTAAAAAAGATTTATTAGAATGACTAATAGTATGTGGTCCCCAACACAACAATTGCTGCCTATGTACAGAAGGTCCAAGAATCCAATAGATGTTCAAGCCATGAGGCTACATGTCTCACCTGGTCTTGACTACACACTAGAACCCTGAAGAAGTAGGTTCACTTAAGGCCAGTGAAGGAATGGACTGGCTGAGGCTAGAGCAATCAGGCAAAGAGCAAAATGCCCACCCCCATTTCCTTAATAGAGACTGTAGCAGCAGGAGCTGAGGCCCAGATTAGTTGTGGGTCTTCCCACTTCAAGAGCTCTGAATTTAAGCTGTGTCTTCCTTGCTGCAAAGAACCAGATCAGAAGTGGATCTTTCCACTTCAAATAATCTAAATAATCAAAAGTGCCCCACAAGTATGGCCAGCCATCTTTGGGTTTTGTTAATTCCAAACATAGTCTAGTTGACAGCTGAGAATAGACACCCCAAAGGTTAATGGTGATCATCAGAGGCTGGGAAAGAGGAGAGGGTGAGAAGAGATGAATCAGGAGGTGCTAAGTTCTGGTTAGAAAAGAGTGACAAGTCCTGGGTGTCCTTGTGCATCAGGCCCACTCTAGATAATGGTGAAGAACCACAGGAAGCAGAAGGAAGGCTTGAGTTCTTCCCCATGGAGAACCAGTAAGTATCAAAGAAGACAGACCTATTTGCTTTTAAATATGACATTTATACATCAAAGTGTCACATGGGTGGCAGGTGAAGAGGTATACATGGACCTCCTACTACACAGGCTCGTGGGTGTCTGTGGTTTGAGGCCAGCCTGGACCAAACAGGAAGACCCCAGACAAATCACATAGCTTCTCAAAGAAATAAACAAATTTTATGTTTCGTGTTAAAAAATGTTTAATTAAAAATGAACCCAATTGAGCTGGTGCCTACGTAAAGCCTTCACCTTCATGCACTAGTGTTCATAGTATTGGAAGGTACTCTGCACACTACTGGAGGAGAAACTAAACCCAACCTGGCTACAATCCTTTGATCTACAGTGCTGTTCCGTCTGTAGATTGCAATGTACACTGTTGCAATAGTGGCATAAAGAATGTTGGCGCAACCAACCAGCATCTGTTTTGATTTAAGACTCACGCCATGAAATAGAACCCATACCCATTGCTGCGTGGGTAACCAAGAACCTGAGAATAGATAGGCCAGGGGCCTAGGGGAAAACCAAATACTACTGTTCTGCTAAAGAAATGCAGAAAAATGACTCCCAGTGGCATTCTGCTACACTCATAGATCAGTACCCTGCTCAGTCATCATCAGACTACAGCAGATGGGAACAAACACAGAGACCCACCACCAGACAGTGTGTGGAGAGTGAGACCTTACAACACTCAGCTGTAAATGGATGTCCCCATCAAATTCCTCCCTGCAGGGCTCAGGCAGCTCTGTGGAAGAGAAGGCAGAAAGAGTGTAGGATATGGACATATGAACTCTCAGAGACTATGGTAGCATGCACAGAGCCTGCAGGGGTCTGCACCAAATGGGGTCACAAAGCTGAGAGGAGAAGTGGACACATGGCTCCATCTTTAACCCAGAAGCTATCTCCAATTGATAGCCACTTGCAAATGAGAGATGATTTTTTTCCCCAAGGGAATCTTACTGGGGAAATAAAGAATTTTCAAGGGTAGCCACTCACCGCCCTGCCCAAAACTTAAAATGAACTCAGTGACAATTTGCAGATTCTTTGTCTCATAATATTGTGTTAGAGCAGTTTTCTTTTAAATACTTGAAGGGTTTTTTTTTTTCCATATATGTAATGCCTTCCAGTTTTGTGTTTTATAGGTTCCTATGTGTCTGTGAACATATGAGTCCCCACATCCATGTCTTTCTTATGTTTTTTCTTTGGCTCTTTTTCTTCTTTCTGTTCATCTTGTCCTATTCCAATTTGTTGGCTTTTGCTTTATTTTTCTCTTATTTTATTAGTAGTATTTAGATGCCTGTTCTAACAAGAAACAGAAAGGGTGTGGATCCGAATGGGAGGGGAGGGGAGAGGCGAGGAGGAACCCAGAAGAAGCATTGGTAGACAGAAAACCATAATCAGAACATTAGTGTATGAAAAAAATTATCTTCACTAAAAGAAAAAAATTAACACAACCATACAAGATGATAGATGCGATTCGAAATAAATATATGTGACTTGTCCTAAAGTAGAATTAATAAGACCTTTGTGTCATATGTGGTCTATGTTTAATACTTTCTGCGCACAGCAGCATTGAATCACATAGAACAGCTAAAACATCACCACAGGATCACAGGAGAGATGTGCCAGTCTCCAGTAAGAAGTTCAAGCTGTTGGCAGTGTATTGGGGAGTGAGTCATTTGTTGTACGAGTGTGTGTTTATACAAGTTTATAGACATATGTTCTTCTGAAGGTGATACATACATTTTGGTTGTTGTTTTCTTTCCATGAAATTCTGAAGGCATTGTCAGGAAATTCGAGGCCAGGGGCTCTCTTTGATTTCGTGTCACTAAATTATACTTTGTGATGTCTCAAGCTGAGATTGAAGTTTAAATTTGGTTTGTGAAATTGTTCAATACCAGGGAATTGCTCCTACCATTCATTCTAAGTGAGGCCCAAGGGGCCCAGGAGTGCCAGGCAGCCCTCCGCTAACTCCTTGATTTTTCTCCTTCTCTCTGCAATGCTGCTGCCTAGGAATGCCACATCATGAGAGGTAGAGATGGGTGCAGGACTTATATTTATTGCAAAAGAAAACCACAATCCTCAAAAAAGCACGAGTCTCATTGCTGGATCTGCTGTGCACCTGACCGACTGTGGCAAACAGAACCATCATTGGCTGCATAGCCTTCTTAACTGGAAAAAGAATTCACCATGCTCTGTCTGCAACAGGGGCTGGGGGTGGGGCTAAAACAAACCCAGGTTTAGCTTGGCAGGTGCTTCTCAGTAGAATTCCCTATATGTCCAAAGCTAGAGACAAGAGTAAGGAGCAGAAATCCATCCTTGGCAGGGCACTGTGGAGGTCTTCATGATTTTCTAGGTCTACCTCTCAGGGATGCATGGGTAGAGGAGACTGGCATCTGTGGGAAGTTTGCCCCCATGCTTGCCACACAGAGATGGCTTCAGTTATATTTGGTGGTGTTTAGAGCCATCAGAAGGACAGATCTTTCTTGGTCCATTATGACATACAACTAACTCTTAACTTACAGGATTTCTGGATATGTTCATTGCTAAAACTTCCAGCTAAGACTCTTTAATTGTGAAGCCTTATTGGTGGTCCATACTGGAAGATCCATGTTGTATCTCAGGGCCTGCAGATAATTCACAGTTGTGAGGGTTAGGGTCCCAGTGCATACCTGGGCACTAGGACCCAGCAGGAGTTGTGTAAGGAAGAAGCTGAACTAAGGTGTTACACTTGAGATCTCTAAGCATCTCCTCCAGGTACTTTATCTGGACACTGCCATCAGAGTGTGAAAGCACTTGACTCAGAGAATACAGCCTGTCTTAGCTAGTCTGCTCATCCTCACATGAGCGGTCACAGAACATGTGTGTGAACCTGTCTTTTGTGCTGCAGGCTAAGCCATACACAGGGTACGAAGCCTCTGGATGGGGGGGGGCGGGGGTCACTAGTGATGGAGAAGGAGAGGTAATGGACATCTGGATCTTTATCCATCAGGACAATGGCTAGAGATTTGGGCAAGACTATTGCATAAAATGTAGAGATGTTTTGTAGAAAGTAAATCTGGAAGAATAGTCTATGTACTGAATGAGCAAGACAAAGTTACGGAAATCTTTAAAGTCTCAGGAAGGGTGGGTTGCTTAAAGAGCTGAGTGAATAAGACAGCCAACTCTTTCAGGGGGACTTAAACTCAGTACTGAACAGGCTTTGACAGTGATCAACAGACATACATATTCCTCCTCCTAGTTGAGTTGTCTGTGTACATCTATGTTACTCAGGGCTGCTCTGGGAGAGAGAGCCATCCACTTTATAAAGGTGTGTCTATGTCCTAGAGCTGACCGATTTTTGTCCAGTCCTGATGACACTGGACCTCAACCCGTAGAAAACAGCTCCTTTGTCTTCCATCTTGGTATGGTGCTGACCAGTGCTTGCTCGTGAGTGAAGAGACCTGAGGGAGCACTTATACCTGCTGCTGGCTTAATTACCTTAACCAGGCTGCACCAGAGAGGACTGGAGAGTGGAGAGAGTCCCCCACCTGCAGACTCCCAGTGACTGGAAGCTTCTTTGAACAGAGAACTCTCGCTGCTTGCCTGGTAAAGAGTGAGAAAGGAGCTGTGGTTGCCGTGGTCTCCAGGTGCCCCAACTAGTGCTCTGCCTAGGAGCACAAATGTGGGGCTGAGGTCATGCCAATCACATATATCATGGTGGGTGTGTCGATTGGGATCCACAGCCACACAATGGCACTACCCACAGCCACACAGTGTACTACCCACAGCCCCACAGTGTACTATCCATAGCCATACAACCGTGCTACCCACAGCCACACAGTGGTACTACCCATAGCCACATGATGGTATTACAGGCACACAGGGGCACTACCTACAGACACACTCACACTGACGCCATCTTGGGATTGGAGAGTGGTTCTCTATCCTGATTTACATCTTAATCCTTCCTTTTTTCATAAGTGATTCATTTCACATTCCATGCTGTAATCTTCACTGTATAGACAGACCTTCCTCTTCTTCATCCAATCATTGGCTGATGGATTCCGCCTGATTCTCATCTCAACTATTAGGAAGGACAATGGAATAACCCAGGGAGAACACATATCCCTCAGTATTCTGTTAGCAGTTCTGAGGATTATAGTACCACAGTGGGGATGCTGGCACATAGGGGGCTCTATTTTTAACTGTTTGATGCAGTTTCCCCTTGCTTTGCATGGTAGATGTATTCTGTAGCAACAGGCTACAGAGTTCCAAAATCCCTCACCACGCCTGCCTGTTATCTAAAAGAGTCACCCTCACTGTGGCTTGGCTCCTCATTTCCCTGATGGCCAGTGATGTTGAACACAGACCTCTCTCTCTCTCTCTCTCTCTCTCTCTCTCTCTCTCTCTGTGTGTGTGTGTGTGTGTGTGTGTACAGCCATATATAGGTATGTGTGCACATGCATATAGGAGTCAGAAGTAGGTTTTAGGTGTTGTTCCTTAGGTATTGTATACATTTGGGGGGGGGGACATAATCTCTCATGTGCCTGGAATTCTTTGATTAGACCAGGCTGGCTGGCCACTGACATCTAGACCCCACCTAACTCAGTCTGCCCAATGTTAGCATTGCAATGCATGTCACCATGTTTGGTTGTTTTGTTTTTACATGACTTTGGGTCCTATGCTTATAAAGCAAACACTTGACTGAGCCATCACCCCCAACCTCTTTATTTTATTTTTTGGGAAAATAAACAGGAGCATAGACAGGGGAGCATGCATGGGTCATGGGACAAGTGTTTTCTGGGCATGGCTTTATCTGTCAAGGGAGATTGTGATAGGACAGATTATAATCACTTCCTATGCCTTATGACCAGATGTGTTCAAAAGAGACTTTGGAATGAAGCGATTTGTACTTGCCAGCACTGAGTCTTGAGGCTGTCTGCACAAAGCTCAGGAGACCTACTTCCTCCTGGAAGAGTCCTGCCAATCAGTGAGTGAGAATCGATAGTCTACTGAGCTCATCAGCTCACTGCACCTAGATTCAAAATCCACTCAAAGTTCTACCAGAGTGAATTTCCTGCCCTAGTAAAAAAAATTAAACATCCGTGAGTTGCTATTATCAAACATCACAATGCACACATACACAAAACAAAACCAGCAATGGTGTGTTTATAGTATAGTGGTGGAGATATCAGGGCTGTGCACCTAAATGATGCTAGTGCTTTGACCTGAGACTGAGGTGCTCAGTTTTTCTTGCTTGTGATATAGGCTTGGAGAAGGGGCCAGGAATGCCACAGTGTTGCTCTTTCTTCACAGATGGGATGCTGGATATGGAGCGACCTTCTTAAGTCTCTGAGATCAACCTTCTGTCCCTGTCATTTCTCACTCAAGGTGTGGTGGACTCAGGGCCACTTGATAGATGCATCATTGTATTTGGCAATTCTCGGCAATCCTCATCATAAATGTGGGTCACTAATCAATGTTTAGAAAAGGTAGTGGCACCTAGAGGGAAGGCCAAGGCATCTCAGATGTGCAAAGCTCAGGGTTTGTTATCTGAAGTTCTGGAGATGCGAGAAGAAACATGGTGGGGTTGAAAGAAAGAGAGGCACTTCCCTACTGCAGGTCATCTGTGGGATACTTGGACCGTTTCTCCAGTCTCTTTTGTGCTGTCCTCAAGGGAACTGCTTTCTGAGTTATACGTTTTTCCCCTCACTTTTATCTAAATTATGCTATAATCCTCTGCCCACTTATCAGTCATGACACTCTGTCTCCTGTTCTCTCTGCACATAGCTCTTGAAGGACAAGCTGTCCTCCTTTCAAGTCTATCTTGTGTGGAGAAGGGGTGTGGTCCATATATGTGTCTTATGTTCCTATCATGGTTTCTTGAATTTCTGAAGAGCATCACAAATCCAGCAGCATCCCTGATTTTCTTATGTTGTTTTGCTGATGGTTGGTCCTAATTGCAGGGTCCCATGACCTGAAACTGATGGGTAGTTTCATTGTATTAAAGAGTTAAGATCTTGGCCAGGAAGACAAGGTTCACTGGGCATTTGTTATGTCCTCAGCCTCCTCATCTGTAAAATAGAGGTGACATGCCCCCACAATGAGAATGGAGAAGGCTAAGGAATATCCCACACAGCATCTCAGGTATAGAAGTGATCAAACAATAGATGCCTGTGAACTAAGCTTGGAGGCTGTGAATACAGAATCCAAAGCTGGGACTGCCAGTACCTGAGGATCCTGGCTGGACATGTTGGGGAATCCCAACATTGCTTTTGCCAAGAGAAAGCTAAAAGACAGTCTTGGTGTGCAGTCCTCAGATAAACCCAGCACTTCTTTGCAGAGCCCAGAAAGTAATGGGTTTGAGCCTTCTCCAACACAGCCATCTGGTCAACCTGGCAGCTCTATCAGGAAGGCATTTGGGGAAGGCAGTTCCTACTGTCTAAGCTAGGATCATGAGACAGGCCTGTGACATAGCACAGGTCTTAAGGGTGCTATCAATAATAAGTATTGATGACACAGACGTGAAGGTTGCCTCAAATGGAGGCTCATGGATTTGTACCCTTCACAGATGCAACACAACCAGTGAAGTCACCAAGCAGCCTCCCTGTATTGGTACCATGAAGTTGATGGATTCACTCAGCTCTCTCTGACATTCAACTTCAGTGAGTCAAGGAGGGGGAATTCAACTGTAATTCAAAAGGGCACTCCTTTTGTCCAGATGATGTGTCTTACATTTGTAGCAGTCCTAGCACTCTGTTTCTGGAGGAGCCTCCCTTTAGAATCATGAAGGAGTAAGAGCTAGGTCTCAGAGACTGGAAAGGTTGTAACCATGGTTTTATCAACAATGGGGGTGTAGCGCCTTCCATGGGCTCGAGCACAAACAGATTAAGACCTGTTGCCTTCTACCTGGTTCCATGCAGTTATAGGCTGAAAATGTTCACTGGCTGCCAGTAAAAACCCAAGAGTTCTTCAGGTTTAAAGCCTGATTTGCATCAGTGGCTCCATCCTACCTCACAGTAGAGTTGGTACAGGAGGCGGGGTTGGGCTATGGAAACTGTGGCCTGGACTGTTTGACCAGTAGAAAAGGAACTCTGAATTCCAAAGTGCAACAGCACCACAGAAGGATAAACGTCTTCCAACCTCATTGAAAACATCCTGTAAAAGAACTACCCCAGACTTGGGAAAGGAAGGAATTTATAGATGAATATGTGAGCCCCACACAGTGGCACACCTTTTGAATGTAAATTAAGTCAAAGGACAGAAACAACAATCTTTACGAAAACTCATGTTGGCTGCTTTCTAGCTGGCAACCAACACCCTTAAGGGAGTTTCCTCTCTTTGAAATGACACCAATATCTATAGCAAGTTCACATGTGTGAGGATCTGTGCTTCATGGTAGCCTTTACCTTCTTAGTAGAAAATCTGTTCGGGCTTCATGAGAGACCCCTCAAGCACCTGGTAACAGAGCCAGTGCTCACCACCCAGTCTCACCGGGATCCATAAACACTGCCCAGCAGAGTCTCTGATAATCTCCCAGTTCTAACAGAGACTTGAACACCCTGCTCCTCTGACCAAGTTCCCAGATGACGTGCCCTCCAGGGTAGAGCGCCACTTTTGCATGGAATCAACAACCTGTGGAACTTGAGTTGTTTTGAGGCAGTCACAGAGGGCCCGTTTCTCGTGACTTACACTGTACATCAAGGATACACATGGCTGTTGTTATTCTCTACCTCTCCAGAAGAATCCTAGTTCATGGGGAGAAGGAAATATGATGTGACTACACAGGCTATTTCTTCCTTTTTGTTGTGGATTATTAAATTGTCTCAAATGAGCCTTTTAAATGTCAAGTTTAGGTCAAGGTCACAGGCACCTTTGCCTCTGGTGACATGTGAGATTTCAGTGATGCAGCTTCAGCTTCCCCAGTGGGCAGGGAAGGACACTTCCACCTGGAAGACTAAATTCCTTCTGTTAAAATAGTTTACTGAACAGCAATTGAGAACAAACTGTCTTGCTTTCCAGTCTTGCTAGCCTTACCATTTTTATCCTGGTAAACATGTTTCTCTTTGGTAAATATATTTATATGTATTTTTCCTACTTAGTATGTATATAGCTCATTTCTCAAAAGTGCATATGATCGTTTTTTCTCATCAAGTCAAATCTGGCAGTGTTCTCTGAGAGTTTGTTTTTAGTACTTAGGATTTCATGATGCCATCTTTCCCTTTGTCTCACCCCATCCTTTTTCTTCTTCCTCCTGCTCCTCCTCCTGCTCCTCCTCTTGCTTCTTCCCCTCCTCCCCTTTGCCTCCTCTTTTGAGGAGGTACCTTTTAGGTTTCATTCAGTCTTGAAAATAGCATTTCTCTTATTTTCCCTAACCAGCAGTTTCTTTTAGATTTGATGGTAAAGATTTGTCAGGTTCTAAATTGAACTGGATGAGCCTAGGGATGCCTACAGCGCCAGCTATTGAGAACAGGGCTCTGCAGGGAGATTTTTCCAAGGTTGGCAAGACACACAGCGACCCACAGATTCAGTTAACATAATCACATACCTTGAAATCATTATACAGGTTGGGTTGGGGGTCACTGAATCTTCTAATATATTTAAATAGCTGTGCAAACTTTTCTGTCTGAGCAATTTCAGAGTTTAGAAAGAGGCACCGGCTTTAAAGTATTGCTAGAACCACACTGTGAACTATGAACCTAAAGGTGCCTTCATTAAGCTCGGTATATAGCAATTTGAACTGAACATGGCTTTTATGTCCTCAAGTGTAAAGAAAAGAATACCAAACAATGATTTGTGTTAATCTAAAACTTACAGGCAGCTCCTTTTGTTTTATCTGTGGATCCAAATGAGAGGTGACTTGAATTTGCTGGACCACAGCCTATCTTATTCCCAAAACCTTCTTGCCCTAGAAGGACCTGGGACCTAGCATAAGCTCCAGATATATCCAGGAGCAGTGAATATTACATCTCTATCCCATGGGAAATGGCTTTTATCGTTGAGGATTCTAGAAGGAAAAAATATTAATGAGTATCATGTATTCATACAGAGACATGGGAAGATGTATGACCTTCAAGCTTTACAAAATGGCTTAGAAATTATCATCCCTTAAAGGCAATAATAATAGAACTAGTTCACCTGTGCCCCATGTTCCATATATTTGCTTCTGGAACTTATTAACATACACTAACATGGTTCCCAGGACCAATGCTACCTTCTTAGCATTTAGGCGTTGTGCTTCTATCTGAATACCATGTTTTCTAAAAAGAAATTTCTTTCCTCTGAGTATATTTGAGTAGAGTGTATTCCATGTAGATCCTCAACAAGATGTTGTTACTTTTCTTGTCCTTTCTGAAGATAGGACCATGGCATGGTGTGACAGTACATTCTCTTCCTGTGTTTTCCATGGAAGACTAGAAGTGGGCACATGCGTCTAAAATGGGTTTCTCACGAAACACCTATAGTATGATCACAGTGAATATCAGTCCTAGACTTGTGCCTATCATGCAAGTATTTTCCCCTGACCAATATTGAACCCTTGAAGTTCTCCTAGAAGATGTAGATGACCCTAGGCTGGTCAGATAGGCCATGGACAGACCTCTGCCTACCCACCTGACTTCAAGGGATATAACAATATTCTAAAGCCTGCCTTCCTTGGTCTGGGAAACGAAAGATAGTGGTAGGGCTACCTTTCCTTCTTCCCTTCTCTGCATGACAGTATTGTCCTGGCTTAAGACACAACCTTGAAAAGGCCACTCAGAAAATGTCAATGCCAAGAGAGGGAAGGACATAGCATCAGGTCTTTGGGCTGATGTGTGAGGGAAAACACTTATTTTTACATGATTCTTCTATGTGATTGAGTAGGTTAACAGTCTGAGATGTGGTGAAGAGTCTGAAGTAGTAAGAATATGAGGTGAGATTCCTGCTTTCCAGGTGATGGGTAAGACTTAAAGAGGGTTTAAAAACACCATCGTCCTTACAGCCTTTAAACAAAACAAACCAGCCTCTTCATTTTTATATTTCTGCCTAATTCCTAGCTATGTGCTAATGTATATACCTAGGAGAGTGGCAATATTATGGAATAGCAGTATTGAACTACTCTCTTCTGGGTTCTTAACATGTCCACACTCACACTATACAATGACCACACCACAGTATCAGGGCTTAGGTAGTTTTAAAGAGCTGGCAGTGAAGTTTTTACTGGGTCAAAATTTGGAAATAAACTTTAAATCTCAACTTTTATGTCCTTAGATGGAGTGATGAGAAGAGAGCCATACCCAAGCTCTCTGTGCAAATACACAGCTTGGGCTGAGCTCAGAGTGTTTCCCTCTCTGTTCTAACTATCCCAAGGCCTGGAAGCTTCTAGCCTCCATATAATCTAATTTTCCAACCTGACTGATTCAATCTGGCTTCTCTCAGCTTCTGACTGTTCTACTTGGCCTCATACTAACTTTGGCAGTATGTTTTAATCTGCTCTGTTCCTTCTCATTCTCTGGCTCATTCAGTCTTCACCCAGTCTTCTGGCTTGTTTTCTCTGCATCCTGTTTCTGTAAAACTATCCTGGTAAAAGAGCCATCCATACATAACATAATTTTTCCCCATACTCCTTGCTCTTAAGTAGCTTCTCTTTCTCTAGTCTTCTCCCATAAATTGGGCATATCCTATTTCTGACTCATTCTGTTAAATCCTTCTCTGATTTGTCACTTTGCCTATTCCTCAATTTTTAAAATTTTTATTACATATTTTCTTTATTTACATTTCAAATGTTATCCTCTTTCCTAGTTTCCCCTCCGAAAATTTCCTCTCCTCTACCCCTGCTCCCCAACCCACTCATTCCTACTTCCTGGCTCTGCCATTCTCCTATACTGGGGCATAGAACCTTTATAGGACCAAGGGCCTCTCCTCCCATTGATGACCAACTAGACCATCCTCTGCTACATATGCAGCTAGAGCCATGAGTCCCATCATGTGTTTTCTTTGATTGGTGTTTTAGTCCCAGGGAGCTAGATATCACTTTCAAACATGGCTGCTTCCTTCTACGTTCTAATCATACCTTCATTGTTAGGGATTAAAAGTGTATACCAAGGGTATATCTGTATTTCCGCCAGATCATATCTTTGGATGTGGTCTTTTGCTAGAGCATCCATGTTGCTTGATTAAAATTCATCTATAAGAAACCATGAAGATATAATGTATGTTAGCATGCTTGAAAAAGAAAAAAGAAAAAAATACCATGTCAGGCTGGCCTGTATAAATATGCTCAGGGTAAACATCGGAGTCATTGCAGGTTGAAAATTCTGCTAACACCAGAACAATGTGTTTCAATAACAGCAGATCAAAGTCAACTCAGGTTTCTATATTATGGGCCTACCTGACATTAAAGTTAGAATTTTGTTTTTAAAAAAATAAAACTTGATTAAATCTTAAAGGCAATTTTATGCTCTTCTGGAACCTGGGAAAGTACTGTCATTAACATTTGAAGCTGTAATTCTGAGGAAATGTCAAAAGTCCCAAGGGTACAGTGATGGCACCAGCTCCAAGTCTGCCTTCCAGAGGCCATGCCTAGTGGTATGAATGACTGTCTTGTGGACATCTGCTGAGTCCAATTTAATTTTACATTTTTTTAAAAGTTGACTAAGATGTTCTGCTTATGACTTACAGGTATAGTTAAGTTTGACATGGACACAGTTCCACATGGCACACAGACACACGTGCTTTCTTTCTTTCTTTCTTTCTTTCTTTCTTTCTTTCTTTCTTTCTTTCTTTTTTTCAACTTTTTATTAGATATTTTCTTCATTTACATTTCAGATGCTATCCCGAAAGTCCCTTATACCCTACCCCCTCCCTGCTCCCCTATCCACCCACTCCTACTTCTTGGCCCTGGTGTTCCCCTGTACTGGGGTATATAATATTCGCAAGACCAAGGGGCCTCTCTTCCCATTGATGGCTGACTAGGCCATCTTCTGCTATATATGCAGCTAGAGACACGAGCTCTGAGGGTACTGGTTAGTTCATATTGTTGTTCCACCTATAGGGTTGCAGACCCCTTCAGCTCTTTGGGTACTTTCTCTAGCTCCTCCATTGGGGGGGGGCTCTGTGTTCCATCCAATAGATGACTATGACCATCCACTTCTGTATTTGCCAGACACTGGCATAGCCACACAAGAGAAAGCTACATGTGCTTTCTTATGTGTTGATAATAGTGGGAGGGAACGTCCCCACCACCACCAGGCACATTGAATCAGGAGCAGCCAAGACTTATGAACAAGAGTGTGGGTCTCTGACTTACTAACCTGTATTTGAAAAGTGAGTTGATAACAAAGCTGGTCATACTCTGCTGGTGACCATCTCAGCCTGCATTCATCCCATGCACTGCATGGGGGTCATTGCACTGGCTGAATGAAGGGATTATAAAAGTCCAGTTTGGGGCATATACCCAGAAGATATTCCAACTGGTAACAAGGACACATGCTCCACTATGTTCATAGCAGCCTTATTTATAATAGCCAGAAGCTGGAAAGAACCCAGATGTCCCTCAACAGAGGAATGGATACAGAAAATGTGGTACATTTACACAATGGAGTACTACTCAGCTATTAAAAACAATGAATTTATGAAATTCTTGNCCCAATGTAGGAGCAAGAGAGTACCCAAGAGCTGTAGGAGTTTTCGACCCTATAGATAGAACAACAATATGAACTAATCAGAACCCCCAGAGCTCATGTCTCTAGCTGCATATGTATTAGAAGATGGCCTAGTTGGCCATTACTTGGGAAGAAAGGCCCTTGGTTTAGCAATGTTTATATGCCCCAGTAGAGGGGAATGCCAGGGCCAAATAGTGGGAGGGGGAGGGGAGGGGAGGGGAGCAGGGCGGGGGTGGATTAGGGGACTTTTGGGATAACACTTGAAATGTAAATGAAGAATTTCTCTAAATAAAAAAAAGTCCAGTTTGGCATAGAACAAATCTTCCATCAACTGATGAACATAAATTTATCACCTTGATTTATGAAGGACTATTTGGAAAAGTGGATTTTCAGGTGGTGTGAATATTAATACTGTATTTTGTTTTTGCGACTGTATATATTTGCTCCTTTTTTTTTTTTGATCATTCTCATTTAAAGGAAAGGAAGTCATAAACATGCTAGCATTTATTCAGAATACTACATCCTACAAGACACAAAGCAAAAGTAAAGGGGCCAAGAGTACTGGAACAGGCTGCCTGGCATCAACCAAGACATGAGACTTAGATTAGCCAGAGTAGGGAAGGCTTAGCTCCAAGAGTCATATTATACATGAGATAGCATCTGACACTGTACTTTCTAGTCTCAGGCCAAGGGGGAAATGCATGCCTGAGTTTCCATGGAAGACTTAAGTATGGTTGAGCACAAGACATCATAGTAGCATGATTGTAAGCATGGTGGCAGCCAGCTATACCATCTTCCACTCAGATGTCCCAGCCTGGGTGGAAGGTACCTTATTGCAGGACACTCAGAGTAATCATCTCATAGGGGAAAGACCAGAAATACAGTATGTAGGCAGACTCTGTAGAATGGAGGTTGGAGATGAGGATTGGGGCCATCCTCATATAACACAGACTCCTTATATAACACAGACTCCTGTCCCTAGGCAGTCCTGCCTGAGTCCTGATGATGCCCCAGCTGGCTATGACTTCCTCTCTACGTTTTTGGCATCTTGGTCTCTTTACTGTTGCCATGATAAAATACCGTTCCAAAAGCAACTTGAAGAAGGGGTTGATTTTAGCTCCATGTTATAGCCCATCAAAGCATCAAAAACTTGAAGGAACTGGCTACATCTAATTCTCCTACTTCCCAATCAGGAGTAGAGAGCAAGGAATGCTTTCTCAGCTCATTTACTATACTTTATAGTCTAGGATATCTTGTCCAAGGGATATCTCTGCCCACAATTAAAATAGATCTTCCCACATCAATTAATATAAATCAAGATGATCTTGTACAAGTATGTCCAGAAGCCTTATTTCAGATGATCCTGGGTTTTGTGGGCTTGACAATTAACACAAACCACCATACTTGTAATCTTGAGATAGCTTCATGTTTACTTTTAATTATTTAAGAAATACAAAATATCTCCCTATCATAAAATAACAAAAAGCAACAATACAAGCTGCATAAATTTTAGAACCTTTTGCTTGTGCCCTAATGTCTGAGAGGCCCTGCTGGTACCCACTACCAAGATGGGTGTGTGTTAGTTGCAAGAAGCTGAGTCAGCTTGAAGGGCTGAGGTCAGACACCAATCGCTCTAGAGGTGGGATTCCAGCAGATTCGGCAGCTGATAAGGGACATCTCCTCCCTACCACCCTTGGCGCCACCCTTGCTCAGTGTTCCTTCATGTAAGAGAACAGGCTGTGGTCTCAGGGCATTGATCTCACTTGGGAAGCATGCTCAGGCCTGTGTGCTATTCTGTCAGAGCCCGGAGGTCTTATATAACTAATAACTCACCCTGAGGTGAATTGGGGTGGAAGGGGGTGTGTGTGACAAAGATTTCATCCACAAAAGTGACTTCTGTGAGAAGGCATGCTTCCTGTATCTCACAGTAAACTGGCATCTGTCGTGGGACAGTGGCAAGGCTGTCTTAGCTACAGATGTTTCTTTTGATCTTCAGCTTGTTCTTTATCAAGGATATGTTCCAAATCTCATGCATTTTCAAAAGCATCTTTGTGTTGCGGGCATGCGCTGTTGGTTGTGCTGCTAGCATGGGCATGTTTGTCGCATAAGCAAAGGCCAGAACACACTTTTGCTTGTTGTTTCTAGGCAACATCAACCCTGTTCTTTGAAATAGATTCTCACAATAGCCAGGAATGTGCCAATTCAGCCGCATTGCTGGCCAGTGAGTCCCTGAATCTGCCTGTCTCTGCCTCCCCAACACTGGGGAGTGCTGTGCTGTAACTCCAAGCTTTTCTTTACATGAGTTCTGGAGATCAAGCTCAGGTCCCCATGCTTGTAAGGCCGTGTGTACTGGGGAGAATAGATGTGTACACCTCTCTGAAGAATAACATGATTAAACTCATCTTTCTTAAAACCAGGAACCTGTGTGTAGGAGTTCTTTAAATCGTGCTGAGTGTTGATAGGAGAAATCACTATGAGAAATGCATTCTCGGGTGTTGACCACAAATACCCTTTCCTTTTAGAATGCATTTAATATCATGCCTAATAGATGATTATATTCTGAGAAAAATTAACTCCAACTTCAGCAATAGATTATTTTACCTGAACTAAGTGCTTAAGTGGAATTAGAAAGGGCTAGACCTCAAATTTTAACCAGTGAGTCATATAATTACAAGTCAGATATTATTTCAGCATCAATTTCTAGTGCAGCCAGTATCACTAATATTGGGAATTAATGTCAACTATACTAATGTACATATGGCAATTTAGAGCAATCTGAAAATAGGATTATAGGGAAAATAGAGGAAGTTTGCTTGATTAACCTTTAATATAATTCTTAGGACCAGAGAGTCTTCTGATGAAATGTTTTTGGTTTGGTTTTTTTTTTGTTTTGTTTTTAATTTATTTTTTGTTTCTTTTTTCTCCATTCACTGAAAATCCCCTTCCCTGACGACCTCAGCACAGTCATCTGTTGGGCATCTGCAGGTTTTATGTCCAGTTCTCTCCCTCTGGCATCATCCCCACAAATTGACAAGTACAGACGCTTCTTCCAGGGAGAGCAGTGAGGTGTTTGGTTTGATTTTGTATGAAGGGAACTCTGAGGGTTTGTAAGCCAAACACTCAGCCCCAAACCACTTTCAAAAATTAATGAGCGGCCATGAGAACTTACACCTGAAGAAGCACGTGAGGCCAGTTGAATCATAGCTGTCAAAGCTCATCTGGCTTGAGGAGACAAAAGTGGCTTCCCTAAAATAGATAGCTGTAACTAACAGAGCACCCCCAGAGTTCCTACCTTGGGCTTTGGGTAATCTGTCATATTTTGCTGGTTTTGTAAGAAATAACAGACTCTAAAAGGAACATAAAGATGCTTTGGAAAATGTGAAACCACACATCTTAGTTTGAGACATCCTGCTGCTCTTGCCTTCTTCCCACTTTGCTGGGATCCAGAATGCACGTGCCCTGGAAGTATGGTGGGTGCCATTTTGAGGATGTGGTTTGAGGAAGGTACTGTTATAGTCCAGGCATGGCCGCTTCCACTGACACTCACAGCTAGCTGTATTTCTGCTAGAAAAACATACATGCAGATGCTCATGAGAGGGTTGAAACAATTGGAGAGAAAACCCTGTGGAGCCCTCTGGGAGCCAGTGAGAGTCATGGCGGGATAGACTGTTGGTCATTTAGTCTGAGGGAGTCGCTCTTCAGAATTAAGATACATCATTAGGATCATCCTGTGGTTTGCCTGTTGCCACAGATGTAAGCTCAATGAGCCGTGTCCTTCCGGGGTCACATCCTGTTAGAGAACTTCATCTATTTCCTGTGCTTGAAGGATTTCCCTAAACTACTGTCTCCCCAGGATCAACCTTCCTCCTGCTGCAAGAAGGCATCCAGTTGAAAGCAACAGTTGTGCTGAGGAGGGTAGGGTAGCCTTGTATCTGGTTATCCTCCCTGACTGTGGTGCTAGACCTTGTGGGCCAGCTTGCAGTTTCTGGCCTTCCTGTTGACAGGCTGTGTATACTGTACCCAGTTGGGCTAGTGTCTGATTTTGCCACATGTGCCTAATCTTTTGACATTCTCATCTACAGAATACATGTTAATATAATTGAAAAAAAAAAACCTCATAATGCTTTAAGTAAGTTTGCAATTTTGTGCAAGGTTCATAGCCATCTTCACGTGGCCTCAGGAGGCCCCTGAAGCCACAGGTTGGACACACCTGTAAGTAAAGTCAGTGTAGAATGTATCCAGAAACTGTGCCAGACTCTAGATGGTATGGACATCATCCAGCACACAGTCTAGATGTATAGCATCCAGCGCAGTGCCTGCTCTAGGTGGTGTGGTCAGTGGGTATGGACAGCCCCCAGCACAGTGCTTGGTGCATAGTGGACCCTTAACTTGGAACACATTTGAGCCCTTTAATCCCTAAAGTTTTCTTATCTATGTTCAGCAAATCAGACACAGTTCCCCCATGCTCCGTGCAGAAGGAGACTGAGAAATCTTCCTCAGCTACTTAGTCATTGACCCTGAGCATCCTCTAGCACATGACTCAAATGGGAGGCTGCTTAGATCTGACCCAACACCCACCTCAGCCAGCAGGTTCCTCCCCCAGAGGATGCTCCTTGTGGCGCTTGAGTTCTAACCCTATCCACTGTCCTTCCATAGCACCTTACAGGGAGGAAGTCACAGCCTTCCCCAACTCAGTGAAGGCTGTAGAGGATTCGCCATGAACAAGGAGGCAGTGTACAGGGTCAGACTAGCCCGGCAAGGAAGGGATGCTGGCAGCTGTGGCGTCTGCTCTGTGGACCTACTGCCGCTCTACGGACATTGCTTCATGGAGAAGCAGATCCCTTGGATGAGCAAACACTGCCTGCCATCAGCTCAGCCTGTGTCTGTTCCCTAAAGGTCCAGAGGCCAGGCTAGGGTTCCTGTGTAAAAATAAAAGAGGCCAGGAAATAACAGAAAATGTCAAAGTTCATTAGGTGCACAAACTGAGATTGAATTATAAAAAAGAAAGCTAAATAAAATTCTTAAAGAGTTCTGTTTTTAAGTGGAATCCCACGATCTGTGTTTCCCACTCCGGGGAGAAATCTGTTAGCTTTCTGCTTTCTCTCTTGCCCTGCAGCTGTGGTTTGGGCTGCAGTGGAGCTGACCTGCCCTCTGATCAGCCGCCCTTGCCTTTGCATCTGTTAGTTGAGATGTTTTATCCCCATTTAAGGATGGGAAAAGCCCATGTTTCCTTGTTAGCCACAGTGTTTCCTGCGAGTAAACTTTCAGAATGATTGTGTAAAGTCACAGGAATCACCTGCGACCCCCGACTCGCCAGTCCTTCCCTGCTGGTGCCCACAGAGGGTGGTGCAAGGAGAAGCATCAGGACTCTGATTCCCTTGTGAGGCCATGTGCACATAGGGGTGAGAGAGTGGGCACAGCATGGGGATGCTGGGCCTAAAACTGCTTCCCTGGATCTCCCTCCAGTGCAGCTTGCCTTAGGGAAACCAGAAGTCCTAATCACTGCCTGGTCCATTCATGTTGCCATGACAACCAGCTGCTTACAAACAGCTGACATTTATTCCTCGTACTTTTGGAGGCTAGATATCTAAGGGGTAAGGTGTGACACTCAGTGTCCATTGAGCGAGGCCCCTGGAAGGTGCCTCCTGAGTGGAGTCCCTTTTAGAAGGTCACTAATGCTACCAGGAATCTCTACCCTCATGACTTTATCATTGACCAAAGGTCAGGCTCCTAACACCCTCACTTGGGGGATAAATATTTCAACATATGAAATTTATGGACTTAAAGAGGCAGTTGATAGAAAACATGGAGTTTTTAACTTCCAATTAAGTCTATTGCAGGGAAATGATTTATCAAGGGGGCAGTAATAATACTTAGGTATGTCTCTCATCCTGAAACACCATTACCTTTTATAACCTCACCAGGGAGTGTCAAGATGATGTTGAATGCTCCTTCATGGCCTGCAGGGTCCAGACATGAATCTAAATACCTCAAAATTGTGATACTGTACCTTAAATGACCTGCATTATAAGGAAGATCTTGGTTGATATGACAGCAGGGTCTCCGGGGATTGCAGAGCTAGTACAGGCTGGATCTAGCCAGAATAGAGATGGAACGTTGAAATCACAGCAGTGTTATTACCAAAAGCACAGTAGGAATGGATTCTCTCTTTTCTTCATAAGGAAACCCACACTCAGACAGGTATGTTGCATGCTCAGCATGTGACTAGGAACATGCTCCCTCTCAGTGCTCCCTCATTCGTGTGGTCAGTCAGTGCTCCCTCAGGTGTGCTTCTTCAGCAGGAGAGTCAGTCCATTCCTGCTGTACTGGAGGCAACTGCGAATTCCACATGTTCCAACTCTACTACTCTGGCTTAGATTTAGCCTCTGCTAGCTCTGCAGCCCCAGGGACTATGCAATCATACCCACTATGACCTTCCTTATAACACAGGGTCGTTGAAGGTACCAGTGTCATGATTTTGAGGTGTTTACATTCACAGTCTTGTGGGCCCTCAGCTACTGGTCTACAACCCATGGCCTCCTGTGGGCTTCCCCTTTATCTAGAAGACAAATACCCAAGATCCATCCTCTAACAGACTCTTCCTGCCCTCTTGCCCCAGGGACATTTCTTCCTTCACTGTGGTAACACTGTGGTAGCACTAGGCCTGAGGCCCTCTGTTCCAGTCTTCCCTGCCATTCCAAGACCTTCCTAAGCCCCAGGTCCTCTTGCTTTCCTTGTCATAGTTCAGGCTAACTTCTTTCCAAGGTTGTCTTCAGGGTCTCCTTTAGTCGACTTGCTACATTCATTATGCATTGACCATAGGAGGCATGGCCATTGGATGTTGTGGTATTTAGATGTCTAAGGAGGCATGGCCATTGGATGTTGTGGTATTTAGATGTCTAAGGAGGCATGACCATTGGATGTCCTGGTATCTAGATGTCTAAGGAGGCATGGCCATTGGATGTCCTGGTATCTAAATGTATAAGGAGGCATGGCCATTGGATGTCCTGGTATCTAGGAGTCTAAGGAGGCATAGCCATTGGATGTCCTGGTATCTAGATGTCTAAGGAGGCATGGCCATTGGATGTCCTGGTATCTAGGAGTCTAAGGAGGCATAGCCATTGGATGTCCTGGTATCTAGATGTCTCAGAATCTTCCTGTTGAATCTTCTTGGATTAAGATTTGGCAGGAATATAGCTTGGTTTCACTGGGCCTATCTTTCTGGGTGGTCCCAGGCTATGTCATGTGCTATGGGCAGAATGGTAGAGAGATACAGCTTCCTTTTGATGAGTTATCGAGTAGAAGGGTGAAGATTTCTGAAAAGGGACAAGGAGGGGGTGGTAGGGAAAGGCATGGGCTTTCCTTGAGCCTGGACAGGTGAATGCATTTCAAATGAAACTGTTCACAAACTTCGGAGCTAAGTTTCTCAGCAGAATGGGATTTGTTTTTGTTTGTTTGTTTGTTTGTTTGTTTTGGTTTGTTTTGGTTTGGTTTTTCGAGACAGGGTTTCTCTGTGTAGCCTTGGCTGTCCTGGAACTCACTTTGTAGACCAGGCTGGCCTCGAACTCAGAAATCCGCCTGCCTCTGCCTCCCAAGTGCTGGGATTAAAGGCGTGCGCCACCACGCGGGAGTCCAACAGACTGATTTGCTCTGAATATTTGAAGAGCATGGCTTGAACAAATGAACCAGCCCATATATTCAGTGTCTAGGAGAGAAGTAACTTTGCTGGCCAGGGATGGTGACACAGAGGGCATGATGGCCAGTGGGACATTGTTCCACTGCCAAAAATCCAAGCCAGGCAGGTTGGGCCTAATTTGGACTGTTTTCCTGTGGTGTGACCAAGCTCAGGAAGCAGCCTTGATTGTTCGGAATTAGAGGAACTGTAAGTGGCAGCAGCAGAGCCAGGCACCCCCACATCACATGTGGGAGCATAACTGACAGCATGGCTCTAATGCTGAATGGAGAAGGAACTTGGGTTTAATATTGACAGATGAATACGTGTTCAACTCAGAATATAAACACTAACGATGGAGACCTTGATGTTCACGTTTCAACCTTACCTGAGTTTTTTGTTCTGTTTAATTTTTCAAGATGATTGCAGAATTTTCCAAAACGAACTCATGTTAAGTTTTCATTTAATAAGTCTGCTATAAAAGTTACATGTGGAAAAGATTAAAAATAAGTACTGTAGTCTCATTTATTTTAAAGTGATTTAAAAATATGTGTCATGAAGTATTTTGCTGTTTCCTAGGGAACTGAGAAAGTCTCATCTTCTCTCTTCGGATGTTCTTTTGTCATGGCCTCTCACAAGGAATCTTTTCAGAAGTTTTAAATAAAACTTTATTATTTTTTTTAAATTTAAGATCTTTGAAGTTCTGATAGATGGTCATATAGATTTTATGTCTACCAACTGAATAATAATTTAAGTGTCAAGTGGTGGGTTACCAGCAAATTGATGGGGTACATCAATTTTTACATGAAGTTTTCTTTCTTTACCGAAGAAAAATGTCAAATAAATTATTAAACCTTGAGTTCTGAGCCTCACATATCTCATAATTTTAAATCTAATAAGAAATGAGTCTGTAGACTTAGTCAGCAAATCCCCTGGATATAGAGATTGACAGAAAGTGACTAGAGATGTATCCACACGGTGAGGTGAAAGGGGGTTCTGAGAGACGAGATCAGTGAATTCTCTGGACCCGGAGTAGAAGGATGTCTTCTGTAAAATTGCCATAAGTAGATAAGATGCGACATTTGCGCCTATCAGAATGAAAAGGGCAGATACTGGACTGTGCTTTTTCTCAAAGCCCCGTGGGAACCATTTGGTTGATATGCAGCCATTGTAGGGTAAGATGTGTAGGGGCTGCTCTGTGAGCTACAGAAACCTGTCAGTTGTGCAGAGAGAGGAGGGGGCCTCTAACGTTTCTTTGTGCTGAAGACAGAAGATACTGAGTTCAGGGGAAGCCTGGGGAAGGGGGTTAAGGAGGCAGGAGACTGCTTGGTACTGGGAGAAGATGGAGTGTCAAATAAAGTGGACACATGTGATGAACAGAAAAAGACTCATATTTCCTAGAAAAGTGTGTCACCCTCCCCTGCCCTCCTGTGGGTGCACTTCCTTTGAGTGGACTTTGCTAAGTGTAACTGAATCAGCAAAGACCCTTTTCCTGGGTTGTGGCTCATGGGTAGCTCTTAATGCTTCTCTACACCTGCAAGGATGCCTGCACAGGTGCATAGGAGGGGGGCCTTGACTGTTCACGTTTCTTCTTTCATCTGGGAATCAGGACAAATGCCTTCACCCATCTCTGTCATAAAGATGAGGTGAAAGGTCATTTGAAGGGACAGAAAGGTTCCATGAACTAAATAAAGTGAGGCATGTACCTGCCCCGCCCCCTCAGCTGACCCTGGACACCCGGGGGCTGTAAGGGAAGTCTCCCCAGTATGTGTGCATTGGAGTCTTCAATTGCAGGGGCTCTTTCTCTGCAGCACCACCAAATGCTCATTCTGAAAGACAATTGTGGATTTCTTTCTTCAAGACCCATAGATGAGACAGTTCCCCGTTGTTGTAGCACCAAGCTTAGGGTGTGGAAAAAGAGTCCACCAGTCAATGCTCTGAGTCTTATCTCGGTGCTGGGGGTCACTTGGCTGTCTTGGTCCTGCTGATACACTGGGTCTCATGGGTGTTCTGACTCCATCTGGCATGGACCCAGTGAATCCCCTAGGTCTCTAGATCTTGTTAATACCTAATTATAATCTGTATCCTGTTAATTCCTTTGGTCCCACTAACACTATGGCTGTAACTACAACTTCAAGTCCACCCACAGTGAGGCTGCCATTCTTCTACATGGCTCCAGATGTCAGACCTCTTTGCTACCTTTACACCCTTATCTTGCTGTCTTACCACACGTGCCCTGTGTGCTGTACACACTGGATCTTTCTTTGTTACCACGTTCTCATAAACCCATCCCCTTACTCTGAAACCCTGTGTTCCTACCCTAGAAAAGACTGCCCCATACCAAGTCATCCTGGTGTGGACTGGAATAGGTTCTTAGATTGCAGGATGAAATTTCTGGGTGTTTTGTGAGCATTGTCCCGGATGAGGAAAGGTGAGGTGACTGTGTGAGATTTCAGAACACCTGAAATTTGGAAAGACCCGGCTAGGGTGCATCCTAGAGTGATTCCTCTGCCTGTCCTTGCCCTCAGAATGCAAGTGATTAGGAACAAATGGAAGGGGAAACCTAGAGGACTCTAAAGTGGGGCAGAGAAAGAAGAGGACTTCCAGGGGCTGGGGAGCACTCACACTGGGGAGCACTTCTGGGGTACTGGGGAGCACTTCTGGGGCACTGGGGAATACTTCTGGGGCACTGGGGAGCACTTCTGGGGCACTGGGGAGCACTTATGGGGTGCTGGACATAGATTCACTTGACTTGGAAAAATAAATGACAATGGAGCAGATAAAAGACAAATAAACAGAAAGGAAAATAAAATTAAATAGAAAGAAAAGAAAACTATCAGAAAAGATCAGAAAAGAAAAATAAACAGAAGGCAGAGTGGATGTTTATGGAACCTGAGAGCTGACCAGCCATCCAGTGAAGCTCGTAGGATTGCGTTGGAGCAGAAACACTGCAAAGATCTAGAGGTGCTTAAGGACATAGAGACAGAAGAGTACAGACTTGCAAGATCTCTGTCCTGGGATTCCAAGGCTGTGCTCCACCCTGAGCGTTACTGGGGCCACAGATACCATGTTGGCTACAGTTACCCAATTAGCAAAGGGTCTTGTTTATCTTTCTAACCATCCAGACCAACTCCAGATGCTCCAGAAAACAGAACACCCCTATTTTCATCCCTTTCCCACAAATATTGGAAAGTTAATTTGGGACTGTTCTCATTTACCCTGTTTTCTTTCCTTGAGCTCATGATGGTTGGCCTCCTATGTGTCAGATAAAGTGGGCGTGGACTGCTCACATCTGAGAGTCCCACATGGTTGGAGGAGGTAGGCATAGATTGCTCAATTCTGAGAGTCCCATGTGGCCAGGAGGGTTCAGTATGGTCTACTCAGGTTTGGGGTCTTCAAATGGTTAGGCGAAATGGATATGGATAGCTTATATCTGAGAGTCCTGGGGAATCGGGGCAGAAGGCTGTATCCTACACAGGTCCGAGGACCTCTCTGGTCAGGATGAATGGTTTCAGCCCACTCAGAGATGAGGGTACGGTGTGGGCAAGGGAATTAGG
Source organism: Mus minutoides (assembly GCA_902729485.2). Classification (NCBI taxonomy): domain Eukaryota; kingdom Metazoa; phylum Chordata; class Mammalia; order Rodentia; family Muridae; genus Mus; species Mus minutoides. The sequence continues at coordinate 1,125,245 of LR749986.1, read as the reverse complement.
CATGGATTGCTCAGGTCTGACGATCTCATGTTGTCAGAGCAGGTTAGTGTGGCCTACTCAGATCTGAGAGTCCTAGGAAGCATTCATCTGGTGGCTTCTGGGGACACTGTGACAACACAACTGTCCTGTTTCCCTCGCGTCTCATGTGAACGTTTCAGGGAAACGCATTTGCAGCAGAGCACTCAGGTGGGGAAATTAGGCTTTGCCTCCTACCCAGACATCTTCACAAGTGGAACTGCTTCCTGCCTGCTGTGGGTGGATGGTGTGCAGCATACTGGAGTTTCTGGATGCTACTCCTTTGTTTGATGTGTATCTGTGCTATTATGAGATTTCTGTTGCCTTTAATTGTACAGTTACCCCATGGCTTATTTATTACTGTAATGTGGACATCTCTCTGTCCTCTCTCCCTTGTTTCCTCTCTCCCCTCTTTTGTCTATCCCCTTCCTCTCTACCCTCTCCTATATTTTTCTACTTGATCTTCCACATCTTTTCTGTTGAACCCACATGTGTGTCTGCAGTGTGCAGCATCCTGAGTGGGCTACCAGGCTCAGGTATACATACATCTGGCTTTCAGACCATCCCTTCACATGCCCACAAGCAGACTCAGGAGCTCAAGTGTCTCCAACAACACCCAGTGACGTAGCCCTTATATGTGAGCCAGTCTGAGTGGTGGGTGAGTGGTACCATCACGCTGTGGTCTTCATGGGTCTCTGCCTGGGGCCAGCTCCTTCTCCTTTCTTCACTGTTCTTTTGATAGGAAACGTCAAATTTTTCCTGACTGGGCTATGTGCCCATGTCTGTTTGTAATGAGTTCTCAGTGAGAGATGCTTTAAATCGGTGGTTTTCAATCTTCCAAATGGAATGCTGTGACCTTTTCATACAGATCCTTGTGTTGTGGTGACCCCCAACCATAAAATTATTTTTGTTACTACTTCACAACTGTAATTTTGCTTCTGTTATGAGCCGTAATGTAAGTATCTGATATGCAGGATATCTGATACTCGACCCCTGTGAAAGGGTCATTTGACACCCCACCTCACGGGGTCCTGACCCACAGGTTGATGACCATGGCTTTACATGGAATCTTGGCACATGCTCTTTCACTCTCAGGCTGTGGTTTTATTTTCTCAGTGGGATCTGTAGTGACAGATTCACAAATGTTAGCCAGCCCAGCATCCATACTGTCCTTTGTATTTGATCTTTCAAGGCTCTAAAAGCCTTGTTCTTTGCCCTTAGATTGACACCTGAAACATCTCTGGTATTCTGTGTGTGACCATGTGAGTAAATATGTATTAATATGCAGAGTTAGGAGGTGTGTGATGAGTGTATGTGTGTATGTGGTGATTGTGTGTGGTGATTATGAGATAAAGTGTGGGTGCTCAGTGTGTGGCATGTGTGTGATGAGTGTGTATATGATGAGTGTGTATGTGTATGTGATGAGTGTGGGTATGAGTTTGTGTGTTTAATGATTATGAGATAAAGTGTGTGTACTCAATGTGTGGCATGTGTGGGAGTCTGTGTGATGTGTGTGTGTGGTGAGAAAGTGTGTGTGTGTGTGTGGTGAGAAACTGTGTGTGTGGTGAGAAAGTGTGTGTTTATGTGTGTGCATGCACACATGACTGTGGTGAAATTGCATGTGTATAAGCGTAAAGCTTATGTGTGTAAATATGTGGTAAGAGACAGTATGTGCGGTGAGTGGGTATGTATGTGTGTGTAGCTTTGTGTATGGTGAGTGTATTTTAGCATGTGTGTAACTGAATATGCTTAGAAAATATGTGGTAAGTTGTGTATGGGTGTGACCTGTGCTAAGAGAGTGTTTGGTGTATGTATGTGGAACATATGGAGAGTGTGTGTACATGGCATATGTGAGCATGTGGGTGTGGCTCTGCAAAGGTTGTGTGTATGCATGTGAGTGGCTTTTTTCCTGTATGTTTTACTCTGTATGGTAAATAAGTCTGTGTGTGTGTGTGTGTGTGTGTGTGTGTGTGTGTGTGTGTGTGTGCATGTCTGACTTGAGTTCCTGGCATGTCAGTGAGTGTGTGACTATCCCCAGGAAAGTCTGGCTGGTGCAGCACTTCTGTCTGCCTACAGTCCAGCTTCTCATGGTCAGTGGCTCTGCGTGGCCAGCCTGTGCCAGCTCAACCCCTCAGGTGCCACGGACCGGGCCTAGTCGGCCCCCCTCTGCCACGGACCAGGCCTAGTCGGCCCCCTTCAATCAATGGGGATCATGGGTTCGGACAGATGGGCATGGAGTCGGCGGAAGTGGGGTGACAAACAGACTCGACATGCGGGAGTGTGGATCTGAATGCAATTTGTCAAATTGAGTATCAGACTTTTTATACAGAAGAAAATAGGGAAGTTAGGTGACACACCAGCACGATACAAAGAAGTTACTAGAGGTTACTGGATTCTTACACAAAACAGAGGAATGCAAAAGCAGAAGAACTGGGATAAAATTCCACATTAACAACTGGGATAAAAAACTACTTCACTTAGCTAAGGTCAGCTTAAACTTAGAAGCCAGGGGCAAGAGCTTCGTGCCCTTGTCATAGTCCACTTTCCCACTAGGCCATTGTAAATACTTGTATATGGGAATAACTCAACTAGCTATAGTTCTAAGTATCTACTCTGGTTCCTCCTCAGGTCACAAACTTCCTTCTTCCTAGATAATGGTGAATTCCTGTGTAGGGCAGTGACTTAGCTATACTTTTGCTAAGCTTGCCCTGAGATTTCTAACTCTTATGTAGTAAAATACTGTAAGAAAGCATGTAAAGAAAGCATGTAAGAAAGCATGTATCCCTCCACGATATTCCAGGGACAAATCTGGGGCTTTCTAGCTATGGGAATGCCAAGGTTCCAGGAGGATGGGTTTCCTTTGAAACTCTTTGCCTCAGGACTGCTTCCAGGTTTTCAGGCCTGCTGAGTGAGTCACTACTGGAGCGGATGTAGCACTCGGGGCCTTTGCTGTCTCCTTGTAACCCCACTTCACCCTGGCACGACCCCATTGCCACTGAATTATCTTGCCCTAAGTCTTTCCTCTTCACTGGAGGGCCTTGTGCTCTCTCCTCTGAGTTAGCATCAGCGTCTGTTTTCTGCACTATGCGTCCCTATGCTCTGATGGGGAGTTAGGGAGAATATGAACTGCTTTGGAGAGAAGTGGGCGTGTTTACTGGGCTAGACCCTGGCTGCCTCAGATTCCTCCACCTGGACATCCTGGAATGCCTTCTGCGTCACTGCTCTGCAGTCTGCATAGCTTACTTAGATGCACTGTACACATTTGGATTTGTAGATTTCATGTAAATCAAACTGATACTTTTGTAAAAAATAAAATGAAATCTTAGTTAATTGGTTGCTTTCTGCCATTATATAGAGATAAGATTTTGTTAACTTTCTATGATGATAGATACTTATATGCTAATTTCATGTAGTATTCTGTAGGTTTCTAAGACAGTCTGCAGCCATAACAAAATGACTACAACTGCCTTCATTCAATCAATCAATCATTCATTCAATCAATCAATCATTCATTCAGAGTGGTTCTGTCAGTTTGTCCAGCTTGGTTACAGTTGGCAGGACTACAGAATTGTACTGAGTAGAAGTAGCTATGTTTCATGTCAAGTTGCAGCCCTGAGTACAGGTAGGAGATCTCCCAGTATTTCCGTAATAACATGGATTTTTGCCTCGTGGCTTTATGTATACATCTTGTAGTCTACCAAAGCTTTTAATTGTCAGTCACATTTTATCTGATGTTCCTTCTTACCACAATCCCTACTTAATTTTTAATTCTTGACACCTTGTTATTTAAATACACCATATTATTTTTCATATTTTATTTCCTGTTTTTAATTTTTTTAAAAATATTTTTTGGATTTTTGAGACAGGGTTTCCCTGTGTAGCCCTAGTGTGGTTCCTCCTGGAACTCACTCTGTAGACCAGGCTGGCCTCGAACTCAGTGATCAGCTTGTCCCTGCCTCCTCTCCCGGGATTAACAGGCTCCTGGTATTGATGCTGCTCTGCATCTTGTTTATCATGTTTTGCACGCTATTGTGATAAGAAGGTTGCCTTTCCTCTCTCTGGGCTGATACGTGGGCTTTAGTGTTTCTCTTCAAGGGCTTCTTTGAGTGTTCCTGTTTCCATTCTTGGCTGTTAGACATTAAAAAGTGTGCAACATTCTTCTCAATTCACAGAAAAGCCAAGGAAGTCATACAAGTAGTTTTCATTCCTTCATGCACATATCTGAGTTCTGTCTAAGTTCACATACTCATTATGTGTGCTTCCGACTGTAGCAAGACAGCACTATTACTATTTTGCAGGTTTGTATTAGCTTGGGCATGCTTATCTTCTATTTCTCATCTCTTCTTCTATTCCCTGCCTTGTGTAAGGGGTCATTTTACCTTTCTTGAAAAACTCTCCATAGCTTTACTAGTGTGGCTTTTCAGGTGTGGTGATTTGAATATGATCAGCCTAGCAAATGGTATTATTAGAAGTTGTGACCTTCCTGGAGTAGGTGTGGCCTTGTTGGAAGAAGTGTGTCCCTGTGGTTATTAGCAATGAGACCTTCCTCATAACCACATGGAAGCTGAAGATGAAGATGTAGAACTCTCAGCTCCTCCTGCACCATGTCTGCCTGGACACTGGTGTGCTTCCTGCCTTAATGATAATGGACTAAACCTCTGAACCTGTAAACCCCAATTAGATGCTGACCTTATAAGAGTTGCTTTGGTCATGGTGTCTGTTCACAGCAGTAAAACCCTAACTAAGAAACCAAGGAGTACATGACATCACTTTCTCTTTACCTCTTTCTCCTCATCCTGCCCTTGACTTAATTTTTGGTGACCTTCTTAAAGACGTGATTCCTCTGCGTTTTGTGTCCTTGCTCACTTGGCACATTCCCTGGCTGACATTGATATCTGTGACTTGTCTGGTTTGGGGGAGCTTTACCACTGTGCCAAACTTGGTTGTATGTCCATCCTATGAGGAGCCAAGGGCCAGGAATCCTCTTCTCTTAGGAACTTACGCAGGATTTGTCTGTTATACTGAAAATCCTCCACGGTCTTGGAATGAGGTGGGGGCTGGCTGCTATGGCTTCCTGAAGGCCATGAGGGAAGCCTTCCTGGGTGGCCCAGGATGATCTGCAAGCAGGAAACTACTCCACACGGGCAATACAGCTGAGGGAGGAGGACAAAGCTGATGAATATCTTGATTTCTGAGACTAGGAATCAAGGCCACCAATGTCTCAGAAGAGAATTTGAAAGTGAGAAAAACCGGAAAGCTCTTAATCATTATTTTGAATTTATTGTTTAAATATCATGTTCCCATTGAAGAACTTCTGACCTAAAACAGGAATGAAAATATATAATATTGCTCCTGAGACAATCATTCTTGTATAGTTCTCTTTTGATACATTTGCATGCATGTGTGTAAAACACACATATACACATGTACAATTGACATGCTATATATTTGGTTTAGAATGCAGTATTCTTTACTCAATACCCTGTTAACATCTATCTGTTTCCCCAAACATTTTAAGCCCTCTCAGGTAATGATTGACTCGCATCATATTATGAACAGCCTTTTATCTTTCACTGTGTCACGGCAGAAAACCAAACCAAAACAAAACGTTTCACCTTCCTATCCTGTGTTTTACGAAGACTGACTACGAATAAAAGTAGAAAAAGTTAGATCAATAAGAAAAGGTCCTGTGAATTATATATCAATGCTTTCGTATAGTTTCAGGCTCCACAGTTACGTAGTGACAAACCAAAGCGGTGGTTTAGTCATGAGGCTTCTGTGATGAGCTGAGGAGGAGTGATGAATTTTGGGAAAAGAATTAGACAAGAGAGGGGGAAGGGGAGTGCTCATGTGGGGTCAGTTTGGGGAGGTGACGTGGGAGAAGCTATTACGGGAAAGCTTCTCCGAGATAGGAGTGGCCCTTGGTATAGGAGCTATATCTCTATATCTCTATATCTCTATATCTCTATATCTCTATATCTCTACAGAAGAGGACTCGTCCTTCCTCTGGGAGATGAGGAGAGGGTGGAACATTTCTCCTGAGCTCAGCATTAGCTTGTGGCAGGGCAGCCTTGGTGGGTGGTGTGCGTGGGGCTCGTCACCCACGGCAGTTCTTCAGGTGGTTGCTCCACTATCTACACTCCTGCTACAATCTTCTTCCATACAGGTCTTTGGCTTTTCCCCTAGTTATTTCATTAGAATAAACTTTGGCTGGCACAGCTGTAGATCCGACGTTGTAAGCATGTTACTAGTCTTGATGTCTAAAGGCTAATATTTCTCTATATATCTGAATAAATTCATATCCCATGGAAATTTTCTGTCATTTTCTCACAATAGCTTCCTTAATGTTAAATTATAGTCCAGTTTTTAATGGTTTTCAAAATAAAAGGTAATAATTACATCTTGTTTTAATTTGTATTTCCTTATGTCCCCAAGGCACGGCACATGCTGCAGTTAATTTCTGGCTCTCTCTGTCCTCTTGGAATTACAGTTGTAGAACAGTTGTAGACAGTCATCCACCATGCTTCAGGGTCTTCCGCTCTCATTGTGTTCCAAGAATTTCCATACATTGTTGATGCTAGCATTTTAAGTTATCTTTAGAAATAAATGTGTTTCCAGTTAGCTGGACTTCTGCCTTTTTATTATGTAAATACCGTTTTGACATATGGGGATTGTGATATATTTTTAACCTTCCCCCTGGAACATACCATTCACTTGCTAAATACCTAGACTGTAAACTGAATGGAACGTTTTACCTAAGCGAAGTGCCATTAAGCGTTCAAATGGAATAAAACACTCTTGCAAACTGCACGTGGTGATTTTTATTATAGTGTATTATCTGGTTCTAGGAGAATGGGAAAGCCTGTGTTCGTTTTCTCCCTAAACATTATTTTATGATGACTACAAAAATACCAAGCTGGGAGTCAGGATGAGGTTGGTACAACACAGTCAAATGAGGGCCTGGAGGAAGAGGGATGTGTGGCTGCCTACAAAAGAGCTTTGTCAGGAACCAGTACAGACTTCTCAGGGCTGAGGTTGAGGGTGGGGAGAAACAGGCTTTCAATCTCTTTATGTCTTTGGGATCTTATGTGCACTAGCTTGTAACTTGCTCTTCCTCCGCCCCCCCCCCAGCTTGTGTCATTAAGGGACCGTCTACAAGTACAGGTTGTACTTTGCCTATTCAAGTCTTTGTCCAGAAGGTTCCACTGTGCTCTTCCATGAATCAGCTCTTACCTTGCACTTGACTCTGGAAACCAGAACCTCAGTGATGAATTCTCCATTTAAACCATGGAGGCTTGCTGACCCTAACAGAATACATTTCACAGTAACCCCGGTCCTTAGAAATTCAAGACATTCTATAGAATAGGAAGTAAAATTTGCCCTCTGTACTGCTAGAGTGCCTTTTAAAAGACCGAATTTTAAGACCACAGCACAGGTGTGCTTCTTCTTACCCTTCCCACTCATGACCAATCTATGGACACCAAGGATGACACCAGGCAGGACACTGAATCATCGTGGTTCAGAAACATCACTTTTGATGGACAAAGTGAGATGGTTGGGCTTGGGCTCTGCTTAGGTGAAAACCATGGCATTGCAGGAGCCAACGACGTAGCTGTGTTGACTTTGGAGCTACACAGTTTCTGTATTGGCACACGTTGATGTAACCAGAGCAGGACTCTACATTGTTCCCGGAGTACACGAGTAGACAGCCCCTCATGACCTTGCCTTTGTGTAGAACTGCCCCTACAACCAGCACCCAGAGGGATGCTCTGAGGAAGCTGGAGGGGTGTCACTGACTGCCTTCATTTACCTGTCCTGTCTTCATTTCTGTGTGTGCTTCAGAGTGAAATAGCTGGCCAGTACCACATGATAGCCTTAGATTTGTTCCAACATACATGTGTGTGTGTGTGTGTGTGTGTGTGTGTTAAGACATGTGCACATGAATGTATGCACACATATTTGTGTGTGTGTAAAGACTTGTGTATTTGCATGTGTGTGTACATGTTCATGTGTGTGTTCATGGGAGTGGGAGCATATGTGTGTCTGTGCATGTGGTGTGTGTGTGCATGTGTGTGTGTCTGTGTATGTGTGTACATGTTCATGTCTGTGCTTGTGGGAGTGGGAGCATGTGTGTGTCTGCATATGTGCATGCATGCATGAATGTGTGTGCATGTGTATACACATGTGCATGTGTGTGTCTGTGGTGTGTGTGCATGTGTATGTGTGTGTGTGTGTGTGTGTGTGTGTGTGTACATGTGCATGTGAGGAGGCCTAAGAGCAACACTCAGTGCTTTTCCTGGGTTGCTTTCCAACTTCATGTTTGAAGCAAGCTCTTAAACAGAATCTGGAGCTTGCGGGTTTCAGCTGGGCTCGCTTGCCAGTGAACTTTAGGGACTCACCATCTCTGCTTACCTCCGAAAGTCTGGGATAACAAGCACGTGCTGCCATGCCCAGCTTTCTGTGTAGGTCTTGGTGATCCGAACGCGGGTCCTTCGGCTTTTGTGGCAGGTACTTTATCAACAGAGCCATCTCTCCAACTCCCATGCCACATGTTCACAGGTATGTGGGAGTGGCTCTAGGAGAGCTGGAGTGTACAGCTGTCCTCCTTACTGTGGGACTGTGACACTGCGGGCACTTACCTCAGGCATCGCTAGCTCACCTGGGGCGACATATCCGGGTGGTGGAGTCTCCCCTGTTAAGGTTTTGGTGAATGGGTCCAGGGCTGTTCTTGGCACAGTGTTAGTGAAAGGGGAATGCTTCTGCATGTTGCCGGGCCCTGTGTAAATTGTTTTCATGTCTCTCTTTACAGGCAGTCGAATATTCTCGGTGATTTCATTTCTGAGCAGTTTCATTTTTCACGTGTGTCTTATTCAAAGCTAACTTTATTTTCTTAAAAGCATACGAAAGGGAAAGAAGTAAATAAGCAGGAAGAGGAAAGGAGGAGAAATGCGGATTCTGCAGACTCCAATACTAACAAACCCAGGGCTCCGTTAACACAGACCATAGCGCTAACAACCCTGGGCTCAATTAACATGGTTTACAGATTGGGTGCATCAGAAAAGTGTGACAGGGTGATTTTAAATGACTGTGGAAGTCATTCAAGCAGAATAGAAAGCTCATAGCATGGCAAATGATGTTGATATTAGGTTCAGAAACTATTCTCCCACAGGGGACTGCCTTACCAACTCCCCTATAATACAGCAAGACAACACAGCAAGGAGGCCAAGCCAGCAGGGCTGGCACTGTCCCAAGCAAGTTCACAGTTCTACCTGCAGGATACCTCCTCAACTCCTAAGCTGCCAAGTGTCACTATCAGGGCGTGACTTAGCTGTGTAAAACACATCTCCTCCGATCCAGACAAGGTAGAGAAAGTGACCCGAGCCACACCTATGCTTAAGCAACCTTTTCTTTTAGTCCCTTTCTGCTTCTTTCTTTTCTTTCATTGCAGTTACAACCAAAGGCAGGAATAAATGCACCAGCTATGAGCATCCCAGGACCCCTTCTGTTTGTGCAAGCTCAGGGCAACGTGGAAGTTGCTCTTAGGACTGATTTTTTTTCTTTAAATGTATGATGATAACTGGGTTTCAAATTTTGGAAATCTACAGTAATTTGATTCTACCTATTGCTTCTATCATATAAAAACATCCCCTCTAAAAGAATCTCCACGTTGCGTCATAAGCTTCATCCTTGTGGTCCAAGGTTTGAGTGATGGGAGTTAATCTAGAGAGAAGGATGGTGTGTTGGCTCTAACCACCTGAGGCCCAACCAGCTCCATCTCCTCCTCCCTTGGGAGGTACTAGTCCAAGAACAGGAGTGGCTTCTACACCAAGGCTCAGGTCAGGTACCCTGAGGCAGCAAACACCATGCGCTCCAGGCTTCCTTCTTGCTTCTGAGACGAGGGATCCATATGACAACATCCAGCTCATCCATCCAAGACCCAAATCTCAACTGACAGTCTATTCCTTCCAATCTGCTTTTCTTTAATATTTAGTTTGTCATTCAGTCTCTAAGGACCCTAGGTAGACAACACGGTATTGTCTCTCACCAGTCCCCAGCTGTCACAGTGATGCATAAAGATCGTCCCTTCCCTTGCTTAGTGTTCCCCTTGGTTGTAAGGATCTTCCAGTCTTTCCTACAATGTACTTCCCAAGACAGGAATCCCCCAGATACAGAGAATCCCCAATCAGAGGCAGACACATTGGTGTGTGGACCTCTGCCCTTTGCTTAGTATAGGACACAGGAAGATGTGTTGGGCATCAGTGTGGCCTAGGATGTGTGTGTAAGGGTGGCCATGTACAGGGGCTTTGGGGACATGGTACTGATAACATCCTCTTGCGTACGAGAGACAGGAAGGTGAATGAGACAAGTGAGGTAGTGGAGTCCCCACACACTCATGCCTTAGGGACAGGGCGAGGTTAACCCCGATACCCTGCAATCTCAGGGCATATTCAGACCCTGAGCTAGGAGAAGCTTGCTTAAGGTCAGCTGTACTCACAGGGCCAGCCCTGTGAAGCTGCCTCTGTTTCTTTTTTGTCTCCACATGTATGGAGACCTTGAAGCTAGATGGGACATGACAGGATTTTACTAGGCTGAGCAACTCTGTTTACCTGTCCGTGGGATGACAGGACACAGCTTTCTCGCTCTAATGACCCATAGTGGGTTGGCCTATGTTGTTTGTATTTTAATGTTACTTCCCAAAGCAGTCCCTAAGTCTATTTGCCCCCAAGATGAGAGAGTCTGTACAGAAGACACCCAGTGACCCTGCCCCCAGTTGATTGTGATTGGTGCCTGAAGATGCCAACAGTCAGTAGCTGGGGAGAAGAGAAATAGGTGGGGTTGAGTTTTGGCAGGCTTAGAGGAAGGAGCAGAGGGGAGGAGAGGGACTGAGCTGCCATGGGGTGGAAGAAGACGGGGCAGGAGAGGAGAAAGGAGAGACATCATGGGTTAGTTGAACCATAAAAAAATGTGGCACTGTGGGCTGGCCAATTGGAGCTAAGAGTAGCCCAGATGAAACAGAAATAGTAAGTAATAATTTGGTGTAATCGATAGGGAAACAGATTTTAAGAGCATGAAGGGTAGGCAGCTATCTTGTTATTATGTTGCCTGAGGCATACTTAAAAATATAAAGGCTGTGTGTGTGTGTGTGTGTGTGTGTGTGTGTGTTTTATCTGGGAACATAAATGGTCAAAGTCAGGTAGAAACCCCGAGCTGGGGTTTTAAATATTTTTTATTACAATGACACACTCAGAGTGCTCCTGCTCTGGGGTTGGCTTGACTGACCTTCTGTCCAGAGGTCCACCTTTGGTAGAGCGCCTGCTTTCTGGGGTAAACATGGTAAGATCGATGACTGCTCATGTGATCCCACCCGTCACCCCTTTATAACTTGAGCATGCTTACAACTGAATCTAGTCTATCTTTTAGAGGACTGAATCTTACCTCACCAGTTTTGAGGTCAAATCTGGTGATTTTCCTATGCCTAGAACAGTGTTTGTTTTTGTTTGCTTGTTTGTTTGTTTGTTTGCTTTACCAAGTCCAAGGGCACAGCCCAGTGGATCAGTCCCATTTAACATTTGCTTCCTACTTCTGAGGACTTGGCCCCAAAGCAGGACCCAGTCTGATTCTGACACAGATATATTACTAAGTGGGACAAATTAGAGTTCTGAGCAGTGTGGACATAGGGGGCAGGGTTTAGCCCTCTCCATTCTGCTCTCTAGGACACAGGTGTAGACAGCTAATCCACACAGGCTTCTGGAGCCCATGTGAATTCAAGCCACTGCTGAGATATCAGAGCAGACAGCTAGCTGTTACTGGTCATGTTGGCCCAGCTCACATAGCCACACTCTGTGGGTGAGAGAGAAACTTTCAGGTCTTGCCTATTGAATTATTGCCCTACATGCATGTACACGGCCTAGCACACACTGGAAACAGAGCAACATTAGCACTGTGAATGGTAGTGCTGGCATCCAAGGCCCTGGGAGTCACATGGACTGTGCCTCTGATTTCTATCAAGTGTTCCCGGCACTTCCCATCCGTCCCCTTTACTCCCCTTCCTCTTCTTGTAGACTCAGGTACCTCTGCATGAGAAAGCAAAAGGAACTCTCACTGCCTGCATGAGAGGTTGGATCTTTTGCAGAGGACCTCAGTTAGGTTCACAGAACCCGCATGGAAACTCACAATGGTCTCACTCTGGTTCTGAGCAATCCAATTCCCTGTCTAGTCTCCATGGATGTTGCATGCATGTTATGCAATACATACATGCAGGGGGAAGCAACCAGACACATAAAATTAAAATAGTTACTGTATTTTCATTTCATTTTTGAGAAATTACCTCCTCATCCTACATCTGAGCAGCCTGCCCTGGACTGAACCCCTTGGGGTGAGCGCTCACCTCACCCTCTTTTTCTTGTCAGAGCTGTGGCCAGCATAGGCTCCTGAGCCATTTGTGTATTTAATGCCTGTTCTAAGCAGGGGTGGCCACATCCTTGCTTTGTCAAGTATCTGCCAGGTCCAGCAGTAATTAGTTCATCATGATTTCTGAAAACATCATTCAGCTAAGCACATGGGCTCTTGAACTAATGCCTTCATGTCATGCTTAAACATATCCCTCCATAGCACTTTGGTCATGCTGGCCCTTTTGTAGGGTGTCATTTCAAAGAACCTTCATCCTACTCTGAAAATTTTTTTGCACCATTTGGAGCATGTCACTAGCCTAGATGGTGTGTGTGTGTGTGTGTGTGTGTGTGTGTGTGTGTGTGTGTGTGTGTTTGTGTGTATGTGTCTTTTCTGTCTGTCTGTCTGTCTGTCTGTCTGTCTGTCTGTCTGTCTGTCTGTAGGGAAGCCTTGCACAACTCCCCAGCTCCTGCATGAAGCACGGAGCTAGGAGAGCTGCTATGGGGTGGAGGGTCCCGTGCAGCTCCCCAGCATCTGTGTTCGCTTCACTTGGCAACTTTAGACTTGAGTCTAAAAATGTTCAGCGGAACTTTCCAAAAAAGCCTCTGTGGCAGCCGGATATTTAAGGTAGCAGATTTGTGATGGAGTGTGGGCAGGTTGCTAGGCAACTGTGACTCCTCCAGGTCCAGCCCTTACATCTCTAGGCAGAGAGCAGGGAGGGGCATAGCCTGGCTGTCACTCCCTAGGCAAGGCTCTGTTTGGGCATACGCAGAACCTGATGTAGCAGAGAGGTGTCTCAGCATGTGGACAGAGGAACATCCCGAGGCCGTGGGGTTTCAGGGTGTAAAAAGCTGTGTTGCAGGCTATTTTTATAATGAGAAAGTTGGCTGGTTCCTTTGAGCTTTCTGTTGTTCAAAGGGTCACATATAGGCTTCTGATCCTTGAGGAACCCTGCATGCTGGGAATTGCTGGCTCCCTGAAAGGGTGCTAGCTCACAGAGCTTACCCATGTTCCTGAAGTAAATGCTCCCTCCATGGCTGACGTCAGGCTAGGCCCCCAGTGTCACCAGCTGTGGAGCAAGGAGACAAGGAGTGGATATTGCTATAGCTTTCCATGACTTGGGATGGCACAGGAGGTGAGCAGCTGAGAGCAAAGGCAGGAGGAACAGAAGGGGCAGTTACAGGGATGCTTTATCTGCTGATTGTGATTCTTTTAATATAATTGCTCTCAGTGTAACCTGGCAAAATCCAATTGTTAGTCATGTCTCCATGTGACACTCGGCTGCTGAAGTTCCTGAGCATTCAGCAATGGCTTCCAGGGACAATGTGTACTGGCCACACCCAACAGAAGGTCGCAGTCATTAGTGGGAGGCAACTCCTCCCTTTCCTCTGAGAAGAGAGACCTTCTACACCTGCGTGTGCAGGCACACACACATGTAACACACACATACACACACACACACACACACACACACACACACGAGTCACCTTCTGCACACACACACACATATAAAAAACACACCAGAGTCACATTCTACACACACACACGCACACACACACACACACACACACACACACACACACACACACACCAGAGTCCACCCCTTTCAGTGCACAGGTCCTAAGGCTGCTGAGGCTCTGTGGTCTAGTCTAGCTCCCATCACCCCATGCCATACATGAGGGAGCTAGTAACAGAGAGACCTGGGCCTAGAGGGTAAGCACTGTCAGCCTCACCTCTGTGAAAACACATAGGAGGTGAGATGCAGAGAGAAGATCCTGGGAGGCCATCAACTGGAGCATCTCTGAGCTTCTCTGCCTTGTTGCTGCCCAGCTCTTATCTTTCCCATTCCCCAGGGCTGGTACCTTCTTCAGACTTTGTCCCTCATGTCATGTGACTGGGGCCGCTCCCTTTTTGGTTCTTTGTGGTATTATAGCCCAGGCATCTACTCCATGGCCCTGACTGCTTTCTCTCCCCTGACACTGGTGGGCTTCTGCCTATGCAAGTCTCATGTTCCTTCCCTTCCTGCCACTTCTCTCTGGTCTCCTTAGAGTGTCTCTCATGCTCTTTCTTGTCTGTGTGCCATCTGGATTCCTTAGCTGTGCACTCAACATGCTTCTTGGGTCTCGGCCTGTCTTCCCCCTGCTGGCACAATAGTATAGGGTTTGGGTCCAGGGTAGAGCAGACATTGGACTTGAGAGCTAAGGCATCTCACCTTAGACCAGCAGACCTCCTCCTGAATTCTCAAGTTCCATCTTCTCCCATCCAGCAAGTCAAAATATTCAAGTTCTGCTGCCCCAAGCTTCCTTGACAACGGGCTCCCCCATACCATCACACAGTTGAGTATCTGTGCTCTCTCTAAGGGCACCAGCAGCCTCTCACCACTAGAGTAGTCCTACCTCCAGACACTCATGAACTGGATCTGTCTTTCTGGTTATATGTGCTGTGCTATATGTATATTATACACATTGATTATATGTGGGTTATATATTGACTATATACATGCTATATATATTGACTATAGGTATGTTATACATATTGACCTTACCAAGCAACACTGTCTTCCTCTCTTCTTCAGGACAGCAGAAGTCTGATTTTCTCTAAAAAAAAAAATGGTGACCTAGAAAACACCAAGTGATTATAAACCAAAGGAGGTTTTTACGAAGGTTTCAAGTTTACAAAACACCAGGGAAAGAATCTGTTACTTCTGGGGATAATTCTTAAAACCTGTCTCAACTCATCTCTCTCTCTCTCTCTCTCTCTCTCTCTCTCTCTCTCTCTCTTTCTTATCTATCTATCTATCTATCTATCTATCTATCTATCTATCAAGCAATTTTCTTTACATCTATCTATTTATCTATCTATCATATATCATTGTCATCTGTCTATCTCTGTCATCTATTTTTATCTCTATCTATCTATCTATCTATCTATCTATCTATCTATCTATCTATCTATCATCAACCTATCACCTATTTACATCTATCTATCTATCTATCTATCTATCTATCTATCTATCTATCTATCATCAACCTATCACCTATTTATATCTATCTATCTATCTATCTATCTATCTATCTATCATCTATCTATCTATCTATCTATCTATCTATCATCAACCTATCACCTATTTATATCTATCTATCATCTATCTATCTATCTATCTATCTATCTATCTATCTATCTATCATCTATCTATCTATTATCTATCTATCTATCTATCTATCTATCTATCTACCTATCTATCTAGCATCAACCTATCACCTATTTACATCTATCTATCTATCTATCTATCTATCTATCTATCTATCTATCCATCCATCCATCTATCCATCTGCTATCTATCTTCTCTTTCTCTTAAATGTGCAGCACTGTTTTGTTCTCACCTCCTTGCTATCTCTAACTTGCCCACATCCTCCTCAAACACTAAGATTCGCTGCATATATTCCTCACTTCTCTTCTCCCCCCCTCTTGTGTCCTTGTCTCTGTTTTCTAAATGAGGCTCCCTTTGGATCAGGTAGCGACCAGCATGAGTAGAGAATAAGAAAATGAAGTGATGCTGCTGGCTGAGTGTGTGGCCTGTGCCAAGTCCTCCTCTCAACAAGTTTTGTCCTCGGGGACAAAGACTCAATACTCTGATTATCTCCACATGACAGGAACTAGGGAGGTTCTGAGAGACAGATTTAATCATGATGTTGACCAAGAAATGCTGGAAGGAGACATTGTCAGCCTCGTGGAAGGCATCTGTAGGCGGAAGGTGGAACTTAGCCCACACATTGTGTACGACTTGGTGAGGGCATCGGTCTTCATTGGGTTTCCTCATTAACAACGCCCAACAGATATGAACCTATAGTGACCAGAGTGCATGGGGTTATATCACATACGCATGGAGGGGATCTAAAGGTCAGTGACTCAGCTGTGTCTGCAGGTCTAGCCTTTCATACTGAGCACCCAGAAGAAAGAAGTAGACCACACAGGCCTGCACATCCCCCTAGCTTACCTACCTACTGCTCCGGTACACTCCTTGGCCAGATCAACAGGCATTTGCAGTGCCTCTGCAGCTGAGATGCACTTTGCTTTTCTTCTGTCTGTTTCACACACACACACACACACACACACACACACACACACACACACATACACACACTCCATACCTCCATTTATGAAAGACCTCTTCATCTGTAGTCACATGTTACCATCTAAAGACTTCTGGGAAGTCCCAACTCCCCGGGCCATCTGAAGGCCCTGGAATCTATAGGTGCTTGTGTGGAGGTACTTTCATAGTTTAAAACCCTCTCTATCTCCTGGGAACATCCTTGTCCTGAATGTGGTTCTAGTGGGGAGTTCCTTGAGACCTAGACCTCTTTGGCTTGTCTTCATCCTCATCTCAGTAAACAGCTCATCCCAGCAGCATATCAGAAAGAACATGGTGACTAGACAAACAGCAAATGAAAGAATGACTGAATGAGGAGAGAGGAGACAAGCAACTTTCACAGAAGAGGGAGGCAGGAAGCCTGGGAAAACCGAGATAGATGTGAGGCACCTTAGGAGACCATTCATCCTCTGAGGCTAGCCAGACTCTGTTCTTTGGGCCTGCTGGATGCTTTGGGTCTTTCTTATGAGAAGCACCCTGGGAAGCAAACCCTCGTCTGCAGGGACCTCAAGGCCTTCATTGCTGAAGCTCACTTGGACTGTGACCTTCAGCCACTGTGGTGCCTTCCTGGATCTGCAGGACATGAAGCTCCGTCTCTGTTAGGGAGCTACATTCTCAATAGAGTAGAGAATCATTTCAAAAGCAGGCTTCTCTCCCTCTCTCTGCTCCTCCCCCCCCCCCGTGTGTGTGTGTGTGTGTGTGTGTGTTACTGTCTCACAGAACAGCATCCAAGGTACTCAGAACTCAGAAATAGATTCACTCTTGGCTGACTATTTACCAGATCCTCGCTCCTCTTGCTGGCATGTATTATGCCATATACACTTCTCCAGGTCCCTGAAAGAATAGTTTTATTTCATTTATTTAGTATAAGTGTGTGTGTGTGTGTGTGTGTGTGTGCACGCGCACACACACACACACACACACACACACACACACACACACACACACACTACGAATAGATTAGAGAGAAACTTGTAGAAGTTGGTTCTCTCTATCATGTGGGACCTGGGAGTTGAACTCAGTTTGTCAAGTTTACCAACAAATGGTTTGCCATCTGAACCATCTCACTAGTCCATTAACAGTTTTAATTGGCCTAAATCAGAGGACCTCTGTGGCCTGACTTTCCCTCTGCTGAGGAGCTAGTCTTAAGTCTTAGCATGTAAAACCAAGAGCATTTAGTCCGTAGTGAAGAAGGTATGGTGTCTCCTTCAGACTGGGTCAGGCAGTGAGTAAGTATGGACTTAGAGGTCTTCTATTTTATCTCCCATATTGCGCCCAGCACTGAGCTATGCACTAACACCTTGGCCTCAGGTTCAGCATCATAGTACCTGAGTGGTGCATACAGAATATAATTCTCATCTCATGGCTGGTAAAGCCAAAGCTAAGTGTGGTGCCTTGCCTAGGGTCATACAGCTGGTTCATGGCAGAGCCAGGAAAGACAGACTGCTGAATGTCAGAATATTTTTTTTTAAACTGCACTGCAGAAGAGATCTTTCAGTGCAAATCTTCCTTAGAAAGGCTGACCCATGCCCTGCCTCTCTGGGTCTGTGTGTTCCACCTCAGTGGTCTTAATGAATACTGATGTGTGCTCCTCTGTGTAGGCTGTTCTTGTGCATCTCAGTGCATTGGCCCTCATGGGAGTCTCATGGTATGGTTAGAAGTATCTCTCTGTTGTTAAGACAGCAGGATTGACTGACGGCATGACAAACTGTTTATGCAAAATATTAGCTTGTCTCTACCGCATCATCTTTGCTTTCACCTTTGCATCTTCCCCAATTTCGGGATGCAGTATTGGCCATTACCTCCATGTCCCTCAGCGGGGCTAAGAGACCGTTTTCTGGGTGGCTTGGTGCTGAGTGATTACCAGCTACAGTTTGGCATGTGTTGCTGTGTGCTTTGGCCCATCTAAGCTCTGGAGAAACCCAGGCCACCCAGGAGCTGCTCTGGCTTTCTCTGCAGGCCGGCTGCTGGGGCAGAGGCATGCTCTGTCTGTCTTGGAGCTGCTTGCATTGTGCCTCCTCGATGGCCGTTGTGCTGGAGATGAACAGTGGCAGCCGCCTAGGAAGTAATCATAGTGTCTTAGACAAGACAGGGTAGAGATCGGTTGTCAGCTGACACCACGGGCGCATGGCACAGTCCCCACAGCCAGAGGATGGATGAGGAGTTCACCAAGTGGAGTATAGGGCGTGTCCCTGGAGCCGTTGAAGGGGAGAGCCCCCCTGCTGCCGAAGAGGACACTGAGGGTCAGAGAGCTCAGACTGCCACTCATACCTGTGAGCTATGGCTGCTCTGCAGAGCCAAGCTGCTGGGAAATTAAAGCTAATCCTGAGACACTTCTACTACCGAAGTCAAATTTGGTCTGTCTAAAGTATCTGATTAATTAAGCTAAGTAATTACTTTGTGGCCATAGCTTTGGGGAAAAAATGGTTTTAAATAAGGCAATGTTAAAAAAAAAGACTATCATGCTGCAGTACTTGGAGACAGGAAGCAGATGCATGTGTATGTGTATATATATATATATATATATATATATATATATATATATATATGCATTACATGTGTATGCACACCTTGTGTGGATATATGCATACATGTATGTGTTTGCATACATATATGAGCTGTCGTTTCTCACCAAGTGCCATGCACGCTAAGTGAAGTGCTTCATTTACCTCATATTTGGGAATGCTGATTTTTGTTTTATCCTTATCAATTAGTACCACCGTGCTTTGAACGATTTTATACTTTTTAAATCAAACCCGTGACTGCACATTTCCAGGGGTGTGTATGAGTGTGTTCTAAAAACATTATTTCCACAAGTAGAAATTGCTCCTTTCTTTTGGTAACAGTTGGGCAGTAACAAGGAAATAATTGGCTTTGTTACAGGTTACTTTGTTTTACCAAGTTCTTTAAAGGCACAGGCTATCATCTGTGTTCCTCTTAACCTGTTAAAATACGGATAAAGTGGTCTCTGCCCCTCGTGAGTGGTGCAGATTGGCACAGCACAGGGCGATGTTGCCGCCACTGGCCTAGAATCATACAGACCCCTTTCAGGAGCCCCACACCTTGGCACCTGTACAGTTCATTTTCTTGTGTATTGATCACTTTAGGGAGCACTGTAGTGGGACCCTAACTTCCCATTTCCCAAAGGACATGTGTAGAAGGTCGGGCCTGCCCCATGGAGCTGAGGCTGACTAGGCTCAAAGGTAACCTTCACGGATTGACTCTGTTCAAAGGTATGGACTTTCTGTGAGTGTCTTTCCCTTTGTCTGTTTTGTACGAGGCAGCCGACACACAGTCACACTGATACCAGGGCTTCCGCCTTAGAGACTAGACCGCTCTGTCCCAGTTCAGGAGGGAGGAAGCAGCCTCAGCATTTGCTGCCTATAAGGATTGGGTAGGACTCTTAAAACGATATCTGAACTGAAAATAGACAGAAAAATCTGAGGGCCCTCAATTTGGTTGAAACTACTGTAAATGTGAGGATTTAAAAAGATTATTGTTGTTGTTTTCGTTTCTTCCATAGAATCAAATTACTGCTTTATGTGTCTGAGGTAACTCCTGGTATTTTGTTTTTTGGATTTTTTTTTCTTTGTTTTTGGTCCTTTGAGGAAACAGTTGCAATTATTATTATTCAGTGCGTACAAGGCATCAGGAATAAGAAGAGTTCCGTGATGTTGTTTACTTAGAGCCTTAGCATTGGTTTCCTCCGTGAGATCGGAAGCTCTGCTCTGGCTGGGTTTCTGAGACACACCACTTACCCCACATCCATGCACACACACCTACACTGTATGTACTTCCGTTATCCAAAGTTCTAGTACAACACATGGTAGTAATTAACCCACAAGCCAGCTCAGATGCGGTGTGTTGGCTCTCTGCATCTGTATTTGTGTAAGACAAAGGAAAATACCAGTTTGCATCTAAACTTCCTCACAGTTGACAGGCATAGTGGACACGTTGTTAGCAGTTCCCACCATGTGTCCATTTGTACATACTGAGTAGTCAGGGGAGCTGCTGTAATTTGAGTTACACCACAGACTAAAAGGTTCCAGTGGTATAATCCAGACACTGCTTGTTGATTGAATACCCTGAGCACGGCTCACAGGCCCAGCCCTGTGGCAGACAATTTGATAGTTCTACTGGCCCCATAGGAGAGCGAGGTTCCTCTAGCCAAGGCTGTCTAGAACACCATTTCCTACCTTCAGAGATTGAAATGGATTTTAAAGAGGGTAGAGCCTAAGAGCACCAGAAAACTAATACATCACGCGCATGGGGATGTGTGGTGTTCTTAACATTGCTTTTTGACAGAGAAAATAACAGAGTGTGAGTCTTAATATTCAAATGAACAAGCATACAACAGCACTATGGTCTCCACGGTCCTAAGCTCACATGGTCCTAGAATTGAGTCAGCATTGAAATTCAAGCTTTTGCTTAGAAGTCAGCAGTTCGTGCAGGGAGAGCTCCTGTGAATGCCTGCCTTCCCTCCTGACCAGACCTGCTGGGCACAGAGAGGTGGCATTTCCTTACCCTCTGGCCACTTGACTTGCGGTCTGCAGCTTCCTGTGGCTTCCAGAGGATGACCTCTGGGACCAGGGCAGAAAGGCTTTGCCTCTAGCACCGTTGTGGAAGTGCATGTGAACCTTTGCCTGGCCTCGGGTGAGGTGACGCTTGGGTGATCTTGGCTGAGCTGTGACGCACTGGGACGGAGGGAATGAACAGCAGAGTTTTGTGCTGTTGCCGCTGCCCTATGCTCATCCTTCTGCAGGTTTGTAGTAACAGCTTAGCTCTTACGCAGACCCTGGGAGGGATGGCTGGTCTCCATCTGGCAGCACTAGCTTTTACTTAAATTTGTGTGCCTAATAAGGCTCGCTCCAGATCAGGGAGGGCTGTAAAGCCACCACGCTACAAATGAAAAGGCTCAAAGCCACACAGAGTCCCTTGTAGTTCTAGCCAGGAAAAGCTTATGTGGCAGGTTACGGCAGGTGCAAAATTTCCTCTGTCTTCAAGTCTGGCATGTGACCTGCTTTGGTTGTCTGCTGTTTCAACCTAATCCTAGCAGTAAGGTAAGTGCAGACCTATATAGTATTACCATTTTCATTTAGTGACTTGTTTTATTCCCCAGAGCAATTAGCAAAAATAGCCAGCCGAGCCCCGTGTCAGATATATTCTGTATTTGTGTGGCATTTCCGTGAGTTTGTTTATGTCTAATTTGTCCCCAAGGTACTTAAAGAAGGAGCAGGATGTGTTGGTGGGAGTGTCACAGTAGGATTTGTACTATAGTTACTGTTGCTAAATTATCTTCTGTGAAATAATAGAAAAGGTCCTCTTTTTACTATTAGTTTTAGTATGTCCTTATCCCTCAGCCAATAGAGAACTCACGGAGAGAGTTTTATAAGTTTTATAAGAAGAAAAATTGACCATCACTAACTAGATTGAGACCCCTAACAGGTATTTGTTAGTTCTAGAAGATAGTGATGCCCCGTATCAGTTGTCACCTTGACAGGGTCTAGACTCACCTGAGAGATGGGCCTCTGGAAATGCCTGTTAGCTATGTTGGGTTGTCTTAGGCTGGAGGGCTGTGGGCAGTACCATTCCCAATGCAGAGTCTGGACTGTGTGAGAAGGGAGGTGAGGAACAGCATACCATCATTGCTCTCTCCTTCCTGATTGCTGATATAATGCAACCCGCTGCTTCAAGCTCCAACCAGCTCAGCTTCCCCACGAAGATGGACTGGACCCTTTATTGATGGGTATTTATGGACTATAAGCCAGAATAAACTCTTTGTTCACCCAGTTGCTTTCACTGGAACATTTTATCATAGCAGTGGGAAAACTAAGACAGAATAAATACTAGATGAGTTTAAAGTTTCTTAGGTCATGGGAACAATCTTATTAGGCTTCCCAACTTAATGATCAATAACAGAGATCAGAAAGCCAGAAGGCCTGCACATCTGTGGGGATCTTGCCAGAGGCCCAAGCTTACTGGTAGGGAACATTTTTCTGAAAGTTCCATGCCGTGGCCCTTGGCTGCTTGATCTGAATGCCCATGCTGCTTTCTGAGAAGAAGATGTATGCTGTGGCTCTGAGATAGCCTGGTGAGCTGCAGGCTTTTGAGGCTGAAGAGTAAATCTATCCTACAGGTCCTAGCCAGAATCCCTGCCTTAGGCCTGTAGAGTTTACCAGGTAGAAGTGTCCACATATATGAAGACCTTGCCAAGCTTGTTCCCTGGTTCCTGAAGGAGGCTATATGGGGTAGATGTGGCTTTAGCTTCTTTGGATTTGTAAGCAAGCCCTGTGGTAGGCATACCAAGGGTGGGGTTATTTGTTATCTCTCAGAGCTGGCGCCTTAGATAAAACAGGACAAGTCAACATGACTTAATACCAGCAGTGGGGCTGGTCCTCATTGTCCAGTTTCTACATCTTTCTCAGAACATACCGTTCCCCCATCCTGGAGGGAAGTCCAGGAACCTGCATTCACAATGCACATCATGGCTGGGTCTTTTGTCCACTGATATGCACAAGCCAGTGCATGGGACTTCAACAGGAGCTGGGGGAATGGGAGACACTGGGGGACACTGGGGGACACTGGGGGAGATTTCCAGCAAGAGGTGCAAAGTTAAGGAGAAGCAATCTACCTGCAACAAATGAGCATGCTACCCGTCTTAGCTCACATAGCAAATACTTGTGCATTGTTTGCTGTGCCTTGGTGTCAGCGTGGGAAGAGTCTAAATTCATCAGGCACTTATTTCTAGTCATTCTAATTTGAGCAGTGGCTGAGGTACAACTGATACCAATGAAAGATCTATCTTAGATCCAGGCAAAGAACTATGTTTACTCTTAAGGAAAGCGGTTATCTTATTGAATTTTACTAACTAAAAGCATACAGGGCGCTCATTTATACCACTGGGAATAGGGATCAAAGTACCAGAATAGATGAAATAAGTGTTAAATTCAGAATATGTGCCATGTGATGACCTCTGGAATAAGCCATGTGAGATGTGAGCGCAGGCATTAAAATTCTTTACTAAGGCTTGAGGAGTTGGCAGTGACTCTGTTTGTGTCCTTTGTTTTATGCTTTGTATATGTCATTGATTGTCCAGTAGCTATGTGTAGAGACTCAGGAACAAAGGTGTAGAGCCAGTGGTTAACGGTGCATACATAGTAGCCTCTCTGTGTCAGGTGGGATGCTTAGTGTGGTAGTCAAGCCTTTATGTAACAGCCATTGTCTTAGTTGGGGCTTTATTGCTGTTGAAGAGACACCATGACCAAAGCAACTCTTATAAAGGTAAACATTTTATTAGGGTTGGCTTACAGTTTCAAAGGTTTAATCTACCATCATCATGGCAGGAAGCATGGCGGTGTGCAGGCAGACATGGTGCTGGAGATAGAGGTAAGAGCTCTCCATCTTGATCCACAGGCAACAAAGAGGACACAGCGAGCAGGGCTTGAGTATAAGAAACCTCAAAGCTGCCCCCACAGGGACATACTTCCTCCAACAAGGCCACATCTCCTAATAGTGTCATTCCCTAAAGATCAAACATTTAAACACATGAGTATGTGGGGGCCAAATCTATTCAAACCACCACAGCCACCATCCCTTCAAGGACAATGAAAAGAGAGACCCCAAGGAGTTGCTGGAAACAGGGTCCAGGATGACTAGTCTTTTCATACAACTGGGTAAAAAGAGTCAGACTTAGGTTGAAGGCTCTGTAGAGCCCTTACCTGATCCTACCTCAGGGAATTCGAGATGACAACTATTTCAGATGGGATCCCGACACATCTTTTAGTATCTGCCAAATGCTACTGTTCTCCCTGGACTCGATGTTTCTCTCAGTTGGAGCCAGTTCTGAAGTTCTGAGGCAGTTTGGCCACCTTGGTGTCGTGAAGCTATGGAGTAAATGCCAGTATTGGGTCTCAGGGTGGCAACCATAGTTTCTCTCTGAGGATGCAGTCTCAGGAGGCCTGGAGTGCAGTTGGTTAGCTTATGTGAGCTGAACACTCCGTGCCAGCAAAGGCAACTGTCAAACAGCAAAGCTCAGATAGTGTAAGACCTGGTCAGGAGGTGGACAGCGTGTTGTAAGGACAGGAGGGCATTGGGGATGCTGGAGATAAGGAACATCTGTACATTGGTAGTGAGTAAGGTAAGACCTCTTAATGGTAGCAGCACTTCTTCCTAATTTCAGGTGAGCACCAAGTCGAGACATGTAGATAGGAACTATGACCCGCTATACACTGAGCCACTCACTGTTCTACCGTTAGTTCCTGAAAAGCTAACCCAACATTCTCAAAGCCCATACTAATGGAAGGATGCTTGTAGGGCTCTAGAGTCCAGTGTTCTGCCCTATTAGACAAAAGGTCTCCCTCCATCTTTTTAGAGGAATAACCATAAACAAGAATACCATTAGAGAAGTCCCCTTTTAGTACACCTGGATTTCCCTGGCAATGTACAGCTTCCTGTCTTGGTCTGCGTGGGGGCCATGGTTTGATTGTACTCTGCCAGGCTAGAAGGTCTTAGCCTGGATCTCTAACCAGTATCCTACATGGGGATTTATGGTACATCAGGGGGTGCCTTCTACATATCACTGTGACCCCACAGATGATACTTGAGCATTTCAGGTCATCTATTTGAAAGATTAAATGACAGAAATACCAGTGAGCAAGGAGGAAGAGGTGTTTAGAAGCCAGGCCCAGCAACTCACACATGGGCTGGGGAGTCAGGCCTACAGAGTTCCATCTTGCTGACTCCAGAGGCCAAAATAAGGAAATGCATTTGAAAGCCTCCTTATTAACTTGTGTCAGAAGCAGTCATTCTCTGGGGAGCTTCTGGCGCTCTCGATGGGAAATGAGCTAATAGGGAGAGGTGTGATCCTACCCCTGTGCTGAGGTGTCGGGGGCAGCGCTGCTCTCTGTGGTCTCCTCCTGGGCCCTGTGAGAAACACATGTGACACAAAAGCTGTGGGAAATTATGGCCTCCTCGATTGGGAAACTAGACATTCATACCGAAAGCTTTTAGAGAAAGCAGCAGGGAGCACCTTAGCACATGGATAAAGGACAGCGCCCCCACAGGCCAGGTTGGGCCTTGGCACCTCTCCATCCTAGTGTGGGGCAAACACCCTTGTTGTTCTAAGCTGAGTTCCAATGGGTCTGTTTCTGCACCTTTCTCTGCTGTCAGGTGAGGAAAAGATCTCATTCACCAGCCTCTCCTCCCACCCCCAGCACTGCCCTAGACACGAAGAACACGCTCATCTGCCTGAGCTCTTGGGACAGACAGAGGCTGAGGAAGGACAAAGCTGAGGTACAGTGTGTGGTCAAGGTCTTGCTCAGTATGATCTGCATTCAGTCAGTCATCTATTCATGAGGTGCACCTTTGGGTGTCTTCTGTTGCCACTGTAGTAGAATATGGAGCAGTAGAAGGTGGTCCCTGACCTCATGGTGCTGGCCAGCTGGTAGGTGGAGTTGTTAAATAATTTCCATGTTTTTCTTCATTGATTTCCTGAGTATATTTTTAAAAGATAAAAACAGTATTATTAGTGTAGTTTCACTATTTTGACTCGTTACTTTACATTTTCTCCTGTGGCTATTATTTCTCCAAAACCTAATCTCTTCCACATAAAAATTTAGAAAAAAAAGTTTTTAATCAAAAAGGTTAAAATTTCTGACACTTTAGAAAATATCATTTTATCGGATTCAATTTTACCTACTATAAATTATGTTTTTTTCTTTCTCTCTTTTTTTCTTGAGTTAGTGTTGTTTCCCCCCCCCCCCAGTAATAATAAGAAGGAACTTGTTCAGCCTTTGAGAAATCTCAAATTTTAAATAGTAACTCAGGTTGGTTTTGTTTTGTTTTGTTTTATTTTGGTTTGGTTTGGTTGGTTTGGATTTTTGTTTTTGTAAGAAGGCAAAGTGGACCATTATGGTGGCTTTTTTTTTTAATAGAAATCAAAATATTCATGAGAATTATCCATCTTTTGATTTTCCTTTTTTTTGATTATCTATTCTTCACTTTATCCTTTCTTATAACATTGACTCTTCAATCAATTATATCACAACTTAAACTTCTAGTTTAAAAAATACCCATTTGATCATCTATATGGCCGAACATCACACTGCATTAAAACTGTAGTTATTATTTATCAATTAAAAATGGTGTTGAAACACTTAGAATGTCCTTGAGAAACAATGGTCCCGTTAGGGTGCTTCCAGCTCACCATTCTCCATGAGTGGGAGGGGATAATGATGCTTAAATAAACAATAAAATTTTGGAGAAAGGAGTATATATCAAAGGATGGAAGTTTTGTGACTTCTTTGACCAAAATAAAAAATAAGAGAGGTGGGAGACACCAAGCAGACAGATAAAACCCACATGACTAAGTTGCTCAAAGGTTTGGTTCCATGAGGTTGTCACAGAACTGCTGGGCCATAGCCTTATCAGAGGAAGCATGGAAGTGGTGGCTTGCTTGGGTCTTATACATCATTAAAATTTTTATTATAATACATATAGTATCTTTTGATCATACTTTTTCCTCCCCTAACTCCTTATAAATTCCCTCCACCCCTACCCACCCAACTTCATATTCTTGCTCTCTCTCTCTCTCTCTCTCTCTCTCTCTCTCTCTCTCTCTCTCTCTCCCCACACACACATTTCTGCTCTCACTCTCTTGATCTCTCATAAACAAGAAATGAAAATCAAAACAAAGAATACCAGAACAAAATGGAACAGAAAACACCCCAAAACAACCGCACAAAGACTGTTTTGTGTTGGCCAACTCCTCTTGGATGTGGGGGCTCTGCCTTGCGGTGTATTTGATATGCCTAGTGATACTCCCTAGGATAAAGAGATTTTCTGTCTCCCAGCAGGTGTAGATTGCAGTTAGCTTCTTGGTTAGGGGTGAGACCTTTGGTCCACTTCCCCTTCTCAGTGCTGGGGTTCTGTCTGCTTTGAGCCTGTGTTTGTCTGGTGCAAACTGCACAGTCTCTGCGAGTTTGTGTGTTCTGTCTGGAAGAAGCCATTGCCTTTTGTTTAACCACCTCCTCTATATCTTACCATCATCCCACCTTCTTTTCCACATAAAGCCTGAGCCTTAAGGGGAGGGCTTTGATGAAGACACCTCCTTCAGGACTGAGTGCTCCCCAGTCTCTTACTCTCTGCCCACTCTCCAGGCGTGGGTTGCTTGCTTATGCACAGTAGCAGACAGAAGCAGACCAAATTGTTGTTGATAGAAGAAAGCCTTTGAGAGAACTAGGTAGGGAGGCCGTGTGCCACCAACGCTCATTGAGCAGGATTTTATCAGTGTTAACCAATGTGTTCAACTACAGATGAATTAAAGCATGCTGTGGCCCCAAGGAATCAAAAGTGTGAATTAGAAGCTTATTTCTAACAATTGTAAAGGCATAAATAGCCCAAATTGAGTTAGTACATGGATGATACTTACCGCATCATGAGCGTATTTTAATGAGTAAACAGTAAATGGCTTGAGGGCATGGCTTCTTAAACTTTTCCCATTCACAACCTTTGGCATGAGAAATTTCTATGTGATTTTATGTACATAGGGATAAAGATAAGTAGAAAAAAATCAGTCATAGATCACAGATCATGAAGACATTTATTTTATACAAAGTATTTGCTGTTCATGAAATCTTAACACTTCTTCTATGTGAGGCAGACATTTGGATACGATCCTCTCAAGGAATAGTGATTTCCACTTCTCATGGGGACAGAAGAAGGCAAGAACCAGATATGTCCCAAATCAAGCTGCTCCCATATTTCCAAACCCAAGTCACGGAGCAGCTCGTTTAGAGAAGTCTTAGAAGCACATGGAAGTCATGAGCTGCTTTCCCAAGTCAGGAAAAATCTCTAAGCCTCAATCACCCTTGTTTGTGTTGTAATTGTCATGATCTACTTAAGATTTCTTCATCATGCTATAACCATATACTTACTGTAGTCTTAAATAATACACCTATAGTATGATAGGTGCATCATGTATGCCGTCTGAGGTGGAACGTGTGAGCATTCCTCCCTAACTGAAGAACGTGAGCGTGTGCCTTCAGGTTCTTTCTCAGCACACAGCTGTTTGGTTTGTCTTCAGTCTCACGTTTGTACTCTATTTTTCAATTCTTTGCCAAGGCTATCATTTCTTTATGTTTTCTTCATATGTTTCCAGAGGATGATGTGCCAAGGGGAGGTCTTACATCATATGCCTAGCAGTTTTATCAAGTTTACCGACTAGAGAGCATGTAGTTCCCAGCCTGGCATCCGCTGTTGATTGCACAGTCTCTTGCATTTCTGTTATCTTTCATGAAAACAGGAGCCAAGGCAAGATGACCCACTTCTGAACACAAAGTGTTGCTGTCAATCATGAGTAATGGTTTGTCGTTGTATTGTATCAATTGCCTACATCTTTACCCTTGGAAAAGAAGACAGCCAGCCTTAGTTCAACTAGGCTACTACGACAGTATACCTTCAGCTGGGTAATTTATAGACCACAGAAGTGTATTGCTCAATTAATTCTTCAGGCTGGGAAGATTAAGATTAAGGAATCAGCTGGTTCTGTGTCTTAGGAAAGGGCTGCTTCCTGGTTCATAGATGGCGACTTCTCACTGTCTTCACACGTTGGGGGCTCTTTTCTAAGGGTCCAATCCCATTTATGAAGGTCCTACCAACCCATGATCTCATCATTTCTCAATGGCCTCATGCTATAACCTTGGTGCTTGGAGTACAGCACATGAATTTTGGAGTCATAGCAACGTTCAGACCTCAGAAAGCCACATGTATTAGCTGGTGTTAGTGAATTAAGACCTGTCTAACAATTCCTGTGAGCAAAGGGTTGTGGTTTTGACCTGTTTGGTGGCTGTTCCATCATTCACAGCACACAATGCATTTGGCCCTGATCTGAGGATCATCAGAGTGTCATTATGATGGTGACTAAGAATCATTAGTGCTGAAAGGCTGACCCAAAGGCAATGAGAGGTAGATTTCAAGAAGGTGTGTTTGCTCAAAGGTGAATACTCAGGCTATTTCTGAGCAATGGTTTCTCAGTCTCTAGACTATCAGGGTTGGTAGTGAGGTCAGTAGACTAATAGTTTCTCATTGGGACAAAAGATAGACTTCCAGCAGTAAGTTTCCCTAAGAGAGTATTGAGTAAATGCAGTATCCACAGTTCTCACTCTGCTTCACTTAGATGTTAACCAGAGTAAGGGGTAACCCGAATGGTTCATAGCTTAGCATAGAAACCAATCACAGGTGAGCAGATGGAAAGTTAGAGAGATGAAGATTTTAGAATTATAGGATGTTTCCTTTGCTGCTCTTCAGGCTTGTCTGGACTTGGCAGAACGAAGGTCTCTCAACTTTCAAATTGTAGTTTTCATCATTCCAGAAGATTCACAAAGTGCAGACCACTCTAGAGCTGCAACTTGCTTTCACATTGGCCAAGTACAATGGCTGGAGTGACCAGGATACCTCCCATACCTGTCAGCATTTTCATTGTCCTGTCTTGCAAGAGAGCACAGAAGAGCCTTGAGGGTGTGTTTGTGGTACAACCTCCCTGGCTGCTCTTATATGTAGCACAGCATGGTCACCACTACCTATCCATTGGCTCCAGCTGGCTGGGCACTGACCTGGAGAGTGTCTCACCACAAGCCTATTTCGCCAGCATGTTCTCCAGATCATTTTTGGTTCCCAGAGATTTTCTGCTTCTTCTACAAGACTCCCAGCTTCCATCAGATGATGTTCTCTCTGTCTCTGCTCCTCTCTCTCTGTCTCTCTGTCTCTCTGTCTCTCTCTCTCTCTCTTTCTCTGATTTTAAAAACAAAGTGGCTTTCTATATCTTCATATAACACCCAAGAATATTTAAGTATTTTATGAAGTTATTTTTTTAATTTCATGAGCACCCATGCTTAGGGCCTATTTCCTAAACATTATCTAAGTTCCCCCAATATCGCCATCAGCTAGAGTCCAAGTGTCTCACTAGGAGCCTGTGAGATACCATTCACATCCAATACCATTCACATCCAATCCACAACAGTATGGCATCATTAGATTAAGTCTCTAAGTTGTCTGTGTACTGTGGTTTTAAATAAATCAATTTGTATATGGACTGAAATCACAATTTGTGTTTTAAAATACATTAAGGAATCTTGAAATGCCAGCTATCATATTAATATACACCTATGTCATTAAAATTCCTTTTGAGATAGAGATGTCAGCATGGAATATTTTTTAACTCAGCAGTAAAATATTTAATAGTTCCTAGCAATGGTGGTTTTAATTGTCAGTCTGACACAATCTAGAATCACATGAGAAAGGAGTTCCCATGAAGAATAAGCTAGACTGGGTTGGCCATGGGCATGTCTGTTGGTGATAGTGTTGATCAATAGGAAAGACTCAACCCACTGTAGGCCACACATTTCCTGGCCTTGTGTCGAAGAGCATAAACTAAGCATCAAGCATGCACAACTTCATTTTTTTTTTTCTTTTCTGCTCTGCACTGTGGATGTCATCATTGGCTAGTTTAGGTTCTGGACACTTGACTTCTCTTATATGATGGACTGGAACACCTCTCCCCCACATTGCTTTTTGTCAGAGTACGAAATGAAACCAGAACAGTAGCATAAACTTAAATTTATAGCCTACGATTACCAGGAACTGACTGAAAAACATTCAACTATGCCCATCCACTGCGGATACATACAGTGACTAGGAGACAGGGAAGGAAGGTGTTCCCTGGGGTATAAAGCCGCAGTCCTGTTTGAATAAATGCAATTAAAAATTACAATAAGTGATGTTTAGAATGGAGAATTGGAGTGCAAACATCATATAATTTATCTTTATTCAAATGGAGAAGCACTCACAAAGGGTCGAGTCTTCATCCTGTACTCCTTTCAATTCTGTGGAGTTGAAAAAACTAAATCAAAACAGGTATACCTCTGCAGTAGCACGACTTCCCCCTCTTTCCAAACTAATTATGATCTAAATTATAATATTCTCAAGTCAGATTTAATTTTTAATTAACTTACAATTTGCATACAGTAAAATAGCCAGGTACCTGGTATTGCTGGTCTCATTGTGCCCCCCCCCCCATGCCAGCCATGGTACAGACTTTTGCTCGCTCTAGAAAATCCCCAGTGGACTTTCATGGTTAAGCCCTGAGCTAGGAGCAGTCTTTGATTCCTCTCTCCATAGATTATCTAATTGTCACATGTGTAACTTAAGAAGCAAGATGCCTTTGATGTCCCTTGTGGTCTGTGGGGAAATTCACACAGGGACGGGTCACATATTGTCTGACTCTTAGCAGTGGAAACGATGTACACTATTAAACATGAGGAGCTGTGGTTCTCTGAGATGGTCACAAGCAGTAGAAGGGGTCTCAGGGGGAAGGGTTTGGGGGCTGCAGTAGAAGATGGGTGGGCATCCATGGGTGAAGGCATAGATAGCATGGTGCTTTCTTCTTTCTAGGGATGCTCCATGGGAAATATATTCCATCTCTTCCCTGAAGACTGACATAGGAATGCCAAAAAATATATGTTATGATATAGTGATGCATATCTGAGAGTGCAGAGGTATGGGCCATCTTGGACAGTGAAGTACCATGAGGGCATTAAGGGACTCTTACATGAAGCGTATGAAGTGTGTGTTGGGCAGGGAAGGAGGGCTCTGATGTCGTTGTAACTCACGGAATAACTGTAACAGAAAGATGGTAGATCTGTCAGCCTTGAACAGTGTATTTCTAGATGTCCAATTTGTCAATGCTCTGTGTATTTGAGAGTGCAGATACTGCTATCTGATGCGCTTAGCAGCTGTGGCGCTTATCTGTCACAAGGGCTCCTGCACCAGGGCTCGTTCCCTCAGTCATCATTGCAGTGTCTGGACAGGTATGGCAACCCTGCAGAGCAGGGTTGAGGCACAGACACTGAGCGGTTCTTAGGGGCAAGGATGAGAGGTTTCTAAGTGTGGCGATCAGGTTGCACTGTGCTCTCAGACATCCATCACCTATTTTCTGACATTTCTATGTAGATCTGCAGGGGAGAAGTGGGTGGTATTTGCGCGGAGCATCCCTTGAGACAGTAAAGCACCACTGTACTATTGGTGACTTCCTTCTTGGATCCCCGCCCATCTCCTGCTTCAGCCCCAACTCAGTAAGCAAAGCAGATCCCATTTAAGTCATGAGCCACACGAACGGTTTCCTCTTTGTGGTGTCTTTATGAGTGGTGCTGGCTGTTTTCAAACTCTAAGTTGCCCATGGCATGTGCTGTAAGCCAGCAGACACAGAAGCCTGCCTGTGGCATCCAGTGAATGCACCATGCACGTTGGGCTATTGAATCACACACCCCTGAGACATGTAACTAGAACAATAACTCCTACTATTTAATGATCATTAAAAGGTCATGTGTGTGGGAAATGTTGTTTGTTAGATAGAAGATTTCGGTAGCTTTCACTGTTGTTGACAAGAACATTCTATGGCATGTTGGTATTGGATGCCAGAGAACTTCAGGAAGATAATGTTTGATTTTGTTTGAACCAATGGGTATCCCCAAATGGCCCAGTCATCTCTATATGGTAGAGTAACCACTGTTTACCATTCTAAACTATTGTATAGCATGCAATTTAGAATATTAAAGCAAGGTGTGGTACAGAATTCACATTGTGTATTACTATTACAAGTTATACACCATGGGGCGCATCTGTGGAAAATATAAATCAATGTTCCAGTGTTGGCTTTGCGAAAGGAGGTTGAGACCCATCCTGAGTGGCTGATGGGCATCTCTTGGTTGTCTCTATTCTAGAGATGACATGGTGCCATCAGAATAGCTAGGGATGTGCTGGCAGCAATGTAAAAATAGTCATAATAACAATGCTGAGACGTGCGTGGTGCTTTCTCCCCTTGAGATTTCAGAGCAGCTCCCAGTAGGGCACAGTGACTCACTGGCAAGCCGTCTGGAGGGAAGTCAGTGTACGAGCTTCCCTTTTCAGTGAGGAGTTGGACCGTAATCGTCAGCATAGTTTCTGAGATGCCTACATCTGGAGAGACAGCCCTGTTAGGCATGGAAGAGATGCTCTGAGGTGTCCACCTCCCACATCCTCAGGATGTGCCTTTCTTAGGAAACCACTGATTTGTCACAGCAAAGTACTTAAAAAAAAAACTCCTAATATAGACAGCCATGCACGCTCTTAGTCATCTACCCTGGCTCAGTCTTCCAAAACAGTTCTCAGCCTGCTCAGGCTGGGCTCAGGTCCACTGGGAATTTCCTTTATCTGTGTTGACAATAAAGACAACATTACATATCTGGATGAAGAGAAGAGTTAGAACCCACTTTAGACTTCCACTAAGAAGAACTAAAACTACCTGCATGAAGAAAACTCTACCCATTGGGGATGGCAGTTCTACAGTGCTTGTCTACTCAGTGAAGGATGGTAGTCTCTGCTATCATGGCTCCTGCCACCAGCAACTCCTGTTTTTGCCCATTGACCCCCCCCCCAGGTGTGTATTGGCTTTTGTTTCCCCAAACTATGTATCATGATCTGAAGTTGCCTGAACTCTGGAATCAGCCCAACCCCTGTACTCAGGTATTTCTTGCCAAGCTCAAGGACAGTGATCGTGGATAACACGTTTCCAGTCAGTTGTTGGTAGCTGAGGTTCCTCCTGCTGCCACCACTGTGAGTCTGAAGAATGGCCCTCACAGCATGAGTGTTCTGGCCCCACCATCAGGGTGATCTTAACCTTGTTGGCTAACACAAAATCCCTAGAATGTGTGGTATCCCGTGTATTACATACCCGCATGAAGGGAAGAGTTAGAACCCACTTTAGACTTCCACTGAGAAGAACTAAAGCCCTTCATGAAGAAAGGGGCTTCAAGCCCACTTTGTGCTCCACTGTGATCAGGGGTCTCCTTCATTTCCTGTGTCTTCTACAATATTTCTGCCATGGAGGGAACATTTGGACGGTTCCCTTCATGGTTAGTAGTTTGTACCCTCCAGTGTCCACCTGTGGTATATAGTAGGGCCCTATGTCAAATGACACTAACCTGAATGTCATACTGTATCTGTGAACTCTGTCCTAATCAGGCCACAGAGGCCTATCCCCGAGAACTTAGGAAAGCGTTTCCCTTCTATCAGTTTATGATCTGTAGAGTTGCCTGAAGTTTAATTGTGACACTCCGTCTTGCAAGCAGGTTTGTTGACCCAGCAGCTTCTTAGAGCCTTGGTGGCAGAGACAGGTAGATCCACATTTGCTGAGCTTCCTACTTTCCTGGGGTTTGTGTAAGGAGCGAAACAGAAGATGCTCAACTCTCAGAAGGATAGAGAGGGTGGCCAGTTAATCTTTACATGG
This sequence comes from Mus minutoides, assembly GCA_902729485.2. Classification (NCBI taxonomy): domain Eukaryota; kingdom Metazoa; phylum Chordata; class Mammalia; order Rodentia; family Muridae; genus Mus; species Mus minutoides. The sequence continues at coordinate 1,090,371 of LR749986.1, read as the reverse complement.
AATCTCTCACCTCTCATCAGCGGAAAATCTGGCCTCTATACAAAGCGATGCTCTAGGTAGCCTTTCACAAGAAGTGCATCATGCTAGGTGTGATATGAGAGAAGCCAAAGGACACTATGCTAACTTAAATAAGTCAGATGGAAAGATAAGTCAATCCCACCCACTCATACATAGAATCGAAATTGTCTAACCCAGTGAAGTAAAGACCACAGCCGAGACAGGGCACAGAGGACTTAGCTAACTAGGAGACCAATGTCTGTGGCCCTTCCATACAGCAGAGTAGCAGTGGTTATAACTGCATTCTTGGAAGTTGCTGAGAGTGGATTTTTTAAAAAAATGCTCACCAAAATCAAAACGAGCTAATGAGGCTGTGTGCCTGCTAATGAGCTTGATTCATCCACTGTAAAATGTGTACACACTTCACACCATCATCCCATACGCTGCGAATACATAGACTTCTTGTCAATTAAAAGGCTGATTCATAATTAACACTGTACTTTTCTACAAGCTCTTCACTTTTAATGACAAAAATAAATTTTATTTATTTTTTTGTCAAAATGAAAACGCATACGCTGCTGATCCAACCATTCTTAAACCCAGTAATTCATTGATCAGAAAAGAGGAGTAATGGATTCAAATGAATGCTTGTTAAAGGGGCTCAGAGCTCGTCAGCAGCTGTTTGATGCCTGGCCCCATGTGTGCGATTGAAAACCACAGCAGCTCTGCCCAGCTCCTGCCGTCAGCAAGTCCCACCGGAAAGAGAAAGGCACGCCACTGTACAGGGACTTCTGTCATCTGAGAGCTGTTATTGGAGCCACCAAAACTGAAACTGGATATTAATATCCGTTTGCTCCTGGAAATCTGGAGTTTGGACCCCATGCTGATATCCAAGCTATAGTTTTAAAGTTCTCGTTCAGCACATGCCTAGAAAAAAAGCAGCGGCTGTTACTGAGGTGAGCCTAGGGTTCTGACAGGGTACAGAAGCAAGGCATCACATTCATTTGTGGTGTGGATCAATATTGCCACTTCAGAGACCGACTACTCAGAAGATACATGACCATGTGTGTTCAACTGAGCTTTGAGGGGATGCTACTCTAGAAGAAGGAAAATTGAAGACAATTTTAAGAGGCGGAGAATAAATGAGGGGTGAGCTGAAGAAAGTTCGGGGCCTTTGACAATTTGTTATGAAGGCTGCAGCCACTTGCTGGAGTATAGTAGGACATCAGGCACAGAGCTGTCACATCAGATTCATTCTTAACGTGAGCTCCTGAAATAGGGGCTACCTTGTCTTGGACATATGGAGAAGGATGGTCATCACGGAGGCACTTTCCTTTGAGACAGCTACCACAGTGGGAGAGAGTTGGAAATGAAGACACAGCCTCAAATCCTGTATCATAAATTAGATCAGGAAGGATGGGAGCTGGCCACTTCTTGTGTAGCCAACGCAGCTGATTCTGTTTAGAGACTGAGTCTCCGTGGGTGTTCTGGTTTTTAAAGTCATGACACATTCTTTTGTAAATAGTTATTTTATTGCAAATTTGACATTTATTTTAGATGTGCATGTGTGTAAATCCATCCACATAGAATTGTGCACATGCATACACATATACACACATACATATACACACATACATATATACACATATATACACATACACATAGACACACATACACACACGTAGACACACACATAGATACACACACACACACACACACACACACACACACACACACACACACACACACACAGAGGGCCAGTGGTGGAGTCTGTAGATCTCCAGATATCTTTCTCATCAGAGATCCTACATGTGTTCATTTCCTCCCACGTCATATATTGATTAAAAGAACATCAAGAGTAACAGGGACTATAACTCAGTTAGCAAAGTGTTTGTGATACAGGCAGGAGGACCTGAGTTTTGCTCCCAGAACCTTGTCTAGCTGTGGCTAGACAGGAAGTGGCCAGTTCCAGTCCTTCCTGATCTAATTTATGATATACATTTGCAGCTGTGCCTTCATTTCTAACTCTTTCCCGATCATGGGTGCTGTCTAAAAGAAAGTGCCTCTGTGGTGTGCATCCTTCTAAATGTCCCAGGAAAAGCAAGGCAGAGTAGTACCAGCTTGTGAGCCTAGGGCCCAGGAGACAGTGATAGGCATATCCCTGTGGCTCACTGGCTATCTAGTCTAGCCCAGTAGATAAGCTCCAGGCCATTGAGAGACCTTGCATCAAAAATCAAGATGGACCATACCTGAAGAACAATATCCAAGATTGATCTCTGTCCTTCATATCTACACAGACACATGTGCATGAATATGTACATCTGCGTACAACCCCTATGAAAACACACACACACACACACACACACACACACACACAATCAGAGGGAAAGGGGAAAGAAGAGAACATAAAATATGGTTTAGAGGAGGCAGTGGTTGAGCAGAGACAAATCACAGGTGGGGACAAGAGGATGGAATATGGAAGGCTGCTTTTCCATGGTCCTGGGCTTCTCTATATTTAAGATTTGGGAAGTTACAGTAAACAAGAGTCCATCTGGCTACATGGCAGCTTGAGGAGTCCCGGTCCCTTCACAGCCACACTTAGGGGAGCTGGCTCCCAGGGAGAGTCAGAAACAAACACATAGTCTCTAAAATTGGCTAGAGTGTGAAGGAAAACAGCCACAAATCTCTGCTGGCCCGTTTGCAGCTCTGTGGCTTCCTTATGCTTCTCACTGAAGGTCGGGGACTGCCTCAGCATCTGGCCTGTGGTTGTCACTCTGTTGAGCTTCCTTACAATTTCTTATTATCCCAAGCCAGAGTCTGCTCTCTCAGTGATGTCTGAGGGCAGCCACAGGAGAACAGGCTCTCTGCAGGAACTAGGAGGGCCGGATGAATGGGGCCCTGTCTAGAATGGCAGCAGATCCTCCTAGCCTCTGCCATCTGGACTGTGGGGCTGTGACTAGGAGAAGCATAGACAGGAGAATCTGGGTGTCTCACTGTCCCTGGGACTAGGTGTCGAAGCCACGAAGCTTTCCGTGGAGAGAGACTAGTGTTAAGTTCCCTTGACCACTGCTAGCCACATTTCTGTGTGTAGTGCACGATGTGTGTACCTAGTGTGTATCATACATAGCAATACACTGGCTGCTGTGCAGTGGTGGGTTCAGTGTGAGTCAGAGAAGAAACACATCTCCATCCTGTCTAATGGGTGGCCCTGGTGCGGTGCCACTCATTAGACAGGCACCGCACCAGGGCCACCCATCTGTCAGCATCCACTTTGTAACCAGAAATCAAAACAAGGGGGTTCCCTGTCCTGAAATGATGACTAAAGCCTCAGGGTTGAGCTCCTGCATCTTGTGTTGTCACCTGCTGAGCCTCAGAGTCCTGTCACGCCCCGAGCTGATGGTGTGTTTGCCTGCCTGGCCTCATTCCCATTCCCCTCAGCCAAGGAGTAGGACGTGAAGGACCCTGGCAGAAGCGAAGGGTTGTGGTCTGCAGTGGAGGTGAAGTGTGCTTTGCGATGCAGCAGACAGGCTCCATAGAAGGGGAGAGGCTCTGCCTCAAGCTGCCCGTAGAGCAGGCGCACCTCACGCCTAATTTGACAGAAGTCCTACTCCCTCAGTAACATGCTGGTCAGACCCTGGGGAAGCAGGACACCAGAAGAATGTGTTTTCCATAGTAACAGAACATAGATAAACCCCTTGCTTCAGCAGCTTGGTGTAGGCTGAGGAAGTGCGCTCTTATCTCTGATGCTTGTTGGGATTGGTAGGTAGAGAAGTGCAGCCACAGTATGGCACATGTCACCACATAGAATATGACGACATAAGAGTCCTCTGTGGTTAGGATGAAAGTGAAGGAATTGAGCTATGGGGCTGATCCCCACGAGTGACTTTCAGGTAGATAGAGGGCCCCAGTGCTACAAAGTTCTATTTGGATATAGAACTCTGTGTAGTGTACCCAGAGCATACCCAGGTCACATGGTCAGCAGGCCACAAAAGAATCCCTAGGAGGTCTAAGGAGCTAATGAAGATACAAACAGCAAGGACAGTAGAAAAGAAAGGAGATGCCTGGAAGGGGTAAGAGAGGGAGAAAAAGGGATGTCCTAGCCCTCTCTCCAAAGCTCTGCTCAGGACCAAGCTAAAGCTAGGAGACATTTGGGAATGCTTAGGTGCTGATAGGCCAACTGGACATTCCTCTGCTGAGTGTGACTGAAGCCAACCTTCTGAGTAACACATTGGGGAGAAAGGACAAAGCACTTTGTCGTGTGATAGGAGAACCTTACCATATTCTATGACCATCGGTGTGCCGGTCACACCAAGATTTTGGCTCTTGACATTGTCTTGTGGCTTCCTGGAGTATCACTTCCAAGTCTCAGTTTGATTACTGATGCTCTGAGTGGCATCTTTGAGCTACATCTAATCGAAATGTTTGCACATATGGGAGGCCCAGCCTTCTCACTATTGAGTTTTGAAAAAAAAAATCCAGTTGGAGGACTGCCTCTTCCATCTGGATGAGTCAATCAATTAATGTCAACAAATCAATTAAAGTTTACATGGGAATTCTCCCGGTGGCCATGGAGGGCTGGCCTGGGACTGTTGATGCGGGTGGTGGTTAACAGCCTCATCAGCCAAGTTAAGGAGAGTGCAGAAGCTGGGGAGCAGGGACCGCTGGCTGATTCCCACGCTAGCGCCAAGGCTGTCCGCACATTCAAGGCACCCAGTATAGCTTCTGTTGTTGATGGTGTCTTAATTTCACCCTGTTGCTAGTCTCAGTGAAAGCTCCTTGGTGGTAGATTTCACTCTGCCCTGGAGTGCTTGTGGTGAGCAGCAGAACTGCTGCCTGGACTGTATCACCATAGAAGCCTGCCCTTCAGCCCCAAGAGGACCTTGCTGTAGGACCCATAACCTTTGCTCTCTGCCACAGTGGTGTGTATACCCATGTGTGTGTGGGTCTTTGGTAAGCAGGGAAACAGAGTAGAGTTTAACCAGCTCAGAACACACACACACACACACACACACACACACACACACACACCATAAACTGAATTGCTGGGTATAATTCTGCCCTATAAAACTCTATATAAATTGTAATGACCTCACCTTAAGTAGGGGTAACTGGAAGTCTGGCTGAACAGATATTGTTCAGGAATTTACTTTAATAAATAAGTAAACACGTTGTGAGATTGGAGCTGATTAAGTCTTTCTCTTGTAATACCTGTTGGCTCTCAATTCATATAGCAATTTCCATTTTCATTTATTTTGTAGAAAATGGACTTTAGGCTGTAGAAATGAGCACAGGTTATATACTATCACTCATTAAAGCTGGTCAGAATTGATAAAAAGGATACAGCAAAGACACACAAAGTCAGGGTCATAAGCAGGGTTAAAGAGAGAGTACAGAGCTCTTGGGTAGGCCATTGTCATCTGCTGGGTCAGAAGGCAGATCTCCTAGGAAAGGAACTTAGACCTTAAAATGATGATTCCCCAGGACCTGTGCACTGTGAAGCCAGTGCCAAGTCACTGTCTGGTAGAGAATACCACAGTGGAAAGTCGTGGACTCAACAGCTCTCACACACCAATGGTCTGGTGTCTGTGGAATGCTGGGGTCTAGAACTTTGCATGGAATGCGAACCTGTGTGGTAGAGTACATATTGCTGTGATCAATACATGACTGAGAGTTTTGAAGATGAGAAAACTTTAGTCACCACCAGACTGGAGTCTTTGTCCTGTGTGACACATGGTTATATGCCCTTCCTCCCCCCCCCCCCCACCAGTAAACCCTAGTGGATATTCTGTGCACGTTGTACATTTCTAGAAATATCCCACATTATTGGAAAAAGTGGAGAAGTCAGAGGTGAACCCCAAAGAAGAATCAGATGATGTAGGAAAGCTAGACCTGGTAAGACCATGAGGGATAGGAACCCAGGGCAAGGAATTGACTTTAACAACCCTTCTGTAGGAGACTGAGTGGAGACTGAGGTCAGCAGACCCTAGACTGCTATTCTCAGAGTCCTGTTTGAATTTCCTCTGTGTATTTTGGTGTCTTTCCTCTGTTTGCCTCAGTTTCCAAAAAGGGCTTATTCCCCACCTCTGTTCTCTCACTCCAGAGCTCTGCCCTCTGTCATTTAAGGTGCCTCTCATCCTCTAGTTCCTGATTTGTCCCTGGTGCCTATGAAAACTGTTCACTTTTCCTCCTCAAGGGCAATGTCTAGTGGTTGTTCTGAGATGATTCATGGTGTTTCCACTCAGTCCACGATGCTTATTCATCATAAAGCCATCTATCTAGATTCTTGCTCCCTGGGGGACAGTGTCCCTGAGACGATGTGTCGTTCTCTTGCCAAGTTCCACACACTGCTGACCTCCTCTGATATCCTGTGATCCTAGGAAAAGCTATCCCTCTCACCCTGTACCCCCCATCTCAATGATGTCATTTCATTTGAGCCATCAACAGTAAACGGAGGATAAATACGCCTCTAAGTATGTGATGCTTAGCTATAAAACCTGATTCTTCCAAAAGACCAGATGAAGTCAGACAGCTGGGTTTAAACACACACACACACACACACACACACACACACACACACACACACCTTCGTGTCTATTTATAACCTATTGCTGATTTTGCTAAACGGAACATAGGAATGCTGCGGAGACAATGTGGCGTATGCTTTTGTTTGTAGAGTACAGTGAAGTTCACTGCTGAAGTCACAGGCTGTAGTTACAGTCTCATTGCCTTCCACACTCCCTCCCAATTGATGTGTTTGAAGAACTCTGGGGACCATGTTTCCTACCACTCTGTGGAAAGAGTGAGCAGATGAGGCAGGCTTTGAGAAGGACCACTTAGAGGAGATGGTAGAAGCAGAAGACAAGGGTGACTGAAGTCAGAGCCCAGTGCAGTGGGGACCCGTTCTGTCCCCACCAACAAGAGAAAAGTACAAAGTACTTAGACTCATGAGAAGCCTGATCTTCTGAGGAGAGACCCCAGTATCAGTCAGGACTCTCCCAAGAACAGAGCCTATGAAGAATCCTACATGTATTCACATACCTGAGTTTATAGTTACACATAGATTAAGGAATTGTGAGGTCACAGATTTATAGATGGTTAGTACATCTAAGCTCTATAATTCTGGTATCTTCTCAATTATGAAGCTAGCCAGTGTCTCACCTACAGGCCCTTCAGTTAGGAGAAATGCCCTCTTGCTCAAGGAGGGGGATTTGCCTGACAGGATGTGACCCACCCAACATAGGGCTGTCTATTCACTATGTCTCCTGGTTGAAATGTGAATCTTGTACATAAATTCTCTCATGACACATGCCAATACTAGTTTGATCAATTGTCTGGGCCAGTTGAGCCTCATCAACTCGATGTTTAAGTGTCACCCTACTGATGCCTGCCTGTCCCAGGAAAGTTCTGAGAGATGCAGCCATGGCCACAAACAGCTGTTTCTACCCTCAGGCTTCATTTCTGCACACAGTGCCTGATGTCCCAACCCAGTTGAATGGTGACCCAAGATCAGGAGAAAGGAGAGATTAAAGGTATAGATTAGAGGGCAGAGGAAGTCCTAAAGTGTTCAGGAGAACCTGTGAGCATGACGTAGGTACCCACTGAGGCATAGATCCCCTCATTAGCTAAGTGGCGATGTTCTGTGGTTCTTATAGGCACCCATTCAGTGGCCATGTTTCACTCCAGCAAGGTATACTTGGAATTATGTCCCGTGGACTCTGATCACAATATTTTCATCAGTGGATCAGTCGGTGGCCATATTTAATATGTGTTTCTATTTAAATATGCCCTCTCTTTAATATTTCCTGCTCATCTGTTAGAATTGAGTTCCCTACCAACATCACCGTAGTTCACATTGACAAAGCATCTCTCTCACACATGCGTCTTCTATAACGCATAGTGCCCTCTTCCTGTCCTAGGCACTTTGCTTGGGAACCATTTGAACAGAGAGGGTGACAACAAACGTGTCAGTATGGTACTTAGTCACCAGCACAAGAGAAACTTTGCCTTGTGTAGACCAGAGTAGAGGCAGAATACCTTCTCCCCGCGTTTGGTGATCATGCTTGCACAGTGCTCTGGCAAGGAGGGAGAACATCATCTTACTGGCCTTTAAGGCAGTGCTTACAAACTGTTCTAGAATGGAGGCGGAGTGTCATCTTTCTGGGCCTACTGGTAGTGTTTCCAGGTTGTTCTTCTGGTTGTCTTTACTATCGTTGGGGCTTTGAGAAGCATCTCAGCACTGTGTGTGGGGCGGGGCTGAGGTTACATATTAATATTAGTTAATGGCAGCTCTGTCAATACAGGATCTGCAACTCGGAAGAACTAGCTGTGTCTGTGAAATGTGGTGAGCAGGGCAGGCTGCACATTGGAAGCCCAGGACTCACTGGCTGTGACAGAGCAATGAGAAGAGCAGTACCTCGTAGGGATGGCACACATTTCACGAACATGCATCTTCTGCCACATGGACACACCTACTAAATGGTCGGCTCCATCATGGCAAGTGGGCTCTGAACAAAAGACCTACAATGAAAAGACCTTTACCCATACATCGGCATGTGAGAGCCTTCACTGCCCATGCAACTTACTCATCTGGTTCCAATACCACCTTGAGGGGGCACAAATGGAGCATTAGGTATAGGTTCTAAAGAGGGCAGGCTGGTGAGAAGAGCCTCAACTTGTCTCTTGTCAACGTGCTGTGGTCACCAAAGGATAGCCATTCTTATTGGTTATTCTTGACTTTGTCAAGACATGGATGACCTGGTCATGTCTGCAGGGTCTTCTCTGGAAAGGGAGGAAGCTTCTAACCATCTAGACCTCCTTCTCTGAGGAGTATTGTTTTGTTTTCTGACAGAAAACTCCCTGTCTATACAGCTAGTAAGAGTGCAGCATCTGCCCAGTCTGGGCTCTGCCAGCAGCTTCTCTCAACACACATTCTCAGCAGGTGTCTTGTCCCCAGCAGCAGTCACCACAGCCAGAAAGGTCTTGTGCTCCGGGTACTTCAGCGTAGGTCTCTAAGTACCTAGGCCAGGGTGATGAGTACTGGTTGTGCTCTTAATGTTATGTACAGGTGGAGAAGGAAAGGAGAACGTGGGTTAGGTGACAGGGTTTCCCATCCAGGGTCATTGTAATTGTCAAATGACCAGCTTCACCATGTTTTAGGCAGAATATGCCCCAAGTCTCCTACATCTTGAGTCCAGAGCCTGGGTAACCAGAAGCCAGGAGTGCCCTCTGAACCTCTGTGACCACAAGGTCCTGTAAGAGGAAGCTAGCAAGCCACTGAGAGGACTGGGATAAGGAGACAGAAGAGAGGTTCACCTCCACCAGCTTAACAATGACAACTATCTTGAGCCACTGTGGAGAAACAGCTGGAAGGTGACGGTTTTACTCCAGGGACCCACTGAGAACTTGAGGTCTTGGTATGGAAGCAGCTGCTTGTTGATTTGTTGCACCTAGGAGAGGAAAGGGCTTCAGAACACACTGCAATTTACGGATGTCGAGCTCTCGGGTCAGCAGCTGATCAGCATCCGATGTGGCCCCGGCTAGGTGGTCAGTGACATACTGGTTTGAAGTGGCAATAGCTCGTTACTCAAATTCCCTTTGGCATCAAGTGGTGCTCACAGACCAGAAATGTGTGCCTAGCATGTGTGTATAGGTGTGATTGTATACGTGTGTGTGTGTGTGTGTGTGTGTGTGTGTGTGTGCGTGCACATATGTGCGTGTGTGTGTGTGTGTGTGCATGTGTGTACACATGGTTAGTAGATGAGTTGGGTTGCATGGTGGCTCTTAGGGGTGCATCTGCTTACTCATTAGTCAGTGTCATGTGTGAGGATGCTGTTGAGTCTTTGGCCCCAGAGTCAGTACAGTGGAGACCCATACTTCATGTCTCTGCTTCCAACATCCTCATGCAGCCAGCTTCCCCCGTGGCTTGCTCTGCATATGTCTTATGTCACCTTCAAGATATTGAAGATTTTGGACACATTTGTGGGCACAAAATGACTGTTTCAGGGTCATGGCAAACCGGCAGGAGCAGTCAACCTGATACCCAATGGAGTTCTCTATGTCCTGCGTGTTTCCTTCCCCTTCTGGGCACCGTGTGGAATGGCATGGAACGATGCAGAGCTGTTGGTCACAGAAACTGATTTTCCTCCAGCCTCACTCTCTGTATGGACACATCCCTGTGAGGCTCCTCCAACTTCACACTCACGCTGGGCCACCTAGAGCATGTCCTCTGGCTTCTCACTGCCTGTGGAGGGCTTTGCCTCTGTGCTCTGTTGGGCCATATCTCCACCCCAGAGTGTTCCTTTCCTTGCTACAATGTGCTCTGTGCTAGTCTTGCTAAGGGCCTCAGGGTGGTGTGTCCAGTGCATCCTGTGCTCAGAGAGTGCCGAGACCATATGAGGGTGTTTCTAGCAGCGAGGCAGGACACATTCCCGCCCTAGAGCCTAGTGATGGCTGAATACTTGCATGGACCTTTTTCAGATAACCTAAGAGCAATGCTGTTTCCTGCTATGTGGTAGTGACCAGGCCTGAAGTCACTCAGCTACCATTTACGGCCTTTTTGATGGTCCCCACATGTCCTTAAGCCCATGGAAATCCTTTAGAAGTGGTCAGTGGGTTAGAATCACAGACACTTACCTCCCCAAGTATGCCCCCAGAAGAGACCTCAGGGCCTATATTGTCACAGAGCACTGGAACAAACTATGCCTTAGTATACTTCATAACACAGATGACTTATAGTCTATTTGACCACTTTGTGGGGGCTGAGGACAAGGCACCCCAACCTGGTCTTCATACATCAAGGCAGAGGGTTGGATAGGACAACTGAGATATTTCTTCTAGGCCCAAGAGATTGATGAATTTCTCATTCTGGGAATTGCTTAGGGGAAAGCCAAGAGCCTGGAGTTCAGTTGCCCAATTTATGGGAATTTGGCCAGTTTATGCTGGTGTGTCCTCGCAGACCTTCTGGCCCTTACAGGAGCACTTTTGAAACCTGTGGCGAGTGGGCTTACAGACTCATAAGCAAGAGAAGGGGCTGCTTACCACATACTTACTGCCTTTGCAGCTCTTTAACTGACTCGGAGACCAGGCCTGCTCATTTTCAGATGTATTACCGGTTCTATGCCTTGTAAAAGGTTTTCTTTATTCTAGCTAGCCCATACAAAAGAGAGACAATCCTGTGGTTTGATTTGTTTGTTTTAGTTGTAAGTTGGGCAGGTTTGGGTTACATCCCCAGCCACGTGTACTTGCTGTTTCTCCTGGCCGTGTGCTCGTGACCCATCTCTTCTCATAGTGGCCTCTTCCTTGCTTGGTCTCCTTTCTTCCTTTCTCTGGTCTCTCCTGATCTCTCCTCACTCGATCCTCCATCCCACCCTTCTCTCACAACTGCCTAATCACAGACTCTGGCCTTTCTATTAAGCAGTTAACTGTATATTGGAGAGCAGGGTTTACATGACATCACTTGGTATATGTGAGGATCTCCTCATCTTGGAGCAACCAGATCTTGGGGTACAGAATTTAGCATTTGAATGCGTGGGAGCACCAGGCCAACCCCAGCAATGTCTGCCTCATTGGCTCCTGGCTTTGAGAAGACCAACCATTATAAAACCTGTAAACTAGGCAGATATCTGACCTCGGGTAGTACACAGAGATAGCTGGACCCTGAGTGGAAGCAGCAGTGACCAGCAGTATTGCACAGGTCCCCCGGTAGCTGAGGAGCCTCGTACAGACAGAAAATGTAAACTGGACCTTGAAACAGAGGTATATGGAGAGCCTTCGCTCTACTAGTGAGGTACTGGAGACAGGATGAGTGAGGCAGAGTGTAGGCTGAACTATATGAGTCTGGGTTTTTCGATAAGTGGAATCAATATATTACAAATGGCAGAGATGGCAGAGAGACAAGGGTTGTGTTTGAGGAACAGTTTCCTGTGCCCATTATTTAACTGAATGCACACGAATTCCCAGTTGATAGACAATCGAAGGATAGAAGCTGGGGGTGCTGCTGTCATGGCTCTGGGGTGTAAGGTCCAGGTGAGTTCTTTAGCACAGACCCATACCCTAGGACCATGCAAGCAAAGGTTCTCTCCCTTATTCTCGGCTCCCAAGAACCTGTGTGAGGCCCAAATGACCCAGCCACTGTCCTCACATCTGCTTCGATAAACAGCTACTGAGTCCCGGAGCATGTGGGATCAGTCAGGGTCCTTACATGAAGGTGATTGTGCCTGGCTTGGTCGTTAGCTATTATCTGCCGAAGTACTCACTGCCCTTCGCAAACATCTGTTTCCTCTCGTGGCAGCTCACAGCACACATGGGTTCTCTTTGCCCCAGTGGCTCAGTTTCTGTCCTTCTCCATCCCCTTGCCCTCAGCCCCACGGTCTGCTGAAATGTCATCAGCTCTCCCAAATGAGCCTCTTTATTTCTCTTAGGGATTTTTTTCAGGCCTGTTATTCTGTCGGTAGATATTAATTATCTGCAAGAAAAAGCCCCAGATGCTTCTGTCCCTGGCCTTATGGCCCCGAGCAGATGCTAGCAGAGGCAGCTGTAATTTTTCTCAAGAAGGATACCAACCAGATTCTATAGTCCAGGCGCTGAGATCGAGGAGGGGTTAGGGCTCAATTCCAAATGTTCCCAAGCTCTGCACGAGGGAACTTTCAGCAATGGTTCGCCTTCCCAGACCATCAGAGAGTCAGATGACGATCTTCACCGTGCTTATTCCTTTGTGCGTCTCTGCATATGTGATAATGAAACCAAGATGGTGGAATTGTAGGAGCTGGGAATCCCAAAGCTGATTTCCATATCTGAAGAGGAGCAGGGAAGCAGCAGGTACAACCATACCCCAGGAGTTTCCAGGCTATACCGGAGACATACTTGGGTTCCTAAGATGTTTGAGCCACCACTGTCCTGGAAGTTTCCTTAAGTAGTGAAGGACTCACTCCACCATCGTGTAACTTCTGACACAGAGGCATATTTATGTACCATGATGGTAGGCTTATCAAAGCTCTCCAGGGCTCCTACCCATTCAGCTAGCAGAGCAGTGTTAGATGATGTGGCAAGGAAGAATAGGAGGTGAGCAGGAGAAGGTTGCTCATCCCTACACGCCTATGTTTTTACTTATACCTTGAAATTACATACATGCATATCTTACAGGGATGCAAGCAGTAGGTATCAACTGTGAGATTTATAATCCTGAGAGTATGGGCTTTCAAAGCAAGGTGTCCTCTCCGAAGGGCCTTCCTGTCTGCCTTGTATGTCCCCAGAAGGCTTGAGGTTTGTAGTGATCCCCGCAGAGCTGGGTTTAAATGTGGCTTTTTCATCTAGTGGCTTCTACTCTCTTTCTTTAGCTTTCATTTTCTCATTTGAAAGCACACCCTGCACATAGAAAGAACTGTATTTATATCAAAGAAGAAATGGTAACAGAGCCAACAGTAGGACTATATAAAAATTTTTTTTTCTTATTCTTGGCCCAGTTCCCAACTACATCTACAAATTATTCCTTTGTTCTCATGTGCTGGTAATAAAATACCAGTTATTCTCAGAAGAACAGTACCTAAAAGTTATATTCTCAGCTGAGGGCCTCTACCATAGGCAAATGAGCTTGTTCACTTGGGGTGCAGAATGTTCTTGTGGAGAATGTGTACACCGACTTCAAGCATGCCTACAAGTGTGTACATTTCAGATGTCAAGAAACAGGTCAAATAGAAAAAGGCTTTCCTAAATCTGTGCTTCGCAAGATTTTTTTACACACTGTACGGCACTCAAGGATCTGGTTAACAATGGAGATTCTGAACTGCTGGGAGCGGGTGTGGCCTGAGCTTCTGTGTATCTGGAAAGGACTTGTTTGGTGGCTATGCCATACCAAGACAGTAGCCTTGACAGCTAGGGGCTGGGTAACATCTACGACAGAACTTACTTGATTTCTGCTTCTAGAAGCTTCCAAGTGATGACCAGACTGTACCAAGTACACTAAAAGATAAAATATAAACCTGAGTCAGAAGTTGCTGGGAGAGATAGCAACAGAGCCACAGAATAGAAGGAGGCATATGTGTAGATTTGAAAAGGGGTCACAATGTTGGGGACGATGGAATTGAAGCTTAGAGTTCAGTAGCCATATACTGTGGTAGACCTGCCTTCAAGTCTTCATAGGCTTACTAATGGTTATATATTTGCAAAGTAGGAAAATAGGACTGAGAATATGATTGTGTGTGTGTGTGTGTGCGTGCACATGCATGTATATATGTGTGTAGTAGTATTTGATATACATAGTGCTGAGGACAGAGGGATGAGGTAGACCCATGCACTGGCCATTAACCATGCTTTTTCTAGAGAAGTTCATTCCCTATTTTTCTGGCAGCAGATCCTGGACATGTGTTTGAAAACAGGGTGGGTGATGGATGAGGCGTGGGGAGACAACAGTCCAGATGAGAGCAGAAGAGAGAGCAGAGGTTCATGTGGGCAGTAGAGTGGAGAGAGAGATAAGTTTAGATTTACGAGGCTGAGCTGGGTTATGAATGGTCTTGAAACTCGGCGCTCTGTGGAAGTTGGATTTGGTCCCAGGGACAACAAGGCTGTGTTCGTCCAGAATAGGGAGAAATGGATGACAATAGCCCTCCAAGATTAATCCAGCACAGCTGACAGTTCCATTGTCGTGTATGGTCATTTATTTGTAAAATGAAGCCATAATGGTCGTCATTAGGGTCTGTGGACACAGTGTGTGGTAGAAGACTGAGCTGGACTCTGTGTGTCCCTGGTCCATTGAGGCTGCGAGCCAAATCGATGCTCCTACCAACTGGTTCATCAGTCCTGCAGAAAGGCCTGATGGTCTTTTTGTCATTGATTTCTCTATGAGGAGCACATTTTATACTTGTTTAGGGTTTAATGATGGCAAGTATCTTGCCATAGCTGAGACCAGCTTGACTTTGGTATGGATATGAAATACAAGCCGTGTGTGAGTTGTGCTTCCTGCCTGGCTCTCTGGAAGAAAGGACTATTGGGAGTTTGGAGTGTGTCCTAGAGAGTCTCTGAGTACTCTTCTGGGGGGTAGATTTGTGCAGAGCATCAGCAACTGAAAGGGGAGACCTCAGGCCCCACTGACACCCAGAGGATGGGCCGGGTCTATTTTTAGGAAAAGCTCCACACCTAGCCCCGCAGCACCATCTCATGGAGCTGAGCTGGAGCCTAGGTGGGATTCTTCTCCATGTCATTAGACTAACAGGGGTATGTGAGCATAGGTTGCACGCATCATCGATGTCTCTATTGCCATGTGGAGCTCTTCTGCCAGCATGGAACATGGAGTCCAAGAACTTTGACTAACCGCAGCATGAATGAAGCAAATACAGTCTTAGTTGGCTCTTTTTTTCTTTTTCCCTTCAAAAAGGAAGAGAGATCTTGAGGATTTTATCAGCAAAGTAAGCAAACAGTTCAGTCGGCCTCTTTAATTAGCATGTCTGTCAGTTTTGAAAATCCTATAAACCACTGTACATACCACACAATGATATTTGAACATCTCAGTGACTTACAGAAGCACTGGGAGGGAAGAACGCCCCCCCCCTTGCTGCTGCTGGCTGTGGATGGCCATAGCTTTCTGTGAGGCACTCCACCCCCCCCTCCAAGCACCATTCATATGTAATCCAGGCCTCAGGACCACCACTCCTCCCTCAGCTCCAGCTGCTGCTTCTCCCTACATCTCTGGTGTGGTGTGAGCTTGGGATCCCAGGCATCTGCTGCCATACCCCAAGTGGAGCACAGAGCCCACCTGTGCCTAGCACGGGCATCTCCTTGGTGTGCTGTCCTTCACAGTGCAGCCCAACTTATCCTTCCCTTTTGATAGGCTTTTTGGACTGGCTGTTTCTTTCTCTAGAGTTTGAATTCTAAAGATACCACAAGCAAGCTTACTCTTCATCCTGGTACAGGAAGCACCAGCTCCCTTCATGGACAATGTCCAACAGACATTCCATAATTTCTTTTTTATTACTATTCTTATTTTATTCTTCTCTCATACATTACACCTTGACCCCAGCTTCTCCTCCCTCCACTTCTTCCAGTCTACCCCACTATTACCCCCACCTCAGATCGCCTCCTCCTATGCCTCCCTTCAGGCATAGTCATATGCAGGCAAAAGAGCAGGCATCCCAGAAATATCAACTAAACACCACATAACAAGTTACAGTATGACTAGGCACAAACCTCATATTAAGTGTATTAGTTAGGGTTTTACTTTTGTGAACAGACCATGACCATGACCATGGCAAGTCTTATAAAGAACAACATTTAATTGGGTCTGGTTTACAGGGTCAGAGGTTCAGTCCATTATCATCAAGGTGGGGGCATGGCAGCATCCAGGCAGGCATGGTTCAGGCAGAGCTGAGAGTTCATCTTCATCTGAAGGCAGCTAGGAGAAGACTGGCTTCCAGGTAGGTAGGATGAGGGTTGTAAACAACCCATGCCCACAGTGACAAACCTACTCCAACAAGGCCACACCTCCTAATAGTGGCTCTCCATGGGCTAAGCATATATAAACCATCACATCAAGGCTGGATGAGGCAACCCAGTAGGAAAAAAAGGGTCCCAAGATCAGGCAAAGAGTTAGCCAGTGATATTCTTCACTCCCACTTCCAGGAGCCCCACAAGAACACCAGTTTATACAACCATAGCACAGGACCCAGAGCAGATCTCTACCAGCTCTGTGAGTGTCACTTCTGTCTCTGTGAGCCCCTTTAAACCCTGTTTAGTTGATTCAGCTGGCCATGTTTCTGTGAGGTCCTCAACCCCTCTGGCTCCACACAGTTCTTCTTCCCCATCTTCTGTGGGGCTCCCCTGTCTCTGCCTCCTCTTCAGCTCTGGGTCTTCATATCTGCCCTCATCAGTTTCTGGATGAACCCTCTCTGTTTATTATTGGGCTAGACACAAATCTATGAGTATGGTAGGATACTATTAGGAATCATTTAATTGACTTTTTCTTTTTCTAGTCATTTTGGTTTTCTCCTAGTTCTCTGGGCCTCTGGTTCCTGAACACCTAGGCACTATCAAACAGCCTTTTTGTGGTGTGTGCCTCAAGTTGGACCAGTCATTGGTTGGTTGTTTCCACAAGTTCTGTACCACCATTACCCCAGAAGATCTTGCAGGCAGGACCAATTGCAGGTCAAAGGTTTTGTGACTGGGTTGATATCTCAGTCCCACCACTGGAAGCCTTGCCTGGTTACATACTTCTTGCTGAATGGTTTTGGTCATTTTGATTCATGAGCACATTTCTATACTACATGGGTCAATTTGTCTGTTGATGACTTAGCCCAGTGCAATGTCACTGGGAAGTAGGGCCTTCAGAAGGTGACATGTTACATGAGGTTGTCATAGTGACTCCATATTGGAAGAAACTAGAGTTTTATCTTCTACCAAGGTAGGACTTAGCAAAAATCTAGCTGTCTGTACACTGAGAGGACCTTCAGTGGGAACTAATCCAGTGGGAGCCCTAGCCTTCAACCTGGAGCCCCCAGCATTGTGCATATTTCTCAGATATAAGCCATTCAATTTGTGGAATTCTGTATAGTAGCTGAGTTGACTGACATACACAGACATATGCCACAAAAACCTGCTATAACTTGAATATTATGGAAATCTCCAGCCAAGCAAAGGTCTCAAACCTTTCAATGTACAGGAGGCCACTGGAGTTTTCTCACCTATAATGAGAAAACTCTGAAGCCACGCTCACCTTTGCTGGAGTCACTCCCACTTAATCCCCGAGCCCCGCTGTTTAGCTGTGTTCTAATGTACTTTGAAATTCCAAGATAACATCCTTGTGTTGTGTCAGGAAGTCCAGAGGTACTTACCACTTTATTTGAAAATGGCATCCTATGCCAGACAAATGTATGTGACTTATATTTATTACCTACAATTATGGTTTTGAAACTTAATAGTTTTTATGACACCATCTTTCCTTTCTAGTCCTATGTTTCCTTGGCACATTTTTTCTTGACTGAACTTGTATAATTAGACCTATCTACATTGTTCTTGAGACTGAGTTTAATGTATCCCAGGCTGACCTTGAACTCACTGTATAGCTGAAGATGACCTTGAACTTTTGATCTTCTTGCTTCTAATTGTCAAGTGATGGGATTAAAAGTATATATCACCACTAGACCCCATTACCACTATACCCTATTTAGGAAGTACTGGGAATTGTACTCCAGCCAAGAGAATAGTAGACATTCTACCAATTGGTTATTTTAAATAACCAATCTTTGATTTCAAGATTCTTTTGTTTTATATTGTAGTTCTTAATTTCACTCATTGCCAATGCTGCGTCTCCATGCTAGTGATAGTGGCTAACACACCTGGCTTGGCCTGGTCTCCCTTATACCGCTTGATTTCTATATCCTGGTCTGTTTCTGAAATGCCTGTTATGACATATCTCTAACTTTGTCCTCCAGACCCTGAAAACCCAGCAAAACAGAGTGTGGGAAATCATATAAACAACACAGAAAAAGTCCAGGATACTCACTTGGATAATTTAAAACCTGGAAGATAATTTACTTTTAATTCTCTCCTCTCTTTGCAAGTAACAGAGTGATCTTAGGAAATTTTACTTATAATTTTTCCTTCTGGCCATATAGCTTGGTTCAATTTTTGTACCCACCCGCCATCCATCAACTTGACACGATTATTATCTTATGCTAACTTGTGATTCACCTTCCTTTACTTGCCTTCCAGTTTTATTGGTCAACTTTTTTTCTTGATTTTGGCCTGTCCTTTAGGGCACCCTCCTTCCTGAAGTCCGTTCTTTACAACTTGCCCCAGAAAAGTCTCTTAGAAACAGAAACTCTGCTGGGTGTATACAAATAATTTAATTTTATTTTCATTTAGAGCCTCCCTTTGTCTGCATGTAAAACTTGGGAGTTGATGCTCATTTTTCTTCGTGGTCATTGTGTTTGGGTTCCCGTGACTGCTATCAGAGTCTTTACTAACCTCACCTTTGTCTCTCTGAGATAACTTGCCTTTCTTTCAGGCTTCTCCCCAAAGCCATTGTCGTTCACACCTCGATCCGGAACAACTTTTACACATCCCATTTGGCACAGGCTGTGCTTCTTCAGATCGAGGCCTTAGCATCTTTCAGTGATTCTGGAAAAGCCTGAGAGATTATTTTCATGAATTCTGTCACCACCCAGGATCATTCGCGGTATCCCTTCTAGGGCTTAGATGAGATATGTTTTCCTTCTAAAAAGCGTGGGCACTGGTATATCTTTCCTTCACCAGGCATCTCTGGGCTGCAGTTTGTTTTATTTTTAGCATGTCTTGTCTTCTCTGTCTCTAATTCTTTCTTTAGCTATTTCTAACCTGACATTCTCAGCTCTACTGAGTATCTGATTCCCATTCTTAAAACTTCCAGGAGTAAGCAGTCTTCTTTCCAAATATTTCTGGTTATTTTCGGAAGTATGTATTCCTTATTTATCTTCGAGACTGTTCTTGCGGGGTGATACATGTCCTCTTTTCATAGACATGTTTTTGTTTTACTTTCTGAGATGGTCATCAATGAGTGTTCCCATCAGCCCTGTTCTTCTCCTGTCCCCTTCAGCTCCGTCACTGTCTGTCCTCCGCTTTTTCTCAAGTACATGACCTTCAATTATTATGTGTGTAAATGTATGTGTATAAGGACGACCTACTGAGTGCATTGTACGTACATGTGATTGGTTAATTTGTCAGGTGGCCTGGTCCCTGAAGAAGACTGAGTCTCTCCAGCTTTCTGTAGCCTTTCATTGTCTGTAGCTCTTCACTGTGGGTGGGCTTTTGTGAGATTTCTCCCATCCATACTGGTTTGCCAAGTGGTGTTGTCACATACAGGCCTTGTTTAAGTGACCTAATTGTTGAAATTTTGTGTGTATGGCTTCGTTCTCATATATAGAAGATTCTTTCTCAGCAACAGACATCCTGCCTTGTATGATCTCTCTATCCACTTTTTCATGATGTTTCCCCGAGCCTTCAGTGTGGAGGTTGTGTTCTAGATTTATCAATTGAGATTCATCTGTACCACTGCAAGCTTTCATTTTGATCATTTGTGTATCTCTGCAACAATCTCCACTAACTGCCAAAAGAAGAGCCAAGAGCTACGTATAGTTGAGGGTATAGCGATAAATATTTAGAATGTAGTTAAGAATTATACAGGTTTGGGAAAGTGGCAGTAATACGTTCTTCTCTAGAGTCCATGACCTCACCAGCCATGAGTAGATGGCTAGGTTTGAATTCTCTTCCAATGAGCTGGCCTTAGAGCCAATTAGAGAACTTTTGGTTACTCACAAGACATCAGTGCCACTATTGCCCCATTGGGGATATTGTGCCTCGCTGGCCATGGGGTGGTCTATGTGCTTTACAGCTGGCGATTGCTTTTTTCCCTTGCTAGCTTGAATAGCACTCTTGGATAGTATGAGAGAGAGGGGGGAGTAAGGAGGGAGAGAGGTGAGGAGAGAGAGACAGACAGACAAACTGACTGACTTAACAGTCAGGGAGAAAAGTCTCCAAGTCATTTCGAGCTCAATTCTTCCAAGTCCTGTAGCCCATGTTTATAGTGTCTTCAATAATAGTGTAGTACCTTTATGTTATATAAGGTAACTAAGGGCAGTATAAATAGCCTGTATTATTTTGGAAGTTTCTTGGATTCCCCTAACCAATAACTTGAAGGAGGAGTTCCAATGTGGGCACTGGAGTTTTTCTTATGTAATCTATCGTTCTTAGTGGGAGCTTTATCACCCAAGAGATATAACTTCATTTAAAAAGTATATGTGTGTGTGTATGCAGGCATATGTAGTATTATATGTGCATATTTAATAAAAAATAAAATATTTCCCCATGAATTTTCAAATATCTTTAGTGTTACTTATCCTCTCCCTCCCTCTGTGTCGCCCTCCCATCCCCTTCCCTGATAAAGCCCCCATTTTCCCTCTTCCCTTCCTAGCACCTGTCCTTAATCGTTCATATTTACCATCCGATTATCCCAAGCAGCTGGAGTCCAGAGTTCCAAATCAGGTGCTTTTGGATCAAGATAACTTCCACTTCCAACAGAACTATTTCAGCTGACATATCTTTATTTTAAATAGCTTCATATTATTATTATTGTTGTTGTTTTTGTTGTTTTGCTTTTGTTTCATAGCTTTAAGCCTTGAGAATTCTGAGATCCTGGGTTTGGATCACAGATCTCTTCCAAGGGAGGTTTCCGTTCACCTTTCTGTGAATGGAGCTGGTGACGATAACAAAGTGTTCACTGCAAACCCCAGTTTAGTGTGCTTCTCGGCCAGCTCACCTGTGGGACCATCATGCCCATCGTCCATATCCGCAGTGTGGGATCATCATCCCCAGCTGTGCTGGGTACTACTCAGCATCATCACCTTGCACGTTCTGCCAAGCTAATGTCAGCATTCATGTGTTCTGAGATCTGGGTACGATCTAATAGAAGAAGCCTGATGAGGAATCCATCCCATCACATTGTGAAGAGCTTCGCTTTGGGACAGAATTTGGAGAATTGAAACCAAGCCTCTGAGTCTCTTTCTTCAGTTCTTTCTTCTCTACAGAGACAGCTCTCTCGCAGTCAAGATGGTGGTTTCAAGTAGCAATATCAGTGCTCAGAGGTAACTCTCTGTAAGAGTAATAAATAAACAAATCCAACGACAGGTTCCAAACCTTACCTGCTACCTTGAGGTTACAAGAGAAAAGAAGTACTGAAGTAATAAGGATATAACTGAGTAGCCTTGTGGGAGGAGTGCTTCCTCCAGCCAGGTCATGGTTCTGTGATGAGGCCACGTCAGAGGGTGTAGAAGGGACATGATTGGCAGGAACCCAGAGTTACCAGGAAGTGGCCAGCCCCTCAATAGGATGGTCATCAGCATGTCCTGTCATCAGGAAGGAAGAACAATGCTGTTGTTCTCCCTGGCTGCAGGGTGGAGCTGCTGTTTCTGATTGATTTTTGGATTGATTAGTGGTTGTTGTAAATTTTTATGATGAAAGTAATAAATAACCACTGGATACGTTTAGCGAATGGGGCTTTGATTGGATGGGGAGAGAATTACTACTTGGGAGTGAACAATGACTTAGAATCTCTGCCAAGATTATCTATGCATCTGTGCTCAGACATGCATACACACCACATACATGCATGTATACATTTGCAGTGCACACATGTACATGTACACTCACACAGACCATCACACTCACATGAGACGTATGGGCTTGTAGTGCACATATGCACTCACACATATGCTCAAACCCTCATACACACATTTGCATATACTTTTATGCATGCCCATATCCACTGACTCTTATACATGCTCACACACACAGAAGCATGTATATCAGATTTCAGTGTCCAAAGTCCTCATATATGTTACACATACCCATACTCACATTCACATACACAGATGCATGTATACCAGCTGCATTCATCTCTCTCTCTCCCTCTTTCCCTCTCTCTCTGTATATATATATATATATATATATATATATATATATATATATATATATGTGTATATATATATATATATATATATATATATATATATATATATATATATATATATATATATATATATATACACATGTATACATACACACACATGTATACACACATACACACACATATAGAACTAATTCCCTGCAAAGTGTGAATTACACACACACATTCTATTCCCATCGAGTCAATACTGACTCAGTTTACCCATCTCCACTTGGGGCACAGCTTGAGAAGCACATGATCCCCTGCCCTGAGAAGTTGAGCGTGACTCCTGGCAGAGCCATCATGGTGGCCTGGCCTCTGCGTGGGTCTCAGAAGCCAGCTCATGTGTGTAGGGTAAAACACAGATTGCTGAAAATGTACTAGACGTAGTTTTAATATTTTTCAATCACCTATTTTTCACTTAAGCTAAGCTAAGCAGAGCTAAATGTATAGTGCCTGGCTTTGAAAAAAAAAACTTTGGTCTGAAATGTAAAGAAACTTTTCGTCTTATTTATATTAGAGGGTTTTACATGTTCTGCTCATTTTGAGGTGAAGAATTTATGGCCAATCAATACAGCAGGAGATCAAATCTGCAGTTCCAATGCTTTTATGATACTGTATACTATATACAATACTGTTATTCCTCTCTCTCATTACTATTCTTTTCTATCTCATCTTCAAAACAGCAAATGCAGGCTCTGGGCAAGTGCCTCCTTCCCTGGTACTGTATCACTGTAAAAGGCCTTCACAAATTACAAAAGATTCTGAGGTGTGCAGACTTACCCATGCTCCCTGTGGACTGCCAGGGCTACATAAACTTCATAGAAACAAGCCTGCTGGGTCTGTGAGCACTCAGGGCCCAAGAGTGTCCTAATGTGGCCTTCAGGGACCTGCCAGGTCTAGGAATACTAGCTCTTCCCAGAGGCTCTGGATGACAGCTCCTTTTGGTGTCTGAGGGAGGCAGGACCGCAGGGGGTGGAGAGGCAGCATGAGAGAGTTTCTAGTAAAATCAGGAAAGAGTTGTCATGTCCTGACTCCTGGGGAGCTGCAGAGGAGGAATGGCTAGGTCTCACTGAGGTTTGCAAGAGCCAGCCCAGTCACAGAGAGTGAATAGTCTGGACCTTTGTAGTGCATAGGGACTGCTCTTCTGTGACCTAGAGAGCATGATGAGCCACCATGTCCCTCCAAGGATGGCTACTGAGATTAAGGCTGCTCTCCTGGTATGCTCAGGTTCCTGCTGACCTCTAGGACTTCTTATCCTGAGCTCAGAGCTGCAGTGAGCTTCACCTCACTTCTATCTCCTTAGTCCTCCAGGGAAATGTTGATTTTTTTTTTTTCTAGAAGACTAAGGGAAGCGGCCTCTAAAACACCACAGCCTCAGCCATAGAACTGCTATGCAGTCTAGGTGGGGGAGAAACACAGCGGGTGGGTGCCACCCAGAGGAGGAGGCAGAGCTGGGGGAGGGGCTCCAACACAGTGGAGTGCCACACAGCCAGGGGGCTGCCACACAGCTGGGGGTGCCACTACATAGTAGGGTGGGGGGATGCCACATACTCCAGGGGGAGGGGCACACCTGAGCAGGAGGGCAGGACAATGTGTGGGGGTTGTCACACACCCTGGGGATAAAGAGACACACCTAGGAGGGAGATGCACAGTGGAGGGTGCCACACATCCTAGGGGTGAGGTCTCTGTCTTTCACTTCTGCAGCTGCTATAGCCCAGCTCAGCACCATTTGTCCAGAGGGAGGGAAGCAGTATCTGGGAGTGTGACTGGATGTTCTGCTGAACGGTAATACGTTTTTAAATTATTGATTCTTTAAAGCCTGACAGATCGTGGCTAAGTCATCGTGGTATACCGTTGCCAAGAACCTCTCCTGACATGAGTTATAGGTTCTTAAAGGTTAGCGCTCAAACTGGTGTCACATCTGTGAGCCCTGCTCCTCCTCCCGGTTTCCTGCTTATGAAGTAGGTGCCAGATGTGATTCTCTCCCTGTAGGAACACAAGGAAGAATGGCCTGTGGCCAGCCTCCCAGGTGTCCATCCACGCTTCTGCTGGCAGAGACTCCCAGAGATGCTTCGTTTTGTTTTGCTTTGGTTTATTTTGGTTTGGTTTGGTTTGGTTTTGGTTTTTTGAGACAGAGTTTCTCTGTATATAGCCTTGGCTGTCCTGGAACTCACTCTGTAGACCAGGCTGGCCTTGAACTCAGAAATCTACCTGTCTCTTCCTCCCAAGTGCTGGGATCAAAGGCGTGCGCTACCACTGCCCTGCTGATGATCTGTTTTCTATCAAGCACCAGGTTCTATTTCCTCATGTTATCAAATTTGCAGGATGAATTTGACCCAGTGCTAGGGAAATGGAGGTTCAAAGCCATACCAGGTTTTAAGCTTAGAGCTGGCAGGAGTCAAACCATGCCAGGAATTTCAGAGCTGAGCCTTGCAAACTCTTCCCAAAGTCTCTCCAAGCAAACACCTAAAAGCCTCGGTTATATTTTGAAGAGAAGGCTTTGGGGATAACTTGAGTGAATGATTTCAAAGCATGTCTACTTGTATGCTTTATCCTGCTTGAGCAAAAACAACCTCCAAAAAACCAGTGGTGTCTGTGTTTCCCGTGTGAGCTCAAAGCTGCATGGAACTCTGAAAAAGAGTTCATTTATACCCCATCTTTATATTGCAGTAACATGGTTATAACAATGTTCTGAAATTCTAAATTAAACAGAAAAGCAGTGAACAGGGACAGCCATGGCTACATTTTACAGACTCTCTTGCACATCTGTGTTGCTTGTATGGGTTTCTCATAGCTCTTGTAGCTTGACTCTCACAGACTTGGGTGCCCCAGTAGCTCTCTAGGAATGTTAATTACTCTGTAGCTCTTCCCGTTTGGGTGTTGCGATATGTGGGCACTCCAGCATTCTTATGTCATTGGGCTAACAGATCTGTACATCCCGTAGGTTGTAAGAGTTCAGATGTCACAGATCTGAGTGCCCTAAGGTCCTTATTGTGATTTGGGTGTTGTAGCTTTGAATGTTGCTGGGTGTTTCTGCTTCCTTACCGTGGTTTTATAGACCATGAGTCCTGTACACATGTATCTGTGTGTCCGCTGAGTCCAGCTTTGTTTCAGTCCCCAGTCAAGGCTTGGCTTCTGTCTTATCTCATCACCAGCACTCATCGTGTGCCGTCCGAGGTGTGTCTGCTGTCTTGGAGGTTACCCAGAGAGCACTTCTGCATATAGCCTAGGCAAAGGAAAGGCTTCTCCTTAAGACACACGGGTGTGTTAGGAGGCCACCCTTTCCCATCATGCTCTGCTGCTTCTGAGACAGGACAAGAGTAAGTCGGGAGCCTAAGTCTGTCTTATCTGCAATTGACAGCAATTTTTTAAAAAAATCAACTTTTTATTTTCCACTAAAGCAGACATTTATGGGAATATTTTGAGTGCTTAGTTGTCAGACTTGGGTAGATAAATGAAAGTTATGTTGAGGAGATAATACCTTAGGGTCTGGCCAGTGGATCGTGGCCGTTACTGATTCTCTACTGTGGGCAGCAGTCTTGAGCGTGCTGCTTGTCCTCTTTTCATCCAATGGACACTAAGATGTCAAGACCTTCCTCTCCAAAGTGGAACAAAGCCTGTGGGACCCTTCTGTAAAGCTTTCTGGAGCTGGACCATTACAAATGTTAATTTTATTATATATTGCATGGAAAAGTTTTTAAATTTTTCAATTCCACGAAAAGATACCTGGAACTTGAGGAGATGTACGTTGAGTCCTGGAGTCTGGGACATCTCACTGTACGTCAGTGGGGTCACATCTAGAGCAGGGTGCCTGGGATTCTCATGGGAACTCTTGACTACAGCCCTGGATGGCTGCCTGACATGAGCCCATATCCAGTCCCTTCTTCTTCCTGTCAGTCACTCTGACCCGAGGATCAAGCTTCTTGTGTAATCACACCCATGTCCTCACTATTAACCAACCCCAGCCCAAAGCATCTGTGGGCTACTGCAAGTCAACTCGTTACCATAGCAGACAACTCACAAAACCCCAAGCACGCTAGTCCGCTAGGCTGTGACAGAATGCTGAGTCCTACCTCGTTCAATAAGCAGTAATTTCTTCCCTCACTGTCCTAGGGCTGTAATTCCATGATTGAGGTATGGAGAGCTGGATTCTGTTCAGGTCTTAGGGTGGAGTGCCACCACCTAGCTGGTGACAGCACCATCTGCCTATGTCTCCATGTGGCCTTTTTCTTCACTGTGTACCCCAGAAGTGCCTTTTGTTACTGTAAGGACATCAGTTGGGCAGACTAAAGCCACATTTGTGTCCTCATTTGGCTTTGGTGAGTCTCTCAAGGCCCTGACTCCAGACAGTACAGTGGGAGTCAGGGCTGTGACATCAGGTTAGGAGACATTCTTTAGTCTATTACAAGGAGCCTTTAGACCTGTATAACAGGAATCTAGGAGTGAAAACAAAACCTCACTTACACAAAATAATCCATGTCTTTACTAGCCCACGCCCACCTCACCCAATCACTCTCCCTGAGTGCTGGGATCACAGGTGTGTGCACTGTGTCTGCCCTCCCTCATCACAACCGACTTACACTGGCTCCTCTCTCGGACCCTGTTTCCCGACTTCTTAGTGAGAATGCAAACCTGGCTGTTTTATAGTTCTTGGCTTTATTCCTGTGTCATCTCATTCATAGCTTCCAGGAGGTTATACTTCTCCCAGCCCCCACCAGGATCTGGTGGAAATGTTCTCATAGAGGAGTTGAGTTGGACCAGCAATAGTGTTTGATATTTGCTTAATGTATATGAAGGTGGGGAAGGACCCAGGCACATGAGTGGATGTCACAGAAGAGACATCCGCCCATCAGTTGTGTGGTTTCTTTTACAAGGCACAGGCTTGCCAGGTGTTGAAATGTCCCATAGTGTCATGGCTTCCAGGCCTCTGTGGCTTGTCCCTGAATCCCCTTGACTCACTCTTGGAAGCCACCAGCTGCAGAGATTACCTCCAGCCTGTACCATTCAAATGAATTCCTAGCAAAGAAAGGGTCAATAGTTGTTTTATATTCTGGGCCACAGTTGGTGTAACTTACTGTCCGTTTTTCTTGTGTGCTTTGTGGGGAGATATCTGCTAGGGTATCCCTGGTCCAACACTGGTTCCAATAGGATGAAATATCTCCACTAAAGAGCTGGAGCAGTACACTAGAGCAAGTCATGTGTACTGAGCCATGGACAATAAAGGGTCAGGACACACAACACTATTGTGGTCTCAGATGTCACAGGATGCCCCCCTACAGACCCCACTCAATACAGATGCATCCAGATCACTCCTGCCACCTGAATGCCAGGGACAGATAATAAAAATGCATTATGATAATAAATGTATGTTAGTGAGCATTCGGTATAAAGAAACACAGAAGGCATTTGAGTTTGTTCCTGTTCATAGTTTGGAAGACTGAAAGTTCAAACAGCATGGTTAACATGAGGCTCCTATTCCTGACTGTATCACTAAAAACTGTGTCAGTGGGGACATTCTGAGTGAATGGGGTAGGGGTACATATCACCAAGCTTCACTTTCATAGTGTTCATCAGGGGCATCTATAAGGTAAAAATGTCTCAATACTCGGCTGAGACATTTTATGGGAAAGTGATTCATGGTAGAGGGAAGGCCTAGTGACTCATTTCCTTACTGTTTGGTTATTCGAGTAGTTTCTTCCCACAGACTCTCATGAGCAGGGTCCCTGTGGTCAATTGTGTACTTCCATATGCATACATGTAAACTTCTGTTTGCAAATGTGTGCTAGGTACCACACTCATGTGCAAGTGATACCAATATGTATGTATATAGAATCACACTTATATACATAGAAGGACATCAATGTGTATCTAAAGCTATGCATGCATGCATGGAGCTACATGTGTGTACACAGAAGCCACACATCAATGCACATGGAATGATAGGAGCATGTACCTAGCCTAAGAGAAGCTCAAGGGTCAGACTCAAGTTGTGGTAACAATTCACTCATTATGTCTGTCTCCAAGAGACACAAGCACTCCTTTCAAGGGTCCTGGGGGTCCTCTTAAGAGTCTCACTACCTTCCAATATTGGCCACCCTGAGGCCTTTGAAGGATAGGCTTCACCCTTGTGCCATCTGTAGTGGTCTAAATACTAAGGAAGAAATAAAACCAAGTGTCTTAATTAGGGTTCACTGCTGTGAACAGACACCATGACCAAGGCAACTCTTATAAGGAAAACATTTAGAGATTCAGAGGTTCAGTCCATTATCAAGGTGGGAGCTTGGCAGCAGCATCCAGGCAGGCATGGTGCAGGCAGAGCTGAGAGTCTACATCTTCATCTGAAGGTTACTAGAAGAATACTGACTTCCAGAGAGCTAGGACTAGAGTATTATTAAAGCCCATACCCACAGTGACACACCTATTCTAAAAAGGCTCCACTTACTAATAGTGCCAATCCCTGGGCCAAACATGTACAAACCATCACACCAAGACATTCTATATTTAGAAAAAAACCTTCCAATGAGTCTCTTCTAGAGAAGGTGGTAGATATAAATGCACATGAGACTTATTCAAGATAAGTGTAAGACTCTAAAAGCACCATCATGACCAAGTGAAAAGCTCAGGTGTGCACATTAAACGGAGAACAGTCTGCCCTTTCACAATTGTGTCTGTAGATCCTGATGTTGGTGGCCTCTGGAATTCTGTGCTCTTCCTCAGGCCACCGGGTTGTGATGAGCTTTATATCTGTTCAGTCACCCACCACGTGCCTCAGAGCACTGCCTTCCACCTGGCTGGATGTGGGTGTCTACAGTTTGGACGGACTGAGCGCTAGTAGATTTCCCTGCATAGAGGCTAGAAGGAACACCTTGTGCTTGTGAATGGTGCAGAGCTTGGCTGCCCTTCCCATGACCTGAGCAAAGAGTTCTGTATCTGTATCTGTATCTGTCCTCAGCTCTGCTGTAGGACTCAGACCAGGGACATTTCCTAGATGGATGGGGTCCTGTCTCACTTCCAGGCCCTTCTTGGGCATTGGGGCTGGGCTGGCCAAGATAAGTGGACTGGTAGGCTTTTAAGGCCAACTAGACGCGTTCTGTGCTTTATCACAGTAAAGGAGAAACAAGAACAAAAGAGCGGTTCTTCTAGAGCTTTGTTTAAATAAAGTGCCAAATCTCATCCCGAGACTCCTGAGTGGAGGTGCATGCAGCCAGCTCTGCTATAGGCCCCTGTAGTCTACTCCCCCATCACACCAACCCCCAAGTCATAGCCCCCCACCCTGCACTGGACATATGGGCTTGGCTGGTCTGCTATGACCTACAGTTGGTGATGGGGCAGGGTGGGGTATGAGGGCCAATTTAGACACAACTACTCAGTCTGAAGATGTTAGGATTGAGATGAATTACTTTCACGATCAAAGAAAAACGCTTCACTTTCCAGGAAGTAGCTGTTAAAGAGATTTTATACTGTGTGATATTAAGAGTCTGCTTTCTTTGCTGTATCTAGAATTGTTGCATTCCACTAGATGATATTAAGGCTCTGTGTGGAGGTCTGTTTATTTCCATGCATATGCTCACCACCCACCCAGTGCAAGGCTGGGCCTGTCGTTAGCCACCCGCATTAGCAGCAGGTGGACAGTGCTGATAGCTTTGGTTATTTTCTGTAGTAGTCTTCTCCACCACTGAAGAGTGGCACGACTTCCCTGAGCTCAGCAATTACAGTGTTCCTTGTGAGCTTCAGTAATACACTGGAACCAGAATCTCTCTTTTCCTACGTTTAAAGTCTATGAAGTATCTCAATCCTGCAGGAAGCAGGGACTGAGTCAGACCCAACTTAGTGACACCTTCCCTAGGCTACAGTAGGCAAAACTGCCCCGCTGGGGGAATGTATTCCTATGTTCCTTACAGCCCAAGATAAGAGTTTACATAGCCCAATGTCCTCACAGCTCAGGGTCTATATATGCCAGGCTCTCACAACAATTGTCTTTGTATCCCAGAGGTCTCACAGACCAAATCCCTTAATGCCCAGTGTTCTTAGAGCCCAATGTAAGAGTCCATACAGCCCAAGGTCCTTATATCCCAGAGTCAAGGCTACCCAGGGTCCTTTGAGTTCAAGATCTATTCATTGAGACTATGCAGGCAAGAGTCCTTATAGCTTAGGATCCATGTGACATTTAGCCCTGACAGAACATGATGTTTCAGTTCTACAGATGAGATGTGCCCCTCCTCTAGGTAGAGACCAAGAAGCACCAACATATATAGGCCCTGGATAGTCCTGGGGTTGTCCCAACCAACAAAGGCCCAGTTATCTATTCATTTGGCAGACAGTCTCAAAAAACCAAAAAACCAAAAAACAGACAGTTTCATTCCAATGCATTACCCACTCCGAGCCTCAGAGCACTGGCTGCACATGGTATACATCAGTGTATAAGTGTCCATAAACACCACTGTCTTCCCATCTGTCAGAGCAAGAAACAGAGGCAGCAAGCGGAGGTCAGACTCCAAACTGGCAAGCCCGATTCCAGAAGCTCCGGTTGCTCTTTCGATGTCTCCTCTGCTTGCTCTGCAGCCTTTCCAGTTAATTAGCAGTGCCTGTTGTCTGTGTGTCAGATGAGGCTGAGCTCTGTGTAACGTGGATCATCCCTCATTAACACCGTTCTTGCCTCCTTAGCCCATGTGTGGAGGCATTCTAGAAACTGTGCAAGTCAGTCTCCACTCTCCTCACCGCTGCTGCCCCAGAGTTACACATGATATTCTCTAATGAATTAAAAGCCATATGTTGCTGCTGATGTTTCCCGCATATGGCTACAACCCAATCTCAGTGGGGCATATGCACACCTCCTCCTACGAGAACATATGCTTAAGAGCGCAGAGCAGTCCTATTTCAAGATAGAAGCCCGCTCCTCCCCACTTCCTCCTCAGTGTCTCCTGGAAACAGTAGCAAAAATAAAGGGAGGCAGGGTAGTCTGGATCCACGTAGGAGGCAGCAAAGCCATCTCGAAGGAGGAGGACAATCTCTAGGGCCTCAATGAAAGTGGGTGCAAAGCAGGAAAGCAGAACTCGCGCAAAGCAGGAAAGCAGAACTCGCCCAAAGCAAACTGGGGGATTAGGTACAGACTTTGCCAGTAGGAGAGACTCAAGCTGCAACAGCGTGTGCCTCAGCTGCCTGCTTGGCAAGCCCATGTCTGTCATGGATGACAGGAGGTCCCTGGCCCAGGAATAGGCCTGTCTATGTCCACTGTCCTGGAGACAGATGCTGAGGATAGAGTCTGGAAGCCAACCAAGCAGCATGTGAGGCGGTAACTGGTCCAGACACCAATCCGTGAACTTCTGAGGCTATGGAGGAGGTGTCTGATGTCTCTTTCCTTGTTTTGAGGAGCGTTTCTGGACAGGATAATGTGTGTGCCTGAAACATATTTTGCTTAGGTTGCTGAGCAACCTCAGATATTAGTGTCAGAGGCAAAGTCACCCTGAGGTTCAGCAGTGACAGCAGCACAGCTTGTCTCTGCCTCAGAACTGAGAAGCTGTGACTTTCTATATGATATGCCATGCAACCCTCCCAACTCGGCCTCCTGGGTTCCTGAATTAGGTTTTAACCACAAACACATGTCTGTCTGTCTGTCTGTCTGTCTGTCTGTCTTCTATCTACCTTTATCTATATCATAGAGATCTATCTATATCTACTTATATTTTCCTTCTATCACTATCAATTTATTGATCAATCTATCATCTATCCATCACCTATAAGCAAACAATCAATCACTCTATTAATCTTTATCATCTACTATCTATCTATCTATCTATCTATCTATCTATCTACAGGAGTATATATTCTTCCTAAACTGCACTGTGTAATCCCCATTACTGAGTGATTGTGTTTCTCATTTTTGGGTGCATTCACATCTCTTCCTACTGAAAGATCCTGTGTTCATGAGCTAGAAGTATAACATAGTGTCATAATTACAGAATAAATTCTATTCTGTTGGTTACAGAATAAATCCTATTGGTTGGGGGAAACTGATAAAACAATCCAGATAAGCAAAGGCCTTGATCCAACACAGGCACACTAGCCATGTTACTGTGAGAGGGAATGATGTCAGCCCCATGACCCCAATCAGATCCTAGGGTGGGAATAGAAAGAACTTCTGAGAACCAATTAGTGGGAGGATGACATTTCTCTTTCCTCCTCATATGACTAAAAGTTTAAAATATTAAAGGAAAAATTCCTGTTATGTAAGAAGGACAGGCGAGGAAAACCATTTCTCAGGTGTTGATCTTTGCTTCCTCTTTCCTTTATAAATATGATTTATTCAAAGCTGCAGCCCAGAGGCCGGTGAAGCTTCACAGAGAGGCCCACGTGGCTTTCCCCAGTTGTTTCCAAAAGCAAGTGTGAATGCTGTTTTTGCATGAACCTCTCTGATGCATCCTCCCCTTCCTTTGTCGTGGAAGGAATTTCACGAAACCCCACAGTTTTGCCAAAATGCGGCCTGGTAATTAACCCGCTGGAGTCTAAGTACCGATTTAGTTGGTAGAAGTCAGTGGTCCAGGGCATGGCCACACTTACTCAGCATCTATATCCTTGCTTTTGTCTGTAGGCAGATTTGCTGGCGAGCCCTGGTAGGGAGGTAAAATCGGCAGCTTTGTCACTAAATGACCAATGATGACCTCCTTCATCCACTGTTTCATTCCTCTTCCTGTGTCCTTTTGGTGTAACGATAGGAAGACAGATTCAAGTAAAGCAATGAGCCCAGGCTTCACTGGCATGCGGAAAGTTGTGACTTCCGGGTTGTCGGCATGTAAACCACACCGATGCTTAGGAGACTTTTCACTCCCAGAGAGCCTGTTATCTAGAAAGAGTAGCCAGAGCAGCCGCTTGTGACAAAAATATTCTCTCATGTCACTCAACATTTGCCTAATACTCAGGTCTTCACTAAAGATGGCAAAGTGGCATTCAAAGATGGGAGGGAGGCATATTCTTCCATAGGAGGGATGCAAGTGAGTGTGTGCATTTGTAAGTGCCATAGCCCAGAACACACGCTAACGATGTATCCTAAGAACATAGACCTTCCCGGAGGCATATACTTCATTGTCAAGACCTTTCTAGCCTTCTAGATTTTGTTTTGAACTTACAACTATACCTTGTGCAAAGATGGAGCAGAGAGTAATGCAATATTGATAAGGGTGAAAGCAAAATATGGCTCTTCAGGGGACAACTCAAACTGTCACATATAACTACCAGTGAAGAGAACAGGAACACGCCACATTACTAAAATCCAGAATTTAAAAAGACAGAGACAGAGAAAGAGAGAGAGAGAGAGAGAGAGAGAGAGAGAGAGAGAGAGAGAGAGAGAACTAGCAACCTTATAGGAACAACAAGAGCTGTAAGTACTAGCCACACTCTTTGAAGGATGCCTGCAATCGTACGGCAAAAATGACAGCCTGATGTAAGAACAGCCAGTGAGTTGGAGGAACATTTTTCTCTAAAGAAAACAAATATACTGACTGATGTAAGTTTCTGATAAGTTGCTCAGAATCATTGGTCACAAGAGAAGTGTATCTGAAAGCCACAGTGGGAGATGACATCACTTACTGGAAATGAGCGTCAAAGGGAGTATGGAGAAGTTGCCTTGGTGCACTTTGGAATACTTCTGTGGAAAAGGGCTTCAAGTTTTGGCTACTCATGAAACCAGAAACCAAGAATTAGTAGGCTTCTACAAAATAATTATAGTAAAAAAGTTCTAGTAAATAATTTTCCATGAATCCCACACCTGTGTATCTGTGCGGGCATTAGAGGTAGGAGCATATTCAAAGACTTCACATACATTTTTCAGAGGCAGAAACAGTGGCTGTAAGCTGACAGAAGCTAAGTAGCGTGTGACATATACATGGAATGAAATATTATACAGCCAGGGAAGTAAATCAACCTTAGCATATGCTACAATAGGTATCCTCAAAAGCTTTATACTATGAAAAATAAGTCATATACAAAATGTCTTTTATTAGATAACAGATAAATACAATATCCAGATTGGAAAAATCCAGAGCCTATAAGGTGATGATAGTCACAAAGAGGGTAATGATGGGAAGTGAGGTACAGGACTCCGTTGGTGTGACTGAGCAAGCTCAGAAGGAAGTAGACCTCAGGCTGTGTCTAGGCATGTGCTAGACCTGGTATCTATTCCTCATGGTCACTCTTATGGTAAATAGCATGTTCGGTTTAGTTCACGTGTACTTAAAGGCAGTTAAGAAAAAAGAATCTCATGATTCTCAAAAAGAATCATGAGAGATGAACAAGATTGGGCCAGTAAATTTGGTAACCCAGATAGATTGGACACGCTCCTCAAAGGCCATGAATTGCTGAAGGCATCCAAATGGGAACCTTTGGGCAGAGGTTTCGAGAGAGCATAACACATGAGGTCCACAGGAAGACAGAGCTCAGGGACAAGTGCAGCCAGTGGTTAGGGAAGTAGGTTGGGATGTTCTCACCACAGGAGAGCAAGCACAGAGGTCCATGCTTAGTAAGCGGCTCTGACTGGCCACTGTACATCACGTGCACAAGCCTCACATGGCCCACTGTAGAGGAGGTGAGATAACCTTTCACCTCTGTGCTGTTGGTCTCACTTGCTTTCCATTCACACTGGGAGCGGTGGCTTTCTCCAAACCCTGGCCTGCAGGTGACAACCCCGCAGTCTATCACCACCATCCTAGCAGGTTGAAGAGATTCTCTCAGGGTCAGATCTCTATCCCTCTGATGGCTAATGCCCCTGGGCATCTTATCCCACACTGGCTGTTTTTGTGTCCTCTTTGAAGACATTCCTGTTCAGCTCCTTGGTCCATTTATCAATGAGGTCCTTTGATTTTTACTATTGAGGGTTTTTTTTTTTTTGAGTTCTTTATAAATTACGGACATTAACTCCTCATTAGATATATGACTGATCCAGTAGTCCCTCTTCTGGGAATGTAGCCAAAGGCAATTAACTCACCACATCACAAAGGTTATCTGTCCTGTGCACACCATAGCACTAGTCACAGCCCAAATACGGCACCACTCTACATGCCTGTGAGCAGAGAAACAAATGAGACACTGTAGTATTTGTGAGTGTGCATACACACACACATGCATGTACACCCATACACACACACACACACCCACACACAGTGAGATGTTGATTCGCTTTAAGGGGATATCCTACCTTCAATTCCTTTTGTGCTGGAGGTCCTAGCCAGCAAAGAGGTGGGTGGAATAAGTACACAATGCATACTGGAAGGAGGAAAGCAGTATCTTATCTTCAGAAAATGTGAAAGAGTGTGGAAACCCTAAGGAATGTATTAACATTATAAAAATGATACCCAAGCTCAACAAGGTTTTTGGAAATAAGATCTTTATATGGAAATCAATTTTAGGAGGTATGGCACCATGGTAGAGCATTGCCTAGTATGCCTGAGGACCTGGGTTAGATCCTCAGCATACTAGAAACATCAGATGTCAGCAAGTCATTGTATTCATGTGGGATTCGAATGACTAATCCAAAGGTGAGAGAAATATGAAAACCTAACAAGACTTCATGCTGTGTATTCTAAAAGCTACAAAATACCATCAAAGGATAGTAAAGAACATATTAAGTCATTGAAAGCATGATCATGGATCAGATGAAAATTGACTATTATTCAAATTAAGTCTATCTCTAGATTGAAAGTCCTTGTCAAGACCCAGTGTGTCTGCATTTCAGAAATGCACAAATGGAGGGCTTTGGAGATGGCTTAGCAGTTAAGGACACTGGCTGTTCTTCCAGAGGACATGGGTTCAATCCTCAAGCATCCCACATGGCAGCTCGCATCATGGAACTTCTGGAACTCCAGGCCTGGGAAATCAGACATCCATTCTGACCTCCAAGGACACCAAACACTTTCCTGGTGCACAGATCTGCAAATAAATTACCCATACACATACATAAAAATTCTTTAAAGAAATGGACAGATGAATTCTCAGATTCATAGACTCAAAAGAGCCAAACAGTTGTAAAATGGAGCTCAGCATGTTTGGCGATGGCAGAATGTCCTGCACAGCTGTGGAACTGAGGCAGGGTGGCCCTGGGATCAGAGCATCATACAGTACAAGGAAAGCTAAGGGGAGCTCATAGAAACACCCTCACTGTGCCCACTGGAGCCAACAATGGTGCCAGTACAGTCCAAAGACTGGAATTTCCAACAGCAGCATCTATGACAAAACCGTGAAATGGGAAACACAGCCAAATGATTGACAGCTGGAACCTGATAAACAACATGATGATAGAACCCTAAAAATGAGAACTCCAAATGTTGCATCGAGAGTTGCTTTCTTTTCTTTATTTACCTTATTGTGACAAAACAAAAATAAAACAAAGCAAAAAAGACAGAAGGAAGATTCATCAAATCTTCAAAAGGTTGTACATTGTATTATAACATTAAGAAAATGGAAAGACAGCCCAAATGATTATAGAAAATATTTACAAATTATATATCTAATAAAAGATTGGATCTTAAAGTTCTCTTACCATTCAATAATAAAAATACAAAAGAAAGAAGCCAGTCAAAAGTAGACAAAAGACCAAGGTAGACATTTCCACAAAAATACAGAAAGAGCCTAAGAATTCCACGAACAGCTGCTTAACATATGAACCCGAGGAAAACACAAATCAGAATAACTGTGAGGTGCAGTCATTACCACGGCTGGCCCTCAGCAGTTCTCAACCTGTGGGTCACGGCCAGTGGAAAATACATATTTCTGACGGTCTTAGGAACTGAGATATGCTCAGTAGCAAAATTACATTTATGAAGTAGCAATGAAAGTAATTTTATGGTTGGGGGGTTCCTAAGGCCATCAGAAATATATGCTTCCTGATGGTCATGACCCACAGGTTGAGAATGGCTGCCGTACCTAAAAAGCTGCATAATTAGTGAGCGTCTGAGAGGACAGGGAGAGATTAGACCCTCTGAACCTCTTAGTGGAAACATAAAACGGTACATTCATTTAATGCACCGTTTTGCCAGTTTCTCCTATAGTTAAACACAGATGCACCACCAAATCCAGCAATCCCATTCTGGCCTATGAATCCAAAAGCTTGTGCAAGCACGCATCTGTACAAAAACTCAAAATGCCCATCACTGAGGTGTTCAGCATTACTGAGAAGTGGACCAACCAACTGTGTTTGCCCCACCACAGCCCAATGAGGTGGTATGGGCAAGCTTTGTAAACACAGTGACCAGCAAGCAAGCTAGGCGCTAAAACCAGTATACGACACACTCCCTTTTATAGAAGACTACTGTATGGGTGAGTTTGCAAGGTTAGAAAATGGACTCTGGTGGGCCAGGCTGGGAAGATGTAGGTGGGAGCAGTCAATGAAGATGTTTCTGTGATGCAGTGATGGCTTCCTGTGTCTATAGGCATTCTGAAAATCCTGACTGTGTGCATTTGTTGTGTTAAGGTGTGACATATGAGCTAGGCACCTGCTTCCTGAAGTACAGCCAGCACCGTCTTCATCTTAGCGGAAAGCTCATGCATTATAGCTCGGTTGGTCTGATGGACAACTAACTAGCTATTGGCAGCTGAGGAAGACGGCTTCCATCACAGGCCCAGTTTCCCTTATGGTATGGGTTATAATTTATAAGAGAATTACTTTAGGGATTAAAGGGAGCCATCAAAGTAGCAAGCTGATCAATTTGAATTCATTGTACCTTAATTTGAGAATGCATCCAACCGTTTCTACACAATACTATTATTATATGACAGGTTACAAGTATGTGTAACTATGTATCCGTCCTTCCTACCTCCCACTGCAAGTCTTGGAGAGTTAAAGAACTCAGTATTGACTAGGCTTTGTAGGGTGAGTATGAGCTGTGCTGTCTTGACTTCCTGAGCCAGAATATCGCCTGTGGGGTGAAGGGGAGCTCCTTTTGGCCCTTCTCTATCCCCTCCAGTACAATGAATCCTGCCCCTCCAGTACAATGAATGCCAGTATGACCTGTGGGTGGTCACCTGCCCCTTTCCCAGTCCTACATCAACCCTGTGTTCTCTAAGCAGGATCCGATGGATCATGGCTGCTACCATAAGGATTTCAGAGCTAAGTGTCATGTAATGCGGGAGATACCCTATCAGGTGCAAGGTGGACATAACAGCTTAGCCTGGGGAGCCATGGGCTCAAATGAGATAAACCACAAAAGTGAATGATGGCTGTCAAGTGCCAGGTGTTGGACCACAGTAGTCTTCCATATACAGCTGTTCCTGATGATTCCACATCTGCATATATGTGCTCTCTCCCTGGACAAGAGAGAAGATACCATGCACTCCCTGATTTCACTGATATCTTCATGGTTTCATGTTGAGATATGATTAAAATACTTTGTTTTCCATTTTGAAGTGTTGCGGTTGGTTGGTGGTTTTTAGTTTATTTAGAGTTGTGCAACTATAGTTACCAATATCCTCTAAAGAAGCCCTGTGCCCATTGTCACCCCAATTCTAGGCCTGCCCAACCCAGAGTCTTCTTATTCTAACCCACTGCACCTGCTGTTCCCAGTTGTCATGTGTTTGTGCTCCAGGGCTGGAAACTCTCACTTCCATAGTGTTCTTCAAGGGCATCTATAAGGTAAAAACATCTCAATACTTGGCTGAGACATTTTATGGGAAAGTGATTCATGGTAGAGGGAAGGCCTAGTGACTCATCTCCTTACTGTTTGGCCATTCGAGTAGTTTCTTCCCACAGACTCTCATGAGCAGGGTCCCTGTGGTCACTTGTGTACTTCCATATGCATACATGTAAACTTCTGTTTGCAAATGTGTGCTAGGTATGTGCTCCTGTCATTCCATGTGCATTGATGTGTGGCTTCTGTGTACACACATGTGGCTCCATGCATGCATACATAGCTTTAGATACACATTGATGTTCTTCTCTGTGTATAAGTATGATTCTATATGCATACACATTGTCATCACTTGCACATGAGTGTTTTTCTAGGTACACTGATATTGTTTCATGGGTATCAATGTATATGATTATCCTATGTATGCATGTGTGTGTTTCTAGGCATAGATTGATGTCATTGCACATGCATATATATGTGGTTCCATGTACACGTGTGTGGTCACATGTGCATGTGAGTGTTGTTGTAGATACACTCTTGTAGCTTCATGGGCATTCTTGTGTGGTTCCATGTGCATATATGTGTGCTTCTGTAGACACACATGAATCTACATACACATGTATGGCCCTAGATACCAACATATATCCATTTGTGTGTTATTCTATATAGGTGTGTATTTCCATATGTACATGCATGTGGTTTTGGGTACAGATTGGTGAGTCCCATGTCTACTTATGTATAACTTGAGTGTGGTTCTAGGTACACACTGGTGTATAGCTCCATGTGCAGACATGCATGTAATGCCACGTGCACATGCATGGATCTGCATATACATCACTCACAGATATTTATAGACAAGATGTAGCCCTGCCTATGCCAAGTGACTGACAGGATGAAGCTGAGCTCTAGGAGGACAGGGACCACGTCTGCTCATCAGTACGGTCAGCATCAGGCCTGATGTGGTGCCGAGCATGTGAAAGGCAGGCTGGGTAATAAACATGGAGTATGTGGCGTCACTAACACTGGAGAGTTTGGGAACTATTTAAAAGTCCCTGAAACGAGTCAGGTGTAGGAGCATAATGCATTAGGGCCTGCTGAACTTCAAGCCTGGCAGTTAAATGTCAGTTATTGACCTTGGTCAATCAGAGTTAATTGAGTACCTGTCTGTCAGCTTCTTGACTACCACAAGGATGATGATAAGGTCTCCACAAGCTCATTCTGTTCTTGTAACACACAGTGACCTAGATCTGTATGCAAAGGTGATGCTTTAGTCTGTGCTCCGCATCATCGTCCTTCACACAGGGTAGCAACTGCGAGTGTGTGCACATGGCCATACTTCTAACAGCACTGACATACAAACAGCATCGTGTATAAACAGGTAATTCTAATATTGATCATATAAACGTTGTCATATACAAAGGTCAAGATTATGCTCAGGAGGGGCTCCCTTGGGGAGGGTTGGGATTCCTGACCTATTAGTGAGTGGCAACCTTGGTACTGAATCTTAAGTAAGTATCTGGCTTAAGGGAGACATTGAAGTCTAAGAGAATTCTTTTCGCTGGTGCCCCTCACTACAGAGATGCCCTCCTTGGGGCCAGCCACAAGGATGTTTCAGTCCAGGCGTGTGCTGCTTCTGGTACAGGGTGGGGGAGAGATCGCATAAAGCATGTGGCAGATGAGAACAAGTGTATGCTGTCTGGCTCCTCTCTGTGTCAGTACCTAAAGGTCTCTTTTTATAAGATCATATGTTATGGTGGCTCAGGGTCACCCCAGGAAAATGAGCCTGGACCCA
The DNA here is from genome assembly GCA_902729485.2 of Mus minutoides. Lineage (NCBI taxonomy): Eukaryota > Metazoa > Chordata > Mammalia > Rodentia > Muridae > Mus > Mus minutoides. The sequence continues at coordinate 1,049,507 of LR749986.1, read as the reverse complement.
GAAGGGCTACGATCTAAGGATGGGGCTTACGGCTCTGCCCCTAGGAGCTGCTTCACTTTTACAATATAAAACTGTGCCTGCCAGGTAGTGATCTTAAAAGGCCACCCATGATTTGATCTCTGCACGCTTGCCTAAGCGCTTCAAGAGCTGTCATCAGTTCCACCCACCCCTTGCACATCAAGAGAAGGGCTCTGTGTTTGCAGTTTTGAAAAGATGTATTTACTTTTATTTTATGTGTATGAGCGTTTTCGCCTGCATATGAGTTCCTGTACCATCTGCATGCCTGGTACCCATGGAAGTCAGGGGAAGACACCAGAACTCTGGGACTGGAATGACAGATGGTTGTGAGCCACCATGTGGATGCTGGGAATTGAACTCAGGTCCTCTGGAAGAGCAGACAGTGCTCTGGACCGCTGAGCCATCTCCACAGCCTCACACTTGTATTCTTTTTTTTTTTTTTTTTTCACTTTTAAAAACATTTATTATTAGAGAGTTTCTTCATTTACATTTCAAGTGTTATCCAAAAGTCCCCTATATCCTCCCCCTGCCCTGCTCCCCTACCCTCCCTCTCCCGCTACTTGGCCCTGGCATTCCCCTGTACTGGGGCTTATAAACATTGCTAGACCAAGGGCCTTTCTTCCCGAATAATGGCCAACTAGGCCATCTTCTAATACATATACAGCTAGAGACATGAGCTCTGGGGGTTCTGTTTAGTTCATATTGTTGTTCCATCTATAGGGTTGCAGACCCCTACAACTCTTGGGTACTCTCTCTAGCTCCTACATTGGGGACCCTGTGTAAAGCCCTATAAGATGATTGTGAGCATCCACTTCTGCGTTTGTCAGGAACTGTCAAAGCTTCCCAGGAGACAGCTATATCAGGGTCCTTTCAGCAATGTCCTGCTGGTGTATGCAGTAGTGTCTGAGTTTGGTGGCTGATTCACACTTGTATTCTTAATACAAATTCTTGATTCCAAACATCAAAGCCTCGGTTCTGTCTTGTTTCTTCCTCGGATCTCTGCTCATCTACCCAGTGAACATACAGCTAAATAAAGCGAGCTAGATCACTTTGGGGCAATGCCAGTGCCCTCTACTTGAAGACCCAGCAGCTGTGCATGGTCGCCACCCTGCCCTGGGCTTTCTTCTCTATTGAACACCGGTTCTCAGCAGCATTGACTTTTCATTGTTGCCTTTAATTCCATGAGCAGGAATGTGATTTGACTGAGGCTAGTAGGACCTATCTAAGCTGTGGCAATGTGGTCCGATTTGGAAACTTCCCAGTGGACCTGTTTTCTTTGTGCGTGTTCCTGTGTGCACAAATGCACTGTGTGGGGAACCCGTGCATAGAAGCCAGTGAACGACCTCAGCCGTGTTTCCTCGGGAATCATAAACATTATTTTTCTAAGGTCTTTCACCGTCCTGGGACACACTAAATAGAGTTGGCTGGCTGGCCCATGAGCCCAGAGATGTCACCTTCAGCTCCCTAATGCTGGGATTTCAAGTGTGTGCCACCATCTCCAGCTTTTTTATGTTTGTGTTGGGGCTTGAACTCAAGTTCACTTGCAAGGTGAACTGTATAGCAACGAAGCTCTCTCCTGTGAATATGCTTGGCCAAGGGAGTGGCATATTAAGAGGTGTGGCCTTGTTGGAGGAAATGTATCACTGTGGATGTGGGCTTTAAGACCCTAATTCTAGGCATGTGGGAGTGGGAGCTCATCCCCTAGCAGCCATCAGATGAAGATGTAGAACTCTCAGCTCTGCCTGCACCAGGCTTGCCTGGACCCTGCCATGCTCCCACCTTTATGATACTGGGCTGAATCTCTGAGCCTGTAAGCCAGCTCCAATTAAATGTTATCCTTAAGAGTTGCCTTGGTCACGGTGTCTCTTCACCGCTGTAAAACCCTAACTAGGACATCTCCCCATCCCTAAAATTGTTTACTTCTAATGTCTGAGACACTCATACCCTTTCTGGTCCATGCATACAATTATGAAGTACACATAAATACACTTGTCACCTTGTCAAAATGACTTTGATAATAAATTGTTTGGCGTCCCGGTATACAGGCCCTTCACTTATTGTGCTTCCTGTATGTTAGATATTTCTTCATGGTGGGCGACCGTGTCTAAGGGCACAACAGGCAGAACTATGCGTTCAGATGAACTTCCATGATCGACATTCTATGATAAATTGATATAATGGGATTTAATTTGTTTGTGGGCAAACTTACCTAAAGAGATTATCAGGAGAACAGAAATCTCATAGCTTACATAAGCAACAGAAAATTAATTAACATGGAAGTACTAATTAGTTTATCCAATTTGTGGACTTGTGAAAAGCTCAATAGACAGGAGACGAAGAATTGGGGATCAGCTCCTAGAGCCTGGGATACAAATGAGATGGGCTATGGACCTGCCTGACAAGGGACTAGACAAGGGTCCTGCCTTGCCCTGTATGTCTTCCCCTGACCCAGGGACGCTATGCTCTGGGGAGTTTCTCGAGGTCTTCCTATAGAACAGACTACACCTGTGTCTTTCAGATCATGCTGTCTCTGATGTGTTGTTGTTCTCAACATAACTGTCCTAAATTCCAAATTCGGTTCTCTCTTAAATGAGTTGCTCTTGTACCATTTATCCCACTTGGCATCACATGGTTAATTCTTAGGATAAATGGCTGTCTCACCAGAAGCTATAATGTAAGAGTGAGGGGCCCACCGGGAGTGGGTAGATGGACAGATGGACAGGTGAATGAATAAATGGATGGATATGCATTTCCCAAGGTGCTTCAAACATTGTCTCAAGCAAGTGCTTCTCTGGAGAGCCATTTTCGATCCCCTGAGCAAACTTTGCTCCTTCTCCTGATTTCCCCATGCGCTCTAGTCTGATTTTGTTTTTGTCTTACTCTTGTGTGTGTCAACATTCATGAATAAGGACCAGGAGCTCAGGTTGTCAAGAATGTCTCCTCTACTCTTTAGCTTCTCAGGACGAAAGCCATCCCCAACAGGACAGTTGGTGTCATTCCGCTCCGTGGACGTCTGTGCACCTCCAAGAACCCACACCCTCGAACTGTGGTCCTTATCTGCACTCAGATCTTCAGAGTCTCCACCTGGTGGAGAGGAGTTAGGGACTGAGGCTGTGGAAGGTCAAAACGAAGTTACCTCTGGAGGCATTAGCTTGGGGATTCTCCCATAGTGAGGCACTAGCTAGCACGCGGCTCTGGGAAACTGCTTTGATGTTTTCTGTTTGAGGAAAAATAACATGTACCGTCACTTAAGTGATAGGCTGTCTCAGTTTTATTGGGTCCAGTTTTTGCTTTGTAGGTCAGGCAGCCTATATCAGCATCGTGAAGGCTGGGATCACAGGTGTGCGCACCTTGTCTGGGGGGGACTGGATGGGCTCATGGTTTATTTGTGTTCCTTTGCTTTGAAAAGATGTCCCTACTGATCCTGTGTCCCTCTGGTTCCCTGCAGCTCCATCTTTCCTATTGTAATCGTCTACTGTTATTCAATAACTTCTCACTTTAAAAAAAAACTTCTTCCCCTTGTGATATACCATGAAGTCTTTTCTCCCTATGTCACCTCCATTACCTGAAAAGCAGAGTCACTGACTAGTCCTTTGGCTTTTCTCCGTATGGTCTTCTCCAGTTCTTTAAATCAGGTTTTAAAATCAGTCCACACTTTATACTTCCCAGTTTTCAATGCCAGTTGTGCTGAGAGCATCCATTGCCACAACCATGGCCATGCCCTTCTCGTCTTGTCCCTCTCCCTTCAGACCATCATGCACTCATGCACGGCTACCATAGAAATCTTCCACAATCCAGGTTTATTATGTAGCTGGAATATAGCCTCCGAGGCCTGCTGGATTAAAGCAAAGTGTGCTCTTTGTGGAAATAAACTGATCACATGTTTGCAGGGATACGTGGTCATCCAACGTCTAATTATCTATTAGCCTATAAATTGTGGAGTCTCTGGTATGGCTGAAGTTTCTTTGTCTCTGTCTCTCTGTCTCTGTGTGTCTCTGTTTCTCTGTCTCTCTCTGTCTCTGTCTCTCTGTCTCTCTGTCTGTCTGTCTCTGCCTCTGTCTCTGTCTCTCTGTCTCTCTGTCTCTCTGTCTCTCTCTCTCTCTTTCTCTGTCTCTCTCTCTCTCTGTGTGTGTGTCCCTTCCAAACATTGTATGGTCATAACTTTGCACTTGGTACAGTGTGTGGCATGCCTAGTAAGTATCTCGTGAATGAATGGCGTATTAAAGATCATGTCCCTCAGAGCTCTACATTGTTGACGGAACTTGACTGGCTTGAAGCCAGCAGACCAATCTCCCGAGGAAGAAAGACAAACCAATTATGACACACGAGATTAAAGCATTGTAGAAGGATGCTGTTAGAGCTGGTGTTTCCAAAGTACCGATGTTTAAAACAAATCCTTAACAGCAGCTTTAACAGATGACTGCTAGCTAGTCACATGGAAAAGCACGAATCCCAGCCCCTACCTTGTGCTATAAAATTAGCTCAAAATAGTCCACAGTGTTAAGGACGAATATTGTAAAATGGCATAGACACACATTTTTGTGACCTTAGATTAAAGTATCTATAACATTAAAAGCATGAATAACAAGACGTCAGTCAGCGGGAGTCATCGGAGGGAGACGCTTTCATGTCTGTGTTCACCATCAATAACGTGGCACAAAAAGACCTCAGATGGGGAACATTGAAAACCGTGTGTCTAAAACGTCTCTCATTTAGAGATTGCAAAGAATGCTTATAGTGCCCCCCAAATGTATTTTTATGTTTGTCATTAAAGGGCAGGCCAATCAAATAACAAGCAAAGGACTTGAACAGACCAAATTTACCAACATCTACTGCATTGAGATCCAGGGCAAGCAACTAGGAAAATGTAAACCAGCACCATGTAATTCCACTTCCCACCCATTGAAATGACAGTAATCAAAGAGAGGCGGTAAGTATTGGCAGGGTTGTGGAGAAGTAGCCAGCCTAGTGTGCCACTGTGAGCAATGGAAAGTGATGTATTCACCTTGAGAAGCCATCACATTTCTTTGAGACATTAACTATTAGGTTAGCCTATGATTTGATATTCCATTCCTTGTGGTTTACCCAAGACACAAGGTAAAAGAAATGTATATCTGCTCAGGTATGTGTGTGTGTGTGTGTGTGTGTGTGTGTGTGTCTAGACACATTATTCAAAAGGTGGAAACACATCAAACAACTGAGGAATGGGTAAATCCAAATGATGAAGAAAGTATCTGACAATTAAAGAGAACAAAGCATCAAGGTATGCTGTGTGTGGATGAACCTGGCAAGCCTTTCAGTAAATGAGCAAGGCCAGGAAGAAGACACACACGTAGGGTTCCATTTATATCAGTTTGAGGGCCTCTGGCAGACACTGGTAGTGGCTAAAGAGTATGGATTAGAATTGGTTCGGTGGCTTACTGGGTAAAGAAACTTGCCGCCGAGTGTGAAGATCTGAGTTTGATACCTGGAACCCACATGGTAGAAAGAGAAGACCAACTCACCAGTGCAGTCTTCTGCACTCCACATGTGTGCTCTGACACACGTGTGCACACACAGAGATAAATGTTAAAAAATGCAAACAGTGGATGGATTCCATTTTAGAGTAATAGAAATGTTCTAAAAATCTATGTTTTAAAGTATGCCATTGAATATGGATCTTAGGAGCCCATATTTTAAGTGAGTGTATCTCATAATAAATGAATGATACTTTTTTTTAATGAATGAATAATCATTTTTCCAGGCAGAGCCAGGGAGGAAGACATTCTCTGTACCCGGTGTTACTGGCACAGACAGAGGTGGTGGCAGCCAGGTGTGATCTGAACATGACGTAGTGTAGTTTGGTAGCCTGGGATCCTCTCCAGGGAGGAAGGCAGAGGTGTCTCTGTCCTTGCTGAGATGTTAGGGCTTGACCTCAGGAAATGGATCGCTTGGTGGGAACCAGTCGAAATAATGGCAGGAACCTTTGCTCGGGAGCGTGTTCCTGCTGTTCTGTGCCAGTAGTAACTCACAGAGAGAGTTAGCACAGTTGGCCTAAGCGTCATGACTGACAGGAGTCAAATTCCTGCAGGCATGTTCCATATACTTTGAAACCACCAATGACATTTGTTCTGACTGGGATATAGGCAATTTAGCAAATAAAATTGTAAATCCCCAAGACTGCCCCCCCAACTCACCAACTGTGTTGTAGCCATTTTCTGTCAAAATCTGGAAATGGGAAAGTTATTTCCCCGGTGTGTTCAGGAAACACATTTGCAGTTTATCAGATCACACTGCCTATTTTCCCTGTCTTTGTCCTAGGCCAGGAATGCCCAAGTCCCCCAATTCCCCCAAGTCCACGGGCTTCTGGCCTCCTGGCCTCTCCTTACCCTGGTCCCTTGGAGGCAACAACTCAGAGCCCTTGGGTCTAGAGTTCCTTCACGCTCTTCTCTCAAGTTGTAAAATGAAGTAGGGTCTTGGGAGCCCGTATTTAAAACTAGTATTGGCTTCTCTGAACTGGAGACATTTCCCCAATGTAGCTATGATTCTGGCTCCAGTTTAAAATATTTTGTAGAGTTAAAGGCTATTTCAAAGATTTACTCGGAAAAATGTATTCAGCATGGATTAAAACGTGTCTCAATGATTCTATGCTTTCTCGAGAAAATTTAATTGCCTTTCAATTTTATGACAGATATGGGCAAACTAACTTTCATTCCTAGTGAGTGGGGAATGGGAAAAATGGTTGTGCTAGGTCAGGGGCTAGGTGAGAGGCTAGCTCAGGTGTGCCTTGAACTTTAAATCCTCCTGTCTCGGATTCTCACGGGACAGGATCATGGCTAGTGATCAAGTACGTTCAGGACCATCCAGGGCAACCTTGTAAGATTCTGACCCAAAATAAAACTGTTTACCAAAAGTGAAAAAGACAGCTGGGAAGACACCTGAATGGCAGAGCACCGTCTTGCAAATGCGAGACCCTACATTCAGCCGAGAGTGCTGAAGAAAGAACAAAAAGTTAAAGAAAATAGGAAGGAGAAGAAAACAGAAACTACAACTTCAAGTAAAGCCAAAGTGTGACAGCCACTGCCAAGCCTTGTGGTGACTCCTCCACAGAGTCCTCCCAGGAAGCAGCAGAGTGAGGGACTCAGAGCTGACAGATAAATAACAGCCTGAACACAGACCACTAAATCACACTGCTCTTGAGTCCTGTGAGTCCTGCTGTAACAAATGAGTACCTGAGACCAACAAAGAAAAGGCCTTAAAAATAAGTGATATTTTGCTGACACTTTCAGAACAAACTGGGGACGTGACAGGTGATGACAGGGAACCGTTTTGATATAGAGGTCCATGCAAGGAGAGTTATGGCTTGGGAAACTGAAAATGACCTTGGTACAGCCTGGGGCTCCTTTTTTTTTTTTTACCCTTCAGTTGCATAGTTTGAGGGAGCATACCCCAAGCCATTGCATGTCACAAACCTTGGGAACTGTTGGCAGCCTTTACATACACCTCCCTTTATCTTGGGAATATTGAGGAAATTGGATCAAGTCTCCTGAGATCACTATTTATTTTCTATGTTTGATAACCATGGGAAAAGAAAGAATATAGCTGCACACATGTTTTTAAAAGCCTTAATAAAATTCATAAGCAGCAGTGACTGACTGTCCCCTTATAACCTAGAAATATACTCACGGCACACATATATTTTTGTCTATGTATGTCCCTCTCTATATTTGTAACATCTACATATATTTTAAGTACATATATATATTTTATATACATGTGTGCTTATTTATTTAATATATTTATTTAATGTACATTTATATATGTGTACATTTGTACAGAATATATTGCATATAAATACATGTTTATATTATATACTATTTATACATATATTATACACACACACACACACACACACATATATATATATATATATATATATATATATATATATAATGATGAATACATATAATGATAAATTGTGTGCTGTAATAAATATCTGTAATACAGTGCTTGTTTAGGGTCAGGTGACTGACTAATATTTCTAGGCATGTTCTCAGTGTGGTCAAAGTTCATAAGGATAGTCGGATATTTCTTGTCAGATTAATGAGCATGAGCTGTTTACAGTGGGAAGCAGTGAATCCGGAGAAGACAGAACTATGATATTCCAAGGCTGCTGCAATGTCAGAGAACTGTGGGACCTGCAGGAACACAGTGCGGGTCGTTTGCCTGGGCACCAATGCTGGCCTTACAGCATAGTCGGCCCTTGGAAGAAGCTGGCAGAGTTCCATGGAAGGGAGACGTGTGCCTAGCTCATCATTTCTCTGCCCCTGATCTCTGTCACGTAGTCAGGGGTGACCATTCTCTCACATGTACTGTCCACCTCTCCCTTCTTTACTGGACAGCGGCTCCATGGCTGAGCCTGTGTGCTCTGTGTTCCTGTACACTGGCTCTACCTCATGCTAGAATCACATATTTCCTCTGACAGTGTTGCAAGACCCACATCCTCCCACACATATAAAGGGCCCCGGTGTCTATGGCGACTACAGGTCATTGCTATGAGATGGGATTTACAGGGCTTAGTTAACTAACACATCTCTGCACAGGGCCTCAAGTCCGGCTAGGTATCAACCAAGGGATAGGCCCTGGAAACGAGGCATTTCCTTGTCAGGAGGGCCGGGGCCTGGTTTGTTCTGTGAGCTAGAGACAGGATCTGGGAAGAAAGGTCCACTGCTATGAGATGCTTATTGCTGTTACCTCTGAGGAGAAGAGAAAGGAAATATGGCTTCCTGGGTGGCTCTGGCTTCACTATCCTTTGGTGTATGCTGTCAACCTGAACCCGGCAGGAGACATGGGGATGATTGGGCTTTTGGGAGATTTTTGAGTTATGATGATCAGAGGCTTCCTGGCTATTTGCTGGATATAGGGGTTGTCAGGGAGAAAACTTGGCCTCTCTCCTGATTCATCTTTGATTCGCTATGTAGCCGATGCTGTTACCATGGAGGCTTCAGATTCTTCCTAAAACAGGGAGCTTTCCAAATATAGTGAAACCCAGCACAGCTACTTTTACATGATTACGACTTAGAATGATTTGGAGCTGGATAAACACTAGAGCAGGGGTTTTCAACCTGTGGGTCCTGACCCCTTTGGGAGATAGAATCACCCTTTCATGAGAGTCACATCCTGCATATCAGAGATTTACATCTTGATTCATAACAGTAGCTAAGTTACAGTTATGAAGTAGCAATGAAATAACTTTATGGTTGGGGATTACCGAAACACGAGGCCCGATATTAAAGGGTCCCTGCATTAGGGAGATTGAGAACCACTGCCTTAGAGTTTTGGTTTGATCGGCCGGAGGGTAGGGGAATATAAAAGTCCCAACAAGGGAAAATCCCACTGTCCTAATGCATGACTTACACCCTATGTGAATGTGATGGCATACCTGACTGTGGCAAGGGCACCAGGGCCCACCCCATCAGCTCTGACCTGGGCAGACAGAATACTGAGAACCTGAAAAGCTGACAGCTGTAGTAGTGCCTTGCAAGGGATGCCAGAGAAGGGGGCAGGAGGAGATGGCCAGGCTCTCAGGTCCATCATGGAACCAAACGTCTACATCAGTCATTATTGGCTGGCTTCTCCAGCCAGCATCTGAGTTAGGAAGGTGAACTTTGGTCCTACTGAATGGCACCCAGAGCTGGAGAACCAAGTGAACTAGTCCAGCTAAGAAGTGGGTGAGCAGAATGTAAGAATAGGAGAGAGAGCATGGCCTCAGGAGAGGCTCCTCCTCTGAGGAGAGAGAGAGCATGGCCTCAGGAAAGGCTCCTCCTGTTGACTCTTGTCCTAGTAAGGGTGATAATTGCTGTGATAAAACTCCATGACCAAAGCAACTTGGAGAAAGAAGGGATTATTTTAGCCTACAATGCTAAAGTCACACTCCATCATTGAGGGAAGTCAGAGCAGGAACTCAAACAGAGCAGGAACCTGGAGGCAGGAGCTGTTGCAGAGGCCATGGAGGGATGCTGCTTACTGACTTGCTCCCTGTGACTTGCTCAGCCTTCTTTTTTACAGGACCCAGGACTACCAACTCAGGGATGGCACCACCCACAATAGACCTGGCCCTCCCTCATCAATCACTAATTAAGAAAATGCCTTACAGCTGGATCTTATGGAGGCATTTTCACAATTGAGGTTCCCTCCTAGCAGATGACTGTAGTTGACTTCAAGTTGACAGAAAACTAACCCAAACCACTTGTAATACTAAGAGATGGGACTGAGACTAGAAAGGAAGGATGGCAGGCGCTTCATCTCTTTGTTTTTGTGAGGATGGTTGGGTCAATTGGAAAAGACAGCTGTGGGGAAAACCCACAAAATCCTTGTGGTTTGGGAGCAGGGGGGTGGGGAAGGAAAGGGGTCTTAGCACCATTCAAGAGCCTTAGATTTTATGACTATTCTCCAGGGTAGCCTGGCCCCTCAGAAATGCTGCTGCCCTCCTGCTGTGGGCTGACAGTGAAGCAACTGTGCCAGCTGCCCAGAATGGACAGAAGGGCTACGAGTGGACTTCCTGACTGAATAGCTTTTGATGGGCCCTTTGTGTTCCGGAATCATCGGGGAGGCCAGAATACAGCCTCACTTTGATTGCTCTTGTGTACTTTTAATGTGTCCGCAAAGAGTTGGGGCGAGACTACAGAATGCTCTGCTGGGTGAGAAATATTTTGAAAATTGTCAAAAACCTACAAGTTTCCTTCAGGACTGTGTGGCCAGTGACAGGCAAGCTGCTTAATCCTTTCCTTCAGTGAAGGGGGAAATAAGAGAGCCCTGGTCGCTCACACGGAGCCTCGCTGGGTAGATATGGCTCAGTCATGAGCACCGTCCTGTTTCATAGATAGCTGTGGTGTGAAATAAAGAAGCATTGATTTTCCTTGGGAAGCCGCTGGTCTTGCTGATCCTTAGTCCCAGGTGCGCTCTGCGGGAGGGAGTACAGGTTTGGATTGAATAATAACTGGATGCTATTTCCCGGAGAGTCTAATAATTATTTAACATTCTTAAGTCAAGCTTACTCTGAGGAGGGTAAATATGTGCCCCCAGAATCATTTCAGCCAAATGAGGCATTACACAGTCAGTTGGTGGGAAGTGGTAGCTAGCCCTTCTGTTCCTGCTTCAGGGTCCGGAAACAGGGGTGCTGTTTGGAGAAAGTCGCCTAACCTCCCTGTCAGCCACCAGGACTGGTTTCCATGGCTGTTTCTTTACTAAAGTGGCTGACTCTTAGGTTTATCTTCACGGTGTTTTTGGAACCTTTTGCATACTTCACCATATAGTTGATCATAAAGCAAGTCTCAACAGATACAAGAAGACTGACATAAAGCCTTGTATTCAGACCACCATGGATTAAAGCTGGACTTTAACAACAACAGGAACAGCAGAAAGCCTACAAACTCATGGAAACTAAATAACTCTCTATTTAATGATCACTGGTTCAGGGAAGAAATAAAGACAGAAATCCAAGATTTTCTAGAAGTCAATGAAAATGAATGCACTCCATACCCAAACTTATGGGATACAATGAAAGCAGTGTAAGAGGAAAGTTCATAGCACTAAGTGCCTTCAGAAGATGGCCTAGTCGGCCATCACTGGGAAGAGAGGCCCCTTGGTCTTACAAACTTTATATGCCCCAGTACAGGGGAATGCCAGGGCCAGAAAGTGAAAGTGGGCAGGTGGGGGATCAGGGCAGGGGGAGGGTATAGGGAACTTTTGGAATAGCATTTGAAATGTAAATAAAGAAAATATCTAATAAAAAAAGCTAAAAAAAAGAAAAAGAAAGAAAAGAAATTGGAGAGGTCTCATACAAGCAATTTAAAAGCATACCTCAAAGCTCTGGGGGAAAACAAAAACAAAAACAACAGGGGCAAACACATCCAAGAGGAGTAGACACCAAGAAATAGTCAAACTCAGGGCCAAAATCAGTAAATTAGAAACAAGGGGAACAATACAGAGAATTAACAAAATCAAGAGCTGGTTCCTTAAGAAAACCAACAAGATACAAAAGCCCTTAGCCAAACTAAATAAAACGCAAAGAGACACTATCCAAATTAAAGAAAGCAGAAGTATAAAGGGAGACATAACAACATACACTTAGGAAATGTAATCACTCAGCCTTATTTCAAAAGCCTGTACTACACAAAGTTGGAAAATCTAAACAAAATGGATGATTTTCTAGACAGATACTAATTACCAAAGTTAAATCAAGGTCAGGTAAGCCATTTACATAGTCCTATAACCTCTAAGGAAATGGAAGCATTCATTACCAAAGTTAAATCAAGGTCAGGCAAGCCATTTAAATAGTCCGATAACCTCTAAGGAAATGGAAGCATTCATTGGACCTCTACCAAGAAACAAACAAACAAACAAACAAACAAACAAACAGCTCAGGGCCAGAGAGTTTTAGGGCAATATTCTACCAGACTTTCAAGGAAGATCTAATACTAATACTCCTCAAACTAATCCAGTAAATAGACACAGAAGGGGCATTGCCAAACTCATTATAAGAAGCCACAGACACCTTTATACTGAGAACACAAAAGGCTTAGAAGGAAAACTGGGAGTTGTTCGACTTCAAGACCCAGCTTTAACACTCCTGGGCATATACCCAGAAGATGCTCCAACCATCCCACAAAGACGACATCCTCAACTATGTTCATAGCAGTTTCATTTGTAATTGCTAGAAACTGGAAACAGCTTACATGTTCTTCAACCAAATAAGGGATAAAGAAAATGTGGCTCATTTATACAATGGAATACTATTCAGCTATTAATAATGAGGATTCATGAATTTTGCAGGCAAATGGATGGAACTCAAAAATATCATCCTGGGTGAGATAACCCAGACCCAGAAAGACACATGTGGTATATACTCTCTTGTAAGTGTATTTTTAGGCATAAATTACAGGATAACCAGGCTAAATCCACAGGCTCACGCACAAAATCTTTGACCCAAAATTTGTCTTGTCTACATGGGGTAAAGATGGAACAGAGATCCAGGAAGTGGCTAACCAATGACTGGCCCAACTTGAGACCCACCCCATGGGAGAGCCAACCCCTGACACTACTCATGATACTCTGCTATGCTTGCAGACAGGAGCCTGACAAAACTGTCTTCTGCTAGACTTCATCCGGTAGCTGATGGAAACAGATGCAGAGGTCCAGAGCCAAACAATAGGCAGAGCTCAAGGAGTCCTGTGGAAGGGTATGGGGAAGAACTGACAGAGCCAGGGTTGGGTTGGGTGACTGGATCAAGGACACCAGAGGAAGACCAACAGAGTAATCCAACCTGCCCAGGGGAGATCACATGAAAGAGAATACATGAGCTAGACCTAGGCTGCCTACACATATACAACATATGTGCAGCTTGTTCTTCATGTGGGTCTTCTAACAAGTAGAGCAAGGGCTATCTCTGGCTCTTTTGCCTGCCTTTGGATTCCTTTCATATAGTTGCGCTTCCTTGCCTGGCCTCAGTGGGGGAGAATGCCCCTAGTCCAGCTGAAACTTGATGTTCCAGAGTGGAATGGTACCTCCTCTTCTCTGAGCATAAGGGAAAGGGGAAGTAGATGGGGGAAGTGGGAGAAGAAAAGAAAGGGGATGGAAGTAAATAAAAATATGGTCTTCTAAAAACATTAAAATAAAGTCAAGTTAGAATTCTATTTGTATGCAACCATTACAATGGAGGAAGCTCTCTTCGCTGTGCTTACAGTAGGCTCCTCAACTATCTAGAACCTTCTAAGGACGTCCTTTCTGACATAGCCTCTTTCTCTGTGTGTGAAGCTTAAACTGAACTCTCCCACATTTGGGTGCTCTTTCTGTCTCTGATGTGTCCACAGAGATGGCCTGCTGGTCACCAAGTCTCAGGCTCTTGCTCTTCCTGGGAAAGGCCACATTCCTCACACAGCTTTCTCCACCTGCCCCTATGACCAGTACCACTGGAGGATCTGAGGGTCCTGAGAACATGCTTCATCTTTCAGAGTCTTTGCTCGATTGGTCTCTTTCATCAGCATCTCCCCAAATGAGGCAAATTGTATCCTTGTAAATTAATGGCCAGCAAATGTTATCTTTAAATTGCTAACTGTTTTGTCAGTGATCAGAATACGCTAGGAGTGGATCCCAAATCCTCTTACCTATGTCTGGGATGACTCAATGAGTGAAACCGATTACATAGAGAAATATGTAAACTCTGAAGTTGCTTTAAAAGGTAATTATTAACTCAGTGTAGTAAAGGTTTCATTCAAAGGTCTAACTCATTGTCTGGTTTATCTTACTGTGCAGTCCCACTGGACACCTACATAACTCTTACTTAGAGGTAACTTCTGAGAACCTTGTATTTACTACAGGCTTTTCCTTACACACCTACTAAGTGTACGTTAATAGCAGGTGACAAACACGTTTTCACCAGCACATGCCTCCCAATACACCTGTCACTTACTGGCTTTTATCTGACTGTTACTGAATGAACTTTAAAGCACATCCAGGAGCTGGGGATGTAGCTCAGTTGGCAGGTTGCTTGTCCGGCATGTACAAGGGAGGAGTTCAGTCCCCAGCACTGTGTAAACTGGACAGGGTAGCCTATGGCTGTAATCTCGGCACTTGGGAGATGGAAGAAGGAAGATCAGGGCCTCAAAGCAAGCCTCAACAATGGTACTTGGAAGTTAGATTCTGACTCCAAAATTAGGGCCAGGGAGATGGATTAGCAGATAAAGGTGGATGCCTTCTGTCAGGCTTGATGATCTAAGTTTGGTTTCTGGGATTTCTGGGATCTGTATGGTAGGAAGAGCACACTCTTGAAATCCATCCTCTGATCTCCAAAATGCACTATGGCATGACCATACCTCCACACATGCGCACATAAACACAGATGCACTCAAATCCTAGTTCCAATGTAAAACATCCAAAGAAAGCGAGAAGAAACACTTTCAAAACGATACTGAAAACCAAGTCCTGTGATTTTTGTCCTTTTCTCCTTATGGTTTAATCTTTAAAAGAATCTGCAAGACCCTATCATAAAAAAAATCAGTTATGATTCACACGGCTGTTCCCCAATGATGTAGAGTTAGGTCCTGGACTGTTAGGTCAAGTCTCATGGTTGTCATGCAGTCGCATGGTGGCATGGCTAATATCCTGTTAGTCATGTATGACATAGATATTTTTGTCATGGGCTTCCATGACATGTGTTACGTGTCTGTATCATACTGAGTTCTGGGGTTAAGTGTGGCTTGGCCCCATGTCTCAGCAAAGGCTTTGTGTGTTTGTGGAACCGTGACAGAATCAGAGTTGGGGACAGCAGTGCTTTTCACTCCTGACCTTCATGTCCAGAGGCGGTCAGTCTGGGACACTGCCTGGACGGAATAAAAAGTAACGTCAGTAGTATTGGGTATGCCCACATGTCTGGTCATCACAGATCAGCTGGACGGACAGGGGGAGAGCCAGAAAAGAGGCTCATCAGTCATCGCCCAGCATCCAACATCTGACCTAGTGCACTTGCTTCCCATGGCCCTCCTTCTCCATGGTTCCTCCTGCCAACCTCTCCCCCTCCTGGGGGTCACTCTCAGGGGCATCCTGCTCAGAGCAGTGGGTTCCTCTGTGGCATGACTTTGAATAAGCCTCAGGGATGAGGGGCCTCCTGTCCATAAACTGGAATTCTGGCTGTGGGAATTGCCTGTGATTCAGCAACTATGCACAGTGGCTTTTCTGCAAATATGAGTTCTTTCCTCGAGGGGCTTGGGGCAGGATAAAACTGCTTTATCTCCTCTATCCGATCCCTTCAGCGACCACCACCTGCACTTTCAACCCCAGCTGCCTCTGCAGTCCGGAGAGAGCAGGTGTCTAGGGACTCTCGCCAGGACAAAGCGTGGAGAAAGCCTGTGTGCTGCTCCTCCCCATACAGAGTTGGAAGGGGTCTCTGGTAAAATATGTGGGTGCATTGAAAGTTCCTTCCGGAGGCAGGTGCTCTTGCAATTCACAGAGGTGGTTTCTTCTTTCCTGAGAGATTAAAATAAGGTCCTTACCATATGCCAGAGAGCAGTGAGTTCGGCTCTGGCTGTTCATGCTCCACAGTTCTGGGAATAACTAGCTTCTCAAGGGCCTGCGTCTGGCGCAGGTGCGTGTAGAACTCACATAAAATCCCTGGCAGATCTCTCCGTCTGTGCTAATTGACATAAATTTGTAGAGTTGTCTCCTTATTTAAATGAGTTCAGTAATGGAGATGAATTTTTCAGTGTAACCAGATCAATTCTCATTATATTCAGCATATTTTAAAGCAGGTGTTTCTTGGGAAGAAGGACCACGGGGCTAACTCTTGTCACACTGGATCCCAAGGGGGCACTGTTCACCATCATGGTTTCCTCTAGTAGTCAACCCTTTGGGCTGGAGGAAGCCAAAGGCCGAGCTGGAGGGTCAGGGAAAGATGGGAAGCAAGGGCTGCTGCACACACACACACACACACACACACACACACACACACACCCCAGGAACACAAGCTGCCATTTAGTAAGCTAAGGCCCTGTACTGGCCACCATGCACTGTGCACTGTACTGTGTGAGACTCATTCGATTTCGTCCTCATAACAGCTCAGCCCACCTGCCCAGGCCTAGAGTTTTTGTGTAGTGTGTTGGAAGTCTCATTACTCTATGCTGTTGAAGTCCTTGGTGCCTTTGGGGTATTTCCCTGGAAGCTATATGACCTTTTCACCAGACTCCCAACAATCAGATATAGTGAGCTCCTCCTTCTAGAATCATGTGGGTTATTCCAAATGTTTCTGGCAGTCATGATGCTGCTGTCCAGAGAATGTGACCCTGAAGAGTAGACACAGGCCTGGGACCCAGTATGCCTTCTCTCCTGGGCTCTTATAGTTCCTTCATGTCAGTATGTAATGCTTGCACTGGTAACCTCCAAATATTGGAACCAGGGACACTTGTCAAACTTCAAACTGTGTTTGATGAAAATTACCATCAGTCCTGGTCACTGTCAGTTGGTGCTATAGCTGCAGAGGCCAGCTGTGAGCTTTCATGGAGAAACACAGGTAAATATACTCAGGAGTGATGAGTGTAATCACCTGTCCCTGTCATCTTCCTGGAAATGAAACTTTAAAGCATGAGGTGTGGAGGCACTAATGATTCAGCCTGTAATAGCACATGCTCAAGGCTTTTGTTTGGATGCCAGCTGAGCTGGTAGCTGGGACCTCTGTTCTGCAGGCCTCTGGGGGACCTTTGACTTGTCGGTTGGAATTCACTATAAGGAACCTTACTGTGCTGTCCCAGTGTGACAGCTGGGATGAGATGAATTCTCTGTGGAAAGATCCTAGACATCCATGGGTCGATGCCAGCATGGATTCTGGGAATTGTAGTCCACAGCATAGAGCCAGGACTAGGGTGTAGTTCACACTAGGAGAGCAGCAGCATTGACTTCAGGCCCTCAGAGCAGGGGGTGGGTTGTTTCTTGCTGAAGGTTAGACCGGTTGTTGCTTTTCAGTGCATAAGCCCCTAGTACCCATGCTGGGTGCCCTATGGAGGACACTGCTGCCTTGTCCTCTGTTCCCCCGAGGCCGGGTGCCAGCATGACTGTTACCTGTATTATTACCTGTGTTGCTCAGTATTGTGTTCCTTGGCACCATGTGAAGTTCTTGTGGTGCTCAAGTTGAGGGGCTTCCTTTCTGTGGGATCTTAAAAAAATAAAAACACTGGAAGCATAGGTTCTCTGTATGTGTGTGTGTGTGTGTGTGTGTGTGTGTGTTTGTATGTGTGCCTCTCTGTGTGTGTTTGCATGTATGTGTGCACATGTATACATGTATGTATGTATGTATACACATGTATGTATATGTGTGTGCATATATGGGTATGTGTCTGTCTGTGTGTGTGCATGCATATGTATATATGTATATATGTGCATCTCTGTGTGTGTCTATGTGTCTGTGTGTGTATGTGTGTGTGTGTGTCTGTGTGCATGTGTATGTGTATATGTGTGTGAGTGAGCATGCTCACATAAATATATGAGTGAGGGCATGTATATGTATATTTGTGGGTATGTGTCTATGTCTGTCTTTGTGTGTGTTCATGCATATGTATGTATGTGTGTGTGTATGTGTGTCTCTGTGTGTGTGTCTATGTGTCTGTATGTATGTGTGCATGTGTGTGTGTGTGTGTGTGTGTGTGTGCTCACATAAATATATGAGTGAGGGCCAGTGCCTACTGTTGGCCCCCACCTTCCACCATGTTTGAGACAGGGTCTTTCTTGTTGGTCCTGCTGTGTGTGCCAGGCTAATTGCCCCTATGATTCCTCTCCACACCCCTCATCTTCTGTGCAGGTTAAAGGTGGGTGTGCTACTGCTCTGGCTTTTATTTGGGTTTGGTAACCTGACCTCAGGGTGTAGGGCTTGCAGTGAACACTCTATCCCCTTTATGGAGCTAGGCTAGCATAAGCCTATACAGCCATTCTCTGCTTTAGTAAGACAGAGCCACAGCCCCAGAGAGCCCCTAAGCCCTGCATTCTGGGTCGGGTGCCGAGGCTGAGTGTTCCTGCTGAAGACAGGCTATGGTTTTGCCTCTTGGCTTCTCATGTGGGAGTTTCTGCTGGCAATGTCAGGATAAGGGTGACATTGCCCCTACTGATGGCACCAAGCATGTGTGTGGACTGCCTCTGTGTTTTACCTTCTGTTTCCAGTAAGGCTTGTGGGACCCCTGTCAGATCTCCTTCTGAAGCTCCCACACTAAAAACATATGGGCAGTAAGACACTTCACACAATGACCCTCTGCTTTTCTGACTACCACGGAGGTCCCATGTGGACCCTACTGTGTGCCTGCACACATAGATTACTATACCATTATACTTCTGATGTATACGTCTGGATACATGCTGGGTTACCATGTCTACAAACCCCTAAGTGTGTGGGTGAGCATGCAGTCATCACCATACCTGTGTAGTCCAGCATTGTCTAGGGAGAGACAGAAGTCACCATTCCTTGGGTACCCTCTTGTGTGTGTCTGGGTGCACACAAGGTTCTATGTCAGTATGAAACAATGCATCCGACTGAGTGGTACAGGAGTTACCATGCCTGTGCATCCCAGACTCTGCCTGGCTTTATTTAGGTCACCGTGTCTTATGACCCTGTGTGTGCTCGGGGCAACCTAATACCATTATGCTATATACCCTACAGTATATACCCTATAGTGAGCCAGAGAGTCAAAATTTGGAAGCTGCCCCTGTTCTCCAGGAAGGCCTATGGTTTTCTCATGTCCTAGAGTTCTCGGAATGAAGAATGTGTCTGTTTCTGGTTAACTCTGAACTGTAAGCAGTGACCAGTTTTCCTACATATGTATCTATACTGTAGGTACTGTGACTCCCCACTGCAGATACAATGTCCTCTGCCTCTTTGTCCATTCTATAGAGCCAACTATGGAGCCATGGGCTGATTTATGAAGAAATCAATCAATATTGGTGGATATGGGTGTCTTTATTGAGATGTGATATACTTTCTGCCTCTGAAGGTCATGTTGACTGTAAATTCTAACAGAGCCATCATCTGTCATCTAGCTATTGAAAGTGGTAACACCACCCTCCCAATGTCATCTAAGTAGCTTGAAAGCATTGAGCCCTGTGCAGTTATGAAAATGGATTTGGTGTGCACTTATGCATACCACAGAGAGGTTGTTATCTTAATAAAGTAGAATGTTCAAGGCATTTGCAAGCCCAGGTTTTAGATAAACCTTGCTGAATGGCTGGGTCAGGGCAGCTCTGTGCTAAGGTCTCAGGGGGTGGGGGTGGGGGGCTCTGGGCAGAGAAACTCCAGCTGTGTGAGGCTGCTGTGGTTGCCTACATTCAAGAGCAGTGTGCCCTCATGCTCACGGCTAACTCCTGTCTCTCTCTCTCTCTCCTCTCCACAGAGTCTCAGTGCACCCTTTGCGGAGAGCCAGAAGGTGAGTACTGCATGTCTGCTCTGGTGGGCAGGGCACTGTAGTGTCTCGTGAGTTGGATTGGCGGTGACAGCCTGCTGCGACAGATGAATTGGTTGGACAGTTTTGGAGTTGAGAGTATATTCTTTGTGGTATCGATGAGAAACGTGGGTGAGAAGAAACAGAACAGTCGATGAGAATTCGCGAGTGAGCACCAGGCATGAATTTCTTCTGAAATCAGCATGGTGACCCGTTGGCCATATTTTCTTCATCTTTTGTACTGTACTTAGAAATTTTCAACTTGTTTTTCTCCAGATAACAGATGTCGATATGCATTTGCTAGCTTTGAAAATACGACCCAGAGCTCCTGATGGAGTTCACCTCATATGAGGCCTTGTGAAATTACTCCTAATTGCCAGTGACTGAACCTGAGGGGATGTGCCAGTGAGCTCAAGCTGCCCATTCGGACAGAAGTGTCAGCCAGGTCCCTTGCTGGTCTAGACATTCCAGAGCGAGGCTCCTGGGACGACATTCAGTCAAAATGACATTTCCAAATAGTGAAGGCAGATTTACATGGCATTTGTCAGTGGTACGATGAAGAAGAAAAAAAATGTGGACGCCATTGTCTTACCCCTATTCAGGGGACTCCCAAAGTTGGGTTATGATTTTGTGTGTTTTCAAGAGACATACCAGCTGCAAAACTAGCCACCCTTGGGGGTCCAGGGAGACACAGTAGCTCACGAGCAGCCTTGGGGTCATGTTCAGCCCCTATTCCCTCTCCTAATATGAGATTCCTAACACTGGCTCAGGAACCTCGGTGTCAAAAGACTTCAGTGCCTTGGAGACAGAGCAGCTGAACAGAGTCCCTTACAAAACAGAAAACAGCTCAGGTACCAAGCTAATCCGAAAATCCTGACCTGTAGGCAATTTCTTCAGTCTGGTGGTAAAGGAGTATTTTCACAGTTTTCCGAATGCTTTTTGTGTCACTAAACGCACGAGTGCATAACATGGATTCGGTGGTGATAAAGTCTGGTAGTTGTACGTAAATCTCTGTCCCTGGTCTTTCTGGATTATAAGAAAAGTGTAACCTTCACAGGGACAATCTGTGAGGCTCTCCGCCTTCTTATGGCCCTGGGGGCACTGGGAGCTCTATCCTTTCCGATCATTACATCTTTTCTGTGTTATTCCCAGCCTGGGAGTAGTCACTGTGCTCTGGCTTCGGGTCCAATGTCCCCTTCCCCACCTCCTGTTGATTCCAGCATGCTGAGAGTCCTAGAGGGGACATGACATAAACCTCCTAGGTCACAGCTTGATCTAATTCTGATGGGTTTCATTTGCCTTTTCTTATAACACAAATCTGCCGTTGGCTGGGGATAGTGTATTCTGTGCAGTACTCTGTGCGGTGTGCAGTCACCAAGGGCGTCTTCTGATTCAAGGAAAACATGTTTTGGAGTTTGGGCATGGGCTAGCAGGTGGCTAGATTATTACAGGCGGCGTGGGAACCTAGAAGGGGTGTGGATTCCTTTATAGAATTTCCAGGGACGTGATACTATGTCTAGGAAGGACCCAGGTCTCTTCACCGTGAGGGTGGGTGTCCCAGCCCAGTATTGCTGAATGGTTAGGTCCCCCATCTCTGTCGCAGACACCCAGGGGATACTACCTCATGCTTGTCCTTGTTTAACATCCACATCACAATTTTGTCAGCACAAGCTACAGTGTATCGCTACAGAGTGTCTTACTCTAGGATGGATCAGCTTGTAAACAGTTAAGAGGAGCCAGGCTGGACCCCATGGAAGGATAACCCCAGCTCTCTGAGAGGTGGAAACTGAGAGGTCAGGAAGAACCTCCTGATAAGGTGGAGGTCCCTGTCTGGTCTTCATGAAACCCACTCTTGCCTTCCAGGTGAGATGTCTCCCAGGCCCTCCCAGGGGTTGATTCAGTTGTGCAAGTGGAACTTTTCTGAACAAGAGAAGAACAAATGGGTGAGGGGCTGCCTGGGCTCAGCTGTGCTTTGTGATTCGGAAGCACCGGCATATAAATATTCATAGGTTTTTAAATCATTTAAGTAATTAGTCTAAGTGAGAGCTGGCCCGGTACAGTGAGTGGAATCTAGAATCAGCTTTTTTTTTCTGTTCAGTAATTTCTTCAGCGGCGTCCCTGTGTTAACTTATAAATGCCACCACACAGAAGGGATCAGAGCCAGAGGACTCTGCAGTCCTCGGCTCAAAGCTGATCCCGCCTCCTAGAAAGGGCTCAAAGAGTTGAAACTCTGAGCTGAGGTAGCTTCCCCCTCCCGTCAGAAAGCTGTTAACAGCCTTTCCTGGCTAACCAGCGAAGTGGGAAACACCTATTTGCATTTTAATGCTTGGTTCTTTTGGAGAGAGCTGTTTCTTCATAGAAACGGAATAATTAGCATCATCTCAGAAGATAGTATCTGTCAAACAAATGCAAGTAGGGGCAGAGTTGACTGAGGGGTCTCGGAATCCTACAGCTGCGAGTCCCTGCAATGACTAAGCCAAGTTTTTTTTCCTCAGAGAACTCAACATTTTTAATCAAATGCAAAATGCAGATCAGGGCTTCAATATGCAAACTGTCTGCATGGCCTATATTATGAAGTTCTGCATTGTGGGGGCTATGTATGTAATGAAGTATTAAATATATATCCTCTCCCTAGCAAGAACAGAGCTGGCTCAGCTGTGAATCCAGGCTGACCAGCAGGGCAGCTTGATTGTCCCTGGCTCTGCCTCTGTAGGGAGGGCGACCCTGCAATGTGTTACCATGGAGAGAGGCCTCCCCTAGAGGAGCAAGCACACTGGGAACAGCTTCAGTTGTTCACACACCAACACCCGCACCAACCTAAAGACCTAAGGTTCAGACTGCCTCCACTGCCTTTCCACCCTGCCCATAAACTCGCCATGAAGTACCAAGATCTACATGTAACTCTAATCTGTCTTTTTTATACACGAGAATAAGAGCACATCCCTGATTTCCAAATTTATTGGGGTGAGTGTGAGGCCTTTTGCCTCTTAACAAGAGCCCAGGAAAAGACGTGGACTAGACGAGGTGGCATGTATGTAGGTCCATGGATTTGTCTGTTTACAGTTTAGGGTTTGACATGAGAAATCTTGTAATGACGGGCTGGGAGAGCCTGTCAGATCCACTGGAATGTTCTCAGAGATTCCGTAGGCTCACACCATGTAAACAAACTACAATGCAAAGCCAGACTATTACAAAGTAAATTTACACACAGGACTATTCTAAAAGGTAGCAGATGGAGTTTAGCACAAAGCGTTCTTTAGGGCATAAGATGGAGCAGCCAGTGGTGGTCATGTAAGTCTACATTTTGGAAATGTTCTTTGTGGAAATTTCCAGACCAAAGGTAAAATTTAACTTTTAAAAACGATCTATAAAAACTTATGGTAAAGGATCTTCTTTATATCTTCATCGTCACCATCACCACCACCATCACCATCATCACCATCATCATTTTGATCTTTCAAACACTCAGAAGTGCACATCACTTGGAGAATTTTGCTTAGACATATAGACTCTTTTTATTTCTTCTTCTCTCCCCTCATAAAGCATGACTAAGAAATAATGTATGTAGGAGCATTATGCTTTTTTTTGTACAAGAAATTCAAGATTTTCCCCATAAGTGACTCTGAATAATGGGAAATCCCCCCCACTGCTTGCCACCTCAGCAAATGGGTGTCACCCTGGGGTTTCCAAGACTTGGAAACAATGGAGATAATGAGTCAGGTGCTCTCTGAAAAATGGACCGAGAGGCATTTCTGTCCCACCCACAGCCCGTTCTGCCTCACTGGAAAGAGAAGGCTATGATTGCTGTGTGCGTGCTCTCTTTAAGGGTGTACCTTTTAATTCTGAACTCCAGATAACAGTGGCCTTTCCTGACTGACTGCTGTACTTGGAGAGTGAAGAGAACATAACCAGCTCTTATTAAGTTCTTGACATGAGCCGGGCACTACAAAAGAATTAGTGTTGCCTAGGAACTGGGGCCTCTGCTAGCCAGCCTGTCATCCAGGAACATGAGATAGTCACTTAGTGCAAAACTGAAAGAACCTTCACGGGGATGGGGAGAGGGAGCTGTTGGATGCTGTCCTTGTACAAGTCTGTACTGAAGGAGGTCAAGACTTAGGAAACCTAGGCTGATGCGAAAGGTCCCTTTTCCCAAGGAAAACCCCCAAAAGTGCTTTCAGTGCAGGAGAGAGAGAGAGAGAGAGCACACTGAGACTGAAGACTGAACAGGTGTAAGGCCCAAGGTGTGCAGATGTACTGCATGTCCTGTGCCTTGTAACATTGGATGATAAAGACAGGGCCGATGAGAGTCCTCTGTGCAAACCTAGACAGTCAGAAGTCTTCCCCTTAATAAGAAAAGAACTCAGCCAGGTGTGATGGTGCATGCCTTTAATCCCAGCACTCGGGAGGCAGAGGCAGGCAGATTTCTGAGTTCGAGGCCAGCCTGGTCTACAGAGAGTGCCTTCCAGGACAGCCTGGGCTATACAGAGAAACCCTGTCTCGAAAAAACAAACAAACAAACAAACAAACAAACAGCAAAAAACAAAAAACAAAAGAAACCTCTGAAAACACTGGCTAAGGGTAGATTGAGCACATGTGTAACATACCCGAGGTTGTAACTATTCTGTTGGTAGAGCGCACTATTTACCATAAATGGGGTCCTCAGCTGGGGCATAGTCTGGATCCCTCCCCTGTATAGTGGGAAGAGAAATGGGTTGAAATTCATGTGAAAGTTGTTTAGACTCTATCAGGACCCAGTGCTCTGGATCAAAAAACCACAGCCCCTCCTCTACAAGCTGCCCCCCCACCCCCCACAAAGCAAAGAAAAGTTCTGTACAGCATGTGAATGTGTTTCAAGGGGGTGAAGAGACGACAGTGGACAACTGACCTGAAACAGACTTGCATGGGTACGGAGTATGTTTGAAATGATTAAGTAGGTTTTCTAAACTAAAAGGAACCTCCGTGGAAGTAAGAAACAGCTTGTATACAATGGTTGCAAAACAAAATAAAGAAAAACGAGCCAACCTGCTTAGTTTAGTGACTGTGGGAGTTGTAAAGTGGAGTGGGTGGAGCTGAAGAGAGAATCAGAAAACTGGAAAACAGGTGTGAGGCTGTTGCCTACAGCTCCGCATAGACAGGATACAGGGTAATCTAAGGATGATGTAATGTATCTGGATCCTGCCAGAAGCTGCCAAGGGAGGGAAACCAGGAGAGGTAGTCAGTGTAGCCAGGGCTGCGAGTTTTTCTCCCCAGAAATATAGATGTGTGTTGCTACTTGGATCTGGAAGTTCCCAAAGCTGCAAGCAAATAACAAGCTTCAAATGTCCTCACAGTGAAGCTGTGGAATGTGATACAAAGAGATACAGTCGAATCAACTGAAGAGAATGCGCAGATACCTGTCCTTGTGGCTCTTTACCTTCAAGCTGATACCAGAGAGAGAGTGTATAGTAACACCTGCAGAGACAGGCTGGGGGTGGGGTTTGGAGGGGGTAATGGCACAATTTCCACTGGAAACAGAATGAAAGGGGGCGGAGGGATAGTAGCAGAAAACCAGCAACAGTAAATGCTTAGTCAGAGTTACTTGAGTCACTTGTTGATTAAAGGATACAGCTCCAAAGAGCAGAACCAACTATACATGTTATAATTCACTCAGCATACTGACAAGGAAAGCTGATGCAGTGGTGAAGAGATAAACAGTCATTCTGAGAGGAGATTGCCTCGGGAGGACCTGGGGCCTTTTAGAAGGAAGCTCATCACTGGAATGTAGGCAAGAGAAACTCACACATGCTCTGTGGCTGGCAGCCCTGGTGGACCCTGTCACCTCTTCACTGTCTGTAGGACAAGTACCTGCCTGGCCCTTTGGTCTATCTTTTATGGATTAACGGCCCATGTGACGTTTAGGAAGTATGAATCTAAACATTTGCTCACGATTTTGGTGGGAACTCTATCATGGAAGCTGTGGCAGAATCCGGCCAAGGTGGAGTGTAGAATCTCTTGATTCACTTTGGTAAAGTCCCTTCTAGCTCATCTCTAAGGCTGACTGTAAGCCATTCATTCTGAAGTGTAGGTCAGATGAAATAAATCCTCCGGTTTTATCCAGGTTCCTTATTGCTGAGAGGGTAACTTCCGTATCCAATGTTGTCACCTTTTGGACTCGCTTGCCATCCTAACCCACATAGCTATTTGGTAAATATTGTCCATTCTCAGGTTACCAGAGGCTGAACTCTGGTTCCTAGGTGCAGTATGCTAAGGTTTTTATGATTAAAGAAAGAATAGAAGAGCTGATGAAGGAGTGTGCATGTGTGTGTGTGTGTGTGTGTGTGTGTGTATGTGTACATGTGCATGCATGTGTATATGTATGTGTGTGCGCGTGTGTATGAGTGTTTATAAAGAGCCATGTGGATTCACAGAGCTCTTTGCATACACGATCTCAGCAGAGGTTAGTGCTTGCACACGCAGTAGAGGGTACACCTTTCTGTTGAAAGCACAGTGGTCTAGGAAAAGACTTCTGGATCAGCACAGTCTCATACCCCGGTGGGTTTTCCTGTGTGCTCCTCCATTGTGGATGTGCCCTACTGCATGGATCCACTCCACACTTTTGTATGGTACACTGACTATACATTGCTTCCAGCTTTCTTCCAGTAGCACCTATGGGAGCATAGAGTGTGCTGCCTACTGAGCTCAGCACAGCATTTGCAATGTCTTTTTTTTTCCAACTGTATATCTCCACATACAGTGCTCAGCCCAGTCCTTCTGACTCATTGCTGTATATTTCTGAGAAAATGGGTATAGCTAAGGTACCTGCTCCTGCTATCAACCAAGGCAATTCTGCAAGTGTTACATTTAGAATTGGTCAGAGCCACAGATTAAATGTGATAAGATAAAGCAAAAGCGAGAATGAATTGCACATACCATCTGGTGTCTGAGACTGGGGCAATTATGCGTTTATGCTGAATGATGTAAATGCACAAATGAGTCCTAATTTTTGAGTTTCTTCTTTTTTATAAATAATATCCAGTATCTGAGATGTAGACAGTCAGCTGGCGTGAAGGCTGTTTTTCCTTCCATTTGCTCAGGAACATTACAATCCCTGGGTGACTTGAGTATCGGGTCTCAGGATGGGTTTGGCTGCAGTTGTAGTACTGTCCATTTTCTTGTTGCTATTACTATGTTTGATGGCTGCAATTTTGAATCCCATTTGGGAAACATGTTCAGAATCAAAGATACCACTGAACAATAAAGAATAAGTATTAGAGAAAGTCCTAGTAATTCATGACCAGCTCCTTCACAATACACAACACATGTCCCTCGAGAGAAGTTCAGTGCAGGATATGACATCTGTCTCTTGTGTCAGAGGTGGCCACTTTGGAAGGAACCCAGTCGTGGTCCTGGACATCCTAGGGAGTGCATGAAGCCCTTCTGACTGAGCTTGGCTTTGCTGATTGGCTCAGCTAACACCCTTGAGGGGAATTCTGGGATCTTCAGGTCTCAGAAACATCTAGAACTTCAGTGCACCTGAGACTAGGACACCAGAGGAAGTTGAGTGTTTTCAGCTCATAACTCATTTTCCTTTCATTGGTCAGCTGAATACCCGATGCTTCCCATTGGCAGATACTGTAGCGGGTACTAGGACTCTTTGAAAATCAAGAAAGCATTCATGTTATGGGTACCCTTGGCAGCTTCCCACAGTCCTGTGGGAGCCCCAGCCCTACCTCTCATGAGACTTCAGGGAGACTTGCATTGACCACTTGTCTGAGAACTTTTTGGAGGAGACAGGAGACTAGGGCAACAGCCCCCATTTAAACAGTAGGGCTTCAGAGCTTGAGAGAAGCAGGCACTTGAGCTACAGTCCACTCCATGTCTCCGTATCCTTTGGGGCCCCTGCCTTTGTCTTCTGCCTGTGTGTGGATGCTCCTGACTCTCCCGAAGACTGTGTTCTCACAGCTCTGTTGTGTGCACAAGAAACTGCAAGGAAAAGAGAAGATGGTGGGTGTTCTAACCTCAAGGAGATCACAGCCTGCGTGAAATTGCCATGCTGTGCATGGAATGTGCTAGAAGCTATTCCACAGGGAACAAAGCAGTTGTGACGGCATTTGAAAGGACAGATGGTGTGGCCAGGTCCTGCCTGTCTCTTATGTGTTATCCTCGCTGCTGTGTTTGTGGTTATAAACTTGGGTTTCAGACACCTTTTCTCTTCTCATATGATGGCTGACAGGAGGATCCTTCCTCCCTTGGGTCCTGTGTTGCTGTGGATGTGGATTTACCGTGTTGCTTTCTCTCTGCTCCATCTCATTAGCAGTGATCTGAGTGTTGTATGATTGAGGGTATCTCTCTGTGGAGGACGACCTTGGAAGGAGACAAGCCCATCACAGAATTATTGGTCTCCCCTCCCCCAGGGCTGATCTTGTGATCTAATGACCCAGAGCTTGGGTTATGAGTCTAGAAGTGAGTAAGCAACTGACAAAGGCTGGCAAATGCTGGCCCTGTGAGTCAGGCACAGGAAGAAGCCTGTGGTGTATAGCATGATGCCTGCACGGTGGGCTTGGAGTTCCAAAGGCAAATCGAATGGATGGCTGGTTTTCTAAAATCTGAGCTAAATATTTCTCTCCCTCTTCATTGGTGCAGAGAAAAAGATACCAGGTCCCTTTGGTGACTGCACCAAAGGGGAGTCATGTTCAGAATGGTTCTTAACTATGCTAGAATGTACGGTTCTTTAGCAAGTAGGCAAACATGACATGATTCAAGGAGAATTCAGAGTCTTCCTAGATAGGTTCACTGAGAAATTTCTAGAAACCAGAAGGAAGGTAGATTGTTAGGGAGAGAAAGCCACCAAAGACACTTGGTGACATTGGTCACCAAGGCACTATGGA
The DNA here is from genome assembly GCA_902729485.2 of Mus minutoides. Classification (NCBI taxonomy): domain Eukaryota; kingdom Metazoa; phylum Chordata; class Mammalia; order Rodentia; family Muridae; genus Mus; species Mus minutoides. Next base: position 1,020,676 of record LR749986.1, on the reverse strand, counting down.
CTTGGTGGTGCAGACACTGGCTCCATTGTAAAAATCACTTCTGATGCCTGTTCTCTCTGCCTGGACTTCTGTCTCGTGTCAGAGACCATAACCTTCCCTGGAGCAAACACAAGTTCCACATGTAGTGCAGAGAGTTGCAGCAGCGGCTGGGAGCCAGCGTTCCAACTTTGCCTTAACTAGAATGGGACTCCATGAAACATAACCTCTCTGGCTTTGTGTTCTTATTTTTAACATTTTTTTGGCCTTAACATTTGGTAACTGCTTGTACATGTGTATATAGAGGAAAGCCTTTGTTTTGAGGATTGTTGAGCTTTTTAATCTCTCTCTCTCTCTCTCTCTCTCTCTCTCTCTCTCTCCTTTCATTCTTATTGATTTCTAACTTGTTTGTCTGTCTATTGGATATGAGGCAATCTACCAGGAGCCTTACCCTTAAAGAAAACCAATTCTTCCTCCCAAGAGCCCATCAGTTGTCCATAGTTCATCCATTGAGGATTGGCAGCTCCCGAGCCCCTTCTCCCTCCATGATAGGATGGTGACTACCTCCATCTTCTTCCAGCAAACATAGCAGATGAGTTGAACAAGCTTGGTTAGAACCCAGCCTTTTCCCTTTATTACCTGAAGACCTTGGGGTGGGGATGGGAGTGCCACTGAATCCTAAGTCCTGCTCCCACAAAATGGGGCATAGGGCCTCTGTGTCAAAGCAGTTTGACAGGCCCAGTGATCAGAATAATGATTGAGAAGTGATGGGGCTCAGTAGCTCCCATGATTCGTCTCATTATACATTTCTTTATTACCAATGATCAGCCAGATTCAGTTCTTTATGCAAAGTCTGGTTATTGGGTATTATTTTAGGTGTAGGGAAATGGATATAAACAGGGCACTTCTTAGTCTAGGGAACATCTGCAGTGGGTAAGCCGTGGGGATAGAGTTGTAGGTAAGCTTGCTGTGATGAGTATTATAGATTTGTTGGTTTAGAAAGATGAGCCCCAAATCATGACCTTTGATATCCAAGTAGGTTCTGTAGATTCTAGATGGGTTTGCTTTGAATTGGTAGGGTGTGGAAGGAAAGAGATGGCTGGATTCTTTTCATCTCCTTTATCATTTGCTATTCCTTTAATGTGTAGCCATAAAAATATTTCACCTGTGTCTCACAGATCAATGATTTTTTCTAGGGAGTCTCTCTCTCTCTCTCTCTCTCTCTCTCTCTCTCTCTGTGTGTGTGTGTGTGTGTGTGTGTAAAAGGAAGAAGGAAGACAGACAGACAGACAGACAGACAGGCAGAGGTACTATTCAGCATAGATAAGGTGAAATTCAATTGTTTATAACATCTTGGATGGACAGTTCAGTTAGACAAGTCAGGCACAGAAAAGAAGTATTGTATGCTCTTGAGTTTGGCTTTGCATGGTTGTAACAAATCACAAATAGATGTATTACAAATAGATATATTTGGGCCCCTGGCTTCAGAGGCCTCACTCCAGGATCACATAGTCCAGTTGTTTCTATGATGAGGTAGAGCATCAGGGAAGCAGGGTGTGATATTTTGAAAGCTGCTCATGCCATGGCAGCCACTGAACCGTGTGAGAGAAAGGGTCTTCTAGGATACAATGGACCTCCAGTGACATGTCCCCATCATGCTGAAGATTCTATTACCTCCCATGGTTTTTTCTCCATGAGGTCAGAACCTACACCAGTTAGTTCTCAAAGGGCTCACCTAGAACATCACTGCACTGGGGCCAAAGTCTTCAACATATGAGCCCAGGGGTATAGTCCAGGTCTAAGCTGTGACAGCATGAAAGGTTAAAAAGTTGACTTTCTGAAGTTGATAGTGGAATGGTGGCCATCAGGGTTGAGTTAGAGGAATGGGGGTACTTGTTGGTTGGAGAGGATAATCTGTAGTGGTAAGTCTATTCTAAGGGTCGAATCCTTGTTGCTCTGATAGAGGCTGACATCACGAGACTCTGTATGTAGTGACACATGCATGGGAAGGCCCTAGGTGGCATGACAGACAGATGTGCTGATTATGTCATTCATGGCTACGATTCCCCGCCGTGGACATGTGTGGAACAGTGTCACACCAAGTATCATGAATGCGAACAGCAAACACACTACTGCTTCTGTGCCCTGAGTGGAGCATCACCTCAGCGGGAGCAGGGCAGGGCAGCTGTTTGCCAGCACACTGCAGATTTCTTTCCTGCGACTCTTCTCCATTGGCATCCCATGGATTAGATGCCATACGAACCTATATCTTGACATAACTATGGGCTAAAAACTTAAGGAGAGGACCTTCATTCTAGAGACCCCAGAGTGAATGTGCTCCCCGCTACCAGACTTTTTCCTTCCCTCCACTGTGGTAGGGTATACTGGCAGCACACAAGAGATGAGGGCTGTTCTGAGCAAGTGTACAGTGAGCTCTGAGCAGAGTGTGATTTCTACCTGAGACTCACTGAGAATGTCTGGTTAGGGGCCTTGGAGTAGAATGTAAGATGGATCCCTAGAATTACCAGATCTACACTGAGACTGGTTGGTGCAGGTCTGATGCAGCTTAAACATTGCTGCTGGAATAAACATGGAGAGCTGACCTCATATTACTCTTTAAAATGGTCAGGCTGATTTTGCACTTGAATAACACAATTAGAGTGAATTCATCATTTCCCCATTTTGTCAAAGTGTGGGTAGCTTCTTAGGTACTGGGAAACAAAAATCTTGGGCAGTTATAAACCCCATGTAAGAAGCTGTTATAGCGTCCATATTTTAGGAAGAATGTGCAGCTCATTGAGTTTGCGTGGCAGCTTCAGATAACATGTTGAGTTTTCATTGGGACTGTTGGAACAGTGACTTTCTTAGCTCATGTGGCCTCTGTTTACAGTACAGAGAGTGTCTGTGACACACGGGGCCCTGTGCTAGCAGCCAAGGTTTCCTGTTTTGTTTTGTTTCGTTTTGTTTAAACAAGAGAGCTAGCAGAGGAAAAAGTCATAATCATGTCATATGTTCTGTGACATTCTGTGTTGTGAAGCCCAGGAAGCAGCAAGTGGCTTTGACCGAGGGGAGAAAGAGTCACCACAAAGCCTTTGCTAACAGAGGGCACTGCAACATAGGAGCCATAGCTGAGAGCTAGACTCTGAGAAGCCAGCCTGTGGGTGGCTCTTCAGATGCTGTAGACACTCTGTCCCACTCTGCAAAGGGTTCCAGGAGCTCAAGGCCTCTAAGCACCCAAGAGCACTTCTGGGTCTCACCTGTGCTGTCTACATGAGCTTTAGGGGCAAGAGGCTATGGTCTTATCAGCTTTTTAAAACAAAACAAAACAAAACACAAAGTCACCATATTACAGATTAAAGAAATCTGAGAAGAAATATGGTCTATTAATGTCAGGACCATCAGACCACCTCTGATAAAACACACTTGACCTTGGGAATTGATCTTGGCACCCCTGTTATTATCTAAGACTTATCCCTATAATTCAGTGACTAAATTGAACAACGCCTCCACGGACCTGTAGCGATCTCTCACTGGAAGCTGCTTTGGTGTGATTTTTGAGGCAGGTCCTTAGCACAGAAGCGGAGTGCCCGACCTCTAGGCTGGGGTGATGATGAGATTTGGAAGCTAGGAGAATAGGCTTTGTGAACTCAAGAGAACCTCACAGAGCAAGCAGGCCTCACAGTCAGATACTGGGGATCAGCGTCTGGACTAAGTCCATACTCAGTTGGGTGATTAGGTATCAGGCTGCCCCCTCCTGTGTGAAGGTGTGCCCAGTGGGCAGAGTATCCCAGCTTCATTAGTTTGGATATTGCGCTGCAGCTTTTGAATAAGCAGCCCACGGGCTTTGCAGGAGGCCTCCTGGCTCTTCTCAGGCCCTTGAAGTTTACTGTGTATGAATTCTGGTCTGAATTTGAATTTAATCCAAATCCTCTAGCCAGTGTAGGCGCTCCGGCTTGAAGCTAGCTGCCTTTAATGAAGGGGATATGCACTGCATGCTAAATCGAGATAAGTCGCTGCAGAGGCCTTCCAGGCCAGGTAGATGGAATTCTGTTCAGAGGAAAAGTAGTGCTTTCAGTGTGAATCTCAGGCCAGAGCTCCAGATGAACGTCTTCAATGCTAATACCATTGTATATAGCCATGGCCTGTTCGTTATGACTCTGAAATCAATTCAAAACCGGAGTCGCTCAAAAACCATTTTTCTTTTTATGAAAGTCCTGTCAATTTAAATAACAGTTTTGTGGTAAAAAATCATTTATGGTAATAATTCACTCAGTCCAATAGTGTTATCACCAGTCAATCTACAGTAGCAATATATATATATCACACACACATACACATCTTTTGGAGACGAAACTTCCCAGGGTAGCCCTGGCTATCCTGGACCTTCTCTGTAGACAAGGCTAGCCTCAAACTCAGATATTCTCCTTGCTCTGTTTCCAGAGTGACGGGACTAAAGGCATGCATCACCACACCCAGCTTGAAGACTATATTCTAAAGTTTTGTTTTAAATAAGATTTTAATCCAAGTTACCATTTAATTTAATTGTATGTTTGTACCTTAAGGCTTAAATTTAGTTGAGATAAAATTGTTTAAAACAGGGAACTCATTTTCCCTAAAAATAAGGACACTGGAGTGATTTTATACACACATGCAAAAGAGACACTTATATCTACATATGTAGGAATATAAGAATGAGTATATGCAGAATAGGCAGAGAGATTGTAAGGGCTAGAGGTGACAGATGAATTTAAGGACAGAGCCTCTTCTAGACACAGCAGGACAGATGCACAGAATCACAGAGACTGGGACAACAAGCAGGAGACGTGGTAGCTGGACACAGAGCCCAGCCCTCATCAAGAAGCTAACTGCAATTACTACCTGCTGAGAAAGCAAAGTCAATTTTATCTAATGGAGTATTCTTGGGTGTATCAACAACCAGGATAGGCCACATGCCAATACACAACAGGGAATTTTTTATGACAACTTAAAAAATTTGTTTTGATGATTTTAATATTATTTTTGCTTATTTATTTTAATTTTCATGTTTTGTTTTTGTTTTTGGAGGTTTTTTCTTTTTTGAGAGAGAGAGAGCATGAAGATGGGTGGTTGGGGAGGTGGGGGAAGATATGGGAGGAGCTGGGAAAGAAGAAATAAATTATATATTAACATATATATTTGATATATTATATATTATATGTATGGTTTAAATAAACATGCAAAACTTAGTATGAAGACTGTTTTTTTTTTTCAGTTTGACCAAAAGTGAGCCCAACTTTGAATTTTCTTCTTCTCTTTTTTTCTATTTTTCTGTAGTCCATACTTACTGGTCTGTGTGTAATCTGTCTGTTGTGTGTATGTAATCTGTCTATCTCTGCTGCCTGAGAGTGGTGTTTGTGTGTCTGTTGTATGTGTGTATGTGTCTGTTTGTCTGTCCCTAAAATGAGCTTTGCTCTGTATTTATCAAATGACACAAAAACCATAGTCTGGGAAAAGAATAGGAGGATTCTTTGTATTCAGGGTTTATTTATTTTACTTTGTTTTTGAGGTTATAATAGATCACATCCCTCCCTCCCTTTCTTCCCTTCCAAGCCCTTTTATATGTTTCCCCCAACTCTCCTTAAAATCCATGGCCCCCTTTCCACTAACTGTTATTGTATGCACCTATGTATATACATATGTGTCCCTAAGTATAGCCTGCTCAGTTCATAGAATGGTACTTGCATGTGTGCTCTCAAGGCTAACCATTCGCACTGGAAAACCCACTGCTGTGCTCTTCCCTGGGGACGAGCGCCTCTCCCACTTCCAGCTTTCCTCAGTTGCCTGCGGTTCTTTGGGGAGGGTTGAAGACTCGTGGCCTTTTTCCTATCCACTGTGGTGTGTCCATTGGTGTCATCCTTGTTCAGTTCATGTGTAGGCAGTCGTGTTTGGGGCAGCTTATGGGTGTAGTTTCTGCCATTACTGTAAGACACAATCTCACAGGAATGATGGTTCTTGCAAATCTCTCCATCCCTGCTTCCTCAATGTTCCTAGAAGAGTCTTAGGTGCCAGAGTACATTTTAGGTGTATCCATTGGGACTGGGTCTCATGCTGAACATTTTGATTGATTGTGGTTTTCTGTAGTGGTCACTGTCCATTGCAAGGGTAGATTTCCTTGATAAGGGGTATACACACATGCACACACACATAATACATACACACAACACATGCACACACACACACATGACACACAAGCATAACACATCCATATACACATAATGCACACACACTCTTACACACAAACCTCTGTCAGGCAGAAGAACCCTTGCCCAGTTGCCTTCAGTTCTGCTCTGGCAAGTCTTGTCTTCTCCCTTTTCAGGAAAGTGATAGTGGTGACAGGTTAGAGGCGGGCGAGCCTGCTCATGACCCAGAGAGGAAGCTGCCCACAGTCTTGCATCAGCTGGGCATACACACAGCACATAGCTGAAGTGAGGCTGGAGGCTAGATGGTGTGCCGTTACAATTTCATGGAGGCCATGTGTGTCTCAGCAAGGAACAGAAACAGAAACAGCCACCCCTTCACCAACCTTCTGGGACTTTTTGTTTACAGCAACGGTTCTCAGCCTGTGAGTCATGACTCCTTTGGGGTCAAACAACCCTTTCACAGGGGTCACATAGCAGATATCCTGCATATTTACATTGTATTTAGATTAGGATTTGTAACAGTAGCAAAGTTATAGTTACACTGTAGCAAGAAGTAATTTTTTTGGTGGGGAGCCTAAACTGTATTGAAGGGGCACAGCATTGGGAAGGTTGAGAACCACTGCTTTCATGGGTTAAGTGTGATGCCACATCTTGCCAGCACTCACTCAAGCTTACCTTAGTGGACAGCCCTCCTGACTTACTTTCATCTGCCGGTGGTGTTGTTCCTTAAACGTACTGTTCATTACAAACACAAACTTGTTTTGTTGCCTAGCTCATGGCTTTTCATTGGTGAACATTATCTGCGTATCTTGTGGTCGGAGGAAACATTATCATTTTCTCATTAAAGTGAATATGATTCAGTCTTCACTCGACAGCTTCTGGCATTGTGGCGCTTTTAGGAATGTCTCAGCAAGGGATAGATGTGTTTTCTACTCAATCCCACCACACGTCATCCTTGTGATCTACGCTGCCCACTTGCCTGTGAATTGTGAGCTACCCCACAGCGTTAAAGATGCTTCTGAAAAATCATTTCTAGTGGATATGTATTATCCCATTGTGTGAGTCTACTGTGATCTATTGAGTTAATCCCCTTTTAATGGCTACATAAGCTGGTTCTAATTTTTTACTGATATAAATTTTACCTTTATGAATATATTCATAGGTTTATCATTGAGCTCATTCATGATTGTTTCCTCTGGCTAAATCATGGAGATTTAGAAATACAGTTAATTTCAAAGCATGGTTGCTTTTCTCATAAGTATAGGCTGCTCGGGAATCATGCTCTGTGTTTTTCCTGGAGAGGAGAATGTGGCTGTGTACATGGGACTTCTCCCAGGTGTTTAGAAGATCCTTATTATTATTGCTTCAAAACTGACTGGACAAATTTCTTGATGGAATCTACATTAGCATAGGAAAAATTGAGCATCAGGGATATAGGAATTAAGAAACTGGAATATATATATATATATATATATATATATATATATATATATATATACACACATATATGCCTATACACATATATTCACATATGCACATATACCCATACACATATTTACACATATACCCATATATATACATATATGTACATATACACATATACATAAAAGCATACAAATAAAGAGCTGAAGAGAGACAGCTCAGTGGTTAAGAGCACTAGCTACTCTTCCAGAGGACCAGAGTTCTATTCCCAGTACCCAGATTGTGGTTCACACTGGCTGTAACTCCAGAGGATCTGTCTCTGTCTGATCTCCACAGGCATGAGTCATATACATGGCACACAGACATATATGCAGGTAAAATGCCCATATATATATATATATATATATATATATATATATATATATATATATATATATACATAATATATATAATTTTTTAAAATTATACACACACTAAGTAATTTGAATATTTGCTGACTTATAGAGTCTAGAGGAGATAATAATTTTACCAGAAGTTGGGTAGATTACAGAACTGATTATGAAATAGATGATTTCCAACTGAGTCTTGGTTCCACATGACAGCCAGTCAGAGAAATTGTGTGTATGCAGACTGGGTATGTGGTATAGCTCAGGTCAACAATTGACTTGTGGTTGGGTATTAGGAGACAGCAGGCAGTTTAAGGGAACTCAACAAAATTCCCCAAAGAACAAAAGACTTGCTTTGTCTCCTCTAGTTAATATTTTTTTCACCGTTTCCTCCAATTCTTACATGCAGAAAGTGTGGTCTTCCCTTTTCCCACCCACCCGAGCAGATGCCTCTCCCAGATCCAGATGTATATAGATTCTCTGGCCCCACACAAACATGGAAGTCAGGAGTCGGGAGGTCGCATTCTTTATTTACAGCTGAAGAGTTGGAGGGCCTGGCATAGGCTCCCATGGACTCTCAATTCATTTGCATGAAGAAGTAAAAGAGGAAATCAATACGCTGTCTGCGGTCCCTTCCAATGGTTCAATGAACCAAATTACAGCATGACCTTTGTCTCCAAGGAGACCACAGACTTTGGGGCTTGGCTCCATGTCATTTGCATAATTCTGAACACAATCAATACTCAATTACTTTCCTTGTTGCTAGCTGAAGGAATGATTGCCAGGAAAAATAAATGAATTCCAATGCTACTAGATCCTTATGCTAACAACAAACAAACAAAAACTCATACCATTTTATTTGCTTCCTGGTGTGTGAATGACTTGATTTTTCTTTAGAATCCATGTTTAATAAAATTCAGGTATTAATAAAAAGTGGTTTATGTTCTTAGTCTAACCTAGGCTTTATTGAAGAAAAGAGATCTCTGTGTAGTGGATTATTTTTTAGAGAAACTCCCTCATCTGTGTTCTGTGGTTTGGCCACTGCATTTTTTTTTTTCATTTTGAACACATACCGCAGCATTTGATAGACAGCTCTAAGAAGAATCTCTAGGCAACAAAAACTCAGAGCTGCACAGACACCCTTGTGCCGTGTGATGGTCTGTTTGGGGGAGAATGCCAGCTGGCTTGATGGCTTTTTGACCAGTCTGATGTTTAGATAAGGACTCTGCACCTATGACCTTCTCACTGGTAACCCCTGAGCTGGGTGTATACGTAGGAAATGTCGTCTAGTTCAGACCAAAAGGAAGAAAACAGATGGGAGCTTGAGAGAACCTGAAGGACATTAACTTTATCCACCCTAGAAATAATTTTAACTGAAAAAAAATTGCAAAACAAGAACACACAGTCCTTTTATAACTGAAATGGGCAAAATTGCAGATAATTGAAATGTCTCCCTGTGGATTCACAGTCATTGTTTAGCCATTTGAATCTGGGGCATTCCCAGCCTCAAAAGCCTTTTGTAAGACAGCTGTAAACTGTCTTGATAATTTTGACCTTAGTATTTATCTGCTTATTGACCCTGCTCTAGAATGTTCTCCAATTCCAGTTCTTCCACCTGTTCAGTAATTGCTCACTGAGAAGGAGGCTCCGTTTCTATACTTCTATTAACATGCGGACATCAATACTGGCCATCCTAATTGATTATATCAAGCAAGTTAGACACGTCTAAAACTATGCTACAAGAGAGAAATCAGCATCTTAATTAGTACACAAAGAACCAGCCGCAGAGGGAAATTAGACTTTCTAGCTTTATTGTCTTCTCTGCTGCTGCATAATAACTCACCATAAACACAGCAGCTGAAGACAACATGCATCCTGTGTCCTGCAGCTCCTGAGAGTCAGGGGCCTGGGCCGGGGAGCGCCACCTGTGGCAGGGCTGCATCTTCATCCTGATCTATAGGCTCAAAGTGCTTTCTGTATGATTTCCTCTGAGCAACAAGATTCATGGCCCGCTGCTTCATTAACTCACGGCAAATAGAGAGAGTAAGTCCCCTGACAGGAGAGAGTGCCTTCCTCTCAGCAGTGCTACCACGGGGGTCTCTTGTCACCTCTGACAGTCACAAGCACATCCCAGGTTCTGTCCGTATGTACATAGGCTATTTATTATCCCACGTGGCACGATGTTTGCAGCCATCCATCCTATGGCACTCATGGAAGGAAGCAGCAACAGAAACCTCAACTATAGCAATTGCAGAGTGTTGTAATGAGTGAGTGGTACACTGATGACGGCCACATAGGCTCTGCAGCTCTGCCTGCTCCTGCTCCAGGAATCCTTTGTGACCTCATGCTGGTGTCCACACTTGGCTTCAAGGGACTCACAGTTCCTCCCATCCAGTCTGAAGCCTGCTCTGGAGCTGGGTTAGGCTTGATGTATCTTGGCTTCTTCTCCTCTAATTTTCTTGGTTGCATCTCATTGAGTCCTGTGCCTAATAATTCAGACTTAGCTTTGCATTTGTTTTACAGTCTGGGTATGTCCCCAGCATCTTCCCCTGCATTTCCTTGAGATTAAGGATAGCCCATGAATATTTTACTGAAAGGGGGAAAACACCTGATTGCATCATGAGATCTACTTATCTTCACCTGGGTACATGAACAGCAATTGGTTTTCTCTGTGTCAGGAAAGTGCATGCCAATCTAGGTATTTAATCAGGCGAGTATGTAGCAAGAGGAATTGGAATTGAATAGGTCATATCTTGGGAGTATTTTATAAAAGATGGGGTCTGAGAACTCAAAAATTGAAAAGGGACCTTCTTAGGAGTGATGTTTGATGTGTCTAGTGGTAATAGGGTTTTGTTCCATGGAGAACGGCACATCTTCCCTGGACAAGTGGGTGTGGAGGAAGGTGAGGTAGCTTGATGTGGTCCTGCAGATGGGGAAAGCGGGAGGAGATGAGATAGAATTGAGTTCGGAGTCAAATTGAAAGGCTTTTTATTCAGCAATGGTTCTAAAGGAACTCTGAGTGTCCTCGGGGCTCAGGGGACCTTCCTATCTGTCTCTGCAGTCACGATCAGTCTGTCTGGGGTTACAGATTTCTGAGGGAAGAAGTGTTTTGGTTTGTATCAGAAGCTTTTGGAGAACTAGGGTTTGAAGCCAAGTGGTTATAAACTGGAATATTAGGCATGTAATAAATTTGATAGTCTTCTACGTGTAGCTGGGATAATAAGACTCTAACACTGAGGATATCCTGGGCTTAAATGAAATTATGTGTCCAATTCTCTTCACACAGTAAGTATTCTCCCTCCCCCTCTCTCTTTCTCTCTCTCTCTGTGTTAGAGAGACAGAGACAGAGACAGAGTAAGACATAGAGAGATACAAACACTGAGAGGTTTTTCCAGTTGGTACCTCAGGTACCCTACAGACTTAGAAATGTGGTTTCTTAGCCAAGTGCCCTATTAGTTCTGAGAGAGATAAAGATGTGGTGTAGAGACTTCTGTCTGCTCTTGTCAGGTGAGGGTTTTTCTTGTTCCCATGGTATTGGTTCTTTTGGTTTCCAAGTAGTCTAAGATTAATGATATGCAAGTATTCAAGTGTTCAGAAGATTCCAAGCCCTTCTGTCCCAGGCACAGACTGTCTTAGGCCTACTTCAGATAGAGACATTTATCATATCAGGGCAGGGTACTCTGATCTAATAAATTTGAGCACAACAGCATTTGTCAGGTAGTAAAAGCAAAAAAACAAGGACAAACTCTGGTGGATGTCACTAGCGTGCAATTGATGAACACGTGCCTAGCAGAGAAGGGCCATCCCCTAGCGAAATTCCTCCATGATTTTGGCTTGCCGTACTTGCCTTTAATCTGCTCCAGGAGTAGCTGTAGAATCCTGTGAGGGCATTGTGTGCTGACAGATCACTGCTGCTTAATGCAAGCATGTTCTTTGATGCACTGTGATGAGCACATGTGGTCTCCACTCAGTGCCTAGGATTTGTGCTCTCTTATCTTCCCCAACCACTTCCCAGAACTCGGTGTTTACGGCAGAAAAGGTGGGTGTCATAGAGCATTACTTGTTTTTATGTATGCAATCCTAGTTGTTTTATCATAAAGATGTATCTTCCTCGATTCTCTGAAAAGATAAGCCACCTCCCTGTGGCCCTGGCGATCCATTGGCTCTGTTGTGCTTTCTCCTTGTTTCGATTTCTTTATTTCTGTGGAGGTATGTGGCATGTGTGTGTGGTGTTTATACATACATGTGAATAGTGAGTGCATGTGGAGGTCAGAGGTCAACACCGGGTATCTTTGCTGATTGCTCTCTACCTCTATGTTTTGAGGCTGTGTCTCTCACTGAATTTGTTCATTGATGTAGCAAGGCTAGCTGGCCAATGAGACCCATGGATCTCCCTGTCTTCATGTTCCTTTCCTAACCCTGTCATTGAGAGAACAGCTCCATATAGGCCATCACACCTGGTGCTTTTGCAGGTCTGTCTGTCTGTCTGTCTGCCTACCTGTCTATCTGTTTGATATGGTTGTTGGGGATCTTCACTCAGGCCTTTATGCTTGTACTTTCTCTGATGAACCCCCTGAGGGCTTCATGCATACAAGATCTAAGGCCCCAGTGGTCTATTTCACAGTTACAAAATAATGATACCAATAATGAAACCCCCATCGATCACTCAATATTTCTTCAGAGAAGACTGTCACCTAGTATGAATTTTGAAGGTGTTCACAACACCTTGGCCACATGACTAAGTGAACACTTAGAAAACCTTGAGTCCTACTGTGTTTGCTCTGGTGATACTTATCAAACTGATGGCTAGAGCCAACCTCGTGTCTGATAGAAAGGAATAACTGATTAAGCCATGGCCATTAACTGGGTGTTAAAAATCACACATGGCCTTTAAATGCTGTGTTTTGGAACATTTGTAAAGGTTCATGAAATGCCATAGTGTGCATCTGTTTTTAAGTAGCCTTGAAACATTGGCCATAAAGCCAGTTGAAAGCATTAGCTCTTAGAACATAGTTCTAGATTTCATAAGCTTTAAATCTACTACCATAAGTGCGTGGCTTTTTCTGATAATGGGAGAAGACCTTCTGACTTACAGGAAAGGATACACTGGAGCCTTTTGAATCATCCGTGCTTGTGGTTGCTCTTAGCTATCCTTCAAATGCATCGTAGGCTTGTGGCTCTAGTGTAGACTTCCTAAATTGCTTTAGAAAAGTTGGTTAAGAGGCTGTCATCGGGTGGATGTGGTGGCCAGAGTGAGGTATGTGGAAAGACCGTGTCTCACACACACAAACGTGATGCTATCAGAAGACACAGCATGCATGTTCAACAAGCATTCTGCCAGTTCCAAAATCAGCACACACAAACAAGATTTGCTCCAAGAGAAAAACAAGCCCTGTGCACCCCATGCAATCAAATAGTGGTCAACTCATCCATCTCCCCCGACCCCATCCTATTCATCAATAAAACACTAAGTACCCTTTTCTTTGTCTTTCTATTCTGAACATTCCCTGGATTATTATTTTTTCTCCTCCTCCTCCTCCTCCTCCTCCTCCTCCTCCTCCTCCTCCCCCTCCCCCTTCTCCTCCTTCTCCCTCTCTCCCTCTGTCCCTCCCTCCCTCCTCTTTCTTCTTCTTTCATTTTGACTTAGAAACTTGTGCATGGCTGTGCCTTTGTCCAGTCTCTTTTTGTTCTACTTTCCTGACCTGTGGTACCATTTGATATGATTGGGCTCTCTAACAGGCTATATGTAGTGTCAGTTCTACCAGATTTTACATATAATTCAACCAGGGCCTGCTGTAATGATGGGGAACAACACCAGCATCCTGTTGCGCTCTTAGCTGTTGTCTCGGCATCTGATAAATGCACATAAATGACAGACTCCAAGGGAAGCACTGATATCTGCCCCAGGAGTGGGCCACCATAATCCTCTCTTGCCAGAACAGCCAGGGCATTTCTTTTTGAATGTCTTATGGTTCTTGTATTCCCAGTATTTCAAGTAATATTCCAGAAAAGCCTCTAAGGAACGAAGGTAGTGTTATGCACATGGGTTAATCTTGGAAATCACCTGAAAGGAGCGTGCCTAAAAATAGAAGAAGCCCTACAGGTGATGGAAAGCTCATCCCTGCCGTGCAGCAGAGCTGTGAGAGCCCTCTGTCCCCTGGTGAGCAATAAAACATACCTTCCAGAACATTCCGCTGACCCACTCAGACATCTCTACTTTACAACAGAGCTCCTTAGACAATATTGAACACTGTCTCTATTTGCCAACTAGGTTCCAGGAAAAAAAAAACTATCTAGAGTTTATGAGAAAGTCAAATATGCTACTATGGGGTGGGGGGTAGCTCTGTTTGAATTTACCATCAGAGGTTTGAGACAAGCGATCAACCTTCGTATATTACTTTTAGAACAAACAAGGATTTGGGGATGGGAGGAGGTAGCTCAGTGAAGTGTTTGCCATGCAGGCCTGAGAATCTGAGCTTTGTCCCCAGTACTCACTTCGAAAGCTGGTCTGCAGCATGCATTGCATACACCATAAAACCCAGCACTAAGGAAACAGAGAGGTGGAGAGATGCCAGCGCCTTGCTGGACGGCCAGTCTAGCCAACTCAGCAAGCTCTAGGGCCAACTGGAAAGCGACTCAAAAGATAGTGTGAAGAATGGTTAAGGAAGACACCTGATATCAACCCCTGGTCGCCCCTCCCCACACATATACATTCAAGCCCTACACACACACACACACACACACACACACACACACACACACACACACATACACACACACACACACACAGAGAGAGAGAGAGAGAGAGAGAGAGAGAGAGAGAGAGAGAGAGAAAGCAAGCAAAGATGCAGTGCAAATAATTTTGGTTATGTTTTGCAGTATGGTGTGTGTGTGCTCGCGCTCACAAACACACATGAACACAGGCACTTCGTCACACTTCTCTGGTTCTGTTGGTTGTGAAAGACTGCGATAAGATGTTCATTGTTTCTTAATCTACAAATGAGTCTCGTTGCTTATTGTCTTCCTGTGTAGAAACATGTGTGAAGTTTTCTAACACGAAGCAAGGGACTTGGAAGATTCTAATCATCTCTGCACTAGAGTTGCTGAGCTTAGGACAAAGATCCCTTGCGCCTCTCCCTTTCTGCACTGATGCAGGGGGCTGTCTGCTCTCAGGTACACCGCACAGATGCTGTGCCAGGGCCTGACCCCTCTCCACCTGCAGGAAATGAATCACTGGGTTTAAGTGTTCTCATCCCTTAGCCGCCTCCATTAGATGAAGGACCTGAAGACCGACAGGGGCATGGGCAGCACTGAGTTTTCATACAGTTACCAGCACATGGAAATAATCTTTTCTATGACTCACAAATCAAAGGAAATAAAAATCACTTGTTTAATCTTCCATGTGCATCATAAGACCCACACAGAGTGCGACTTTTAGTTCGAAGCTCAGTATTTCCATGTTGGTTCCTAGAGCAGCAGTGTGTGGCTGGTGCTCCTAGGTCTTTCCGTATGGCAAGGCCACCCTCTTCACTTCCAGGCCTCTGTGTGCTTGGTAGTATTGGCTGTGTTCGTGTATGCACGATAATGAGGCTTCACAGTTATGGATGTCAGGGTCAGGGTCCCTCCACACACGACTTTGTGTATCTCAGTGTGCTCATGCAGACAGCTCAGGCTGACCCATCCTTGTGTTTACACTCTATCATGCTGCCTTTGTGATGGGCTTCCAAAACTCTACTATGCAGCATCCCTACATCCTCTGGGGTACCAGGTCCTAGTGTATAATAGAGTGGAGGCTCCTGGTGAAATCAGGTGGTACTACCCTCATCTGGCAGGAAGGTGAGGAAAAGGACAGTCCAATTTCCTCATGGCTTCAGTTGCAAAATTGAACTCAGGAAATCTTTATGGAGGCACTTGGATGGCTTCTGCCTGTTTCATCTACTTTCTTGACCATCCATGGTAGTTTAGAAATAACCAGGCAGCAGAGAAAAGATGGGCAGGGTGACTGGTAAACAGGGCCTAAGGCCTGGGATTGCTAGAGCTGCCAGGGACAGAGATGGTGTCAGGCTCCTGCTCCTTCTAGATAACAGGATCAGGTTGACAGAGCAAGGAGGTCACCATCTCTTGTGGCTCATTCACTCAGTCAATATTTTCCTGAGCACACTTGGCTAATCCCATGCGAAGTGATGTGATGTCATAGGTGTGGCGAGGCTGAGAAGAAGAGGGAAAGACAGGTGTCCTCTGAGTCCCTGGATATCAGTGCACTCCTCTGGTTCCTCTGTTTCTTATTTATAGCACCCCACCGCTGGCGGGGGTGGGGTTAGATGGGTCTGAACATATCTCCCATTACCACAGCTTTAACTCCAGAATCTCCCTAGGGGATCTGGGCTCCCAATGTCAGATAGTCAACCGTTGTTATGTAACTTAACAGCTTTTTCAGTTGCTCCCAGGGGCCAGGATGGTAACCTTGCTAGCAATACAAAGGGCTTAGTCTTTATGGAAAGAGAGGTTACTAGGTGGTGACTGCTACAGATAGATGCCCATATGGAAGAGAGGAGACAGGCAATCCAGCCAGGGCTCTAACACTCGAGTACTTCCCTGTGCTCTCTGGAGTGATTTTTTTTTACACTGAATATTTTATATTCCAGAGACTACAGTTTTAGTCCTTGGCGCTTTGCTTCAGAGTTTGCACTCAGGCCTGAGTATCATGGAGCTCACGATTTATAGGTCTGAAAGAATGGGTTTGTTGTTTGTAAGGAAATGGCTACATGGCATAAACTTTACTGCTCATCCCATGCTCAGCTGGGCAGTAGCGGTGTGCTTACAGTGTGTACCTGTGGCTCCACCTTCACAGGGCCTCCCCAGGGCTTCATTATTCCTTAAAGACTTACATGGATGAGAAATAGGTCCCAGGACCTGGGCTTGGGACAGTCTGGGTGAAAGGCTGAAAGACACACACACACACACACACACACACACACACACACACACACATAGCCTCTTGGCTGTCACTTCCTCTGGGCACAGAGGTTCATTTTGACAAGGAGGTGGCCTTGTTCTGTGGAATGACCTTTAGAGGTCACTGGTTGTGGCAGCACACTTCTTTGTCTTTAAAGCTGGGACACTGATGGGTCGCAGGATCCATAAATAGAGAGTCCAGGTTTTAGAATCTCAGATTTTACAGATGGAAATTGAAGTTGAATTCCTTCCCCCTGAATGTGACTCCAGATATGTGCTCCAGACCCAGTGCCACTTCCAAACTGAGAGCTCTGGGCTGGTCTACTCACACGGGAAAACTGCCTCACCACCGTCCACCGGTGCCTTGTGTCCCCTTTGTCTATATAGCCCATTCCTTCCATTGTATATTTGTTAGCGATGGTGCGTGTAAATCTATAGTATAATTTTTATTTCAAGTCCCTCAAATATTTGAAATTGGGTCAGGAAAATGTCAGAATAGCCTGTTTCCAAATGTGTAGATAGATGGACACAGTCTGATATTCCAGAGACTAGAAATACTGAGAAGCTGACCTCTGCTCCTGACTGAGGACTCCGTGTCCCACCAGAGGGGTCTGATGGTATCCGTTTCCTTGGGAAGCTTTCCGTATCATCCTTGTAGCTTTGGGCTGTCATGGCTTCTCCCAAGACCCTCCGTGAGAACCCTATAAATACGTTGTATGAGCTTTAGGGAGATTTTCACAGTGCCTTTAATCACGTGTAGAATTCTAATTGCTTGTACTTTGTAACTTCCCAAGTAACGCTGATCATAAGGGGCGAAGCTGTTTGGTAGTTCTCAAGCCTGCTATGTGAGCGAGCAGTGAGGCTGTCTTTGCTAATCTGCCACAGCTCATTCTGTCCTGAGAGCGGGTTTTGTGAAACTTCTCTTGAGATTCTGCATGCATACGCACGATCTCAGAGGAGCATAAAAGCTAGTTTCGTAATCTATGTGAAGTCTTCGGAATTTTGAGTCTTGATGGGTCCTGTGGAGAAAGGATAGAAGAGAAACTGGAAAAGGAGGCCCTGGATCCTTTCCAGAGCACAGTCAGATGTATTTAGCCAGCCCAGCCCTGCAGGCGACCAATAGGGTGTGTGTGAGTAGCGCCTGTACCACAGGGGTAGAACACATGAACCCACAAGCGTGTGACCAGCAAGCACCACCATGGCTCTGGGTGGATCATCTTCAGCAGCATCTAAGGGTCCTATATGTTGGCAGAGCCCCCAAATCATGTGGGTTGTTAAAGGATGGATTTGAAGGAAAGGTTTGAGAAGGGTCACATTGTGCTCTCTCCTCTGCCGATGGCCCTCCTCTGTGGGTAGCTTCATAAACTTGAGGAAAGAAAGGTACTTTCAATAAGGGTGTTATAAGGGGTTGGGGAATCTGAAAATTACAGTAGCATCCACTGCAACTGCTTATTGAAAGATGCTGGTTTATGCCCATAAGCGAGTTTTCACACTTACAGACAGACAGACAGACAGACAGACAGACAGACAGACAGACACACACACATTAGGGAAACACAGCTTTGCCCTTGCATTTAGGATGAAGATGTTCCGGGTTGCTGGCTATCTTTCTGAAAGGGAAGTTCTCGTTGAAAAATCTTAAGTCACACACATCACTTAGGGAGAGTTTGGCAAGCATCAAGGCTGTGAGGGCAGAGAGTCGTTGCTAATGAGGGTCCTTGGGGACAATTTTATGTCAACATCTCTGTAAAGGATGTGGCAGGCGCAATACAATCTAAATCCTTACAGCTCATATGCCAAAACTGCTTCCTCATTTACCTTCCTGTGGCTCAGGGCTTGCCTTGTAAATGTCTTCCTGAACTTAATTCTTTCGTGTCTCCTTCTTTAGCTCTCCCTCCATCTTCCACCCATCTGGCTCCTCTAACAGGCAGAAGTTCTACATAACACATTGTCTTGAGCTGCAGTGGATACATGGGAAGGCCTTGTCCAGATGAGACATACAAGGCCCAAGGAGACATTGAGCCTTGAGTGACCATATGACCCTCTAGCCTCATGCCAAGAGAGGACAGTGTGCCATGGAGCATGAAAAGAAGTCACAGAGGGACAAAGAGAACAGTTAGGTGATGGCCCTGCTGTGCATCACTCTATAACCAGTACAGATGTACAGTATACAAGATAGATCACATCAGAATATTGTCTAGGAGGTCTTCTCTTTCCACCCCCAGGACAGTTTTGAATGGCAGTATAATTCTGACTGTGGGATCTCATAGAGGAGAGGTAATCCTTGAACAAGTGGTAGAGACCACAACCTGAGTATACGTTGCTAGGGATAAGCAGGAGGTGGGCTGAGTCCATGCGGCTGCTGGCTGAGGTCCAGTTCTGGGCATGATTGATTTCGGAGAGGCCATGGAAGCAGAATATGTCATTATCTCTGTCTGTCAGCTTTGCTGTTCATGGGGAAAGGACATGCAGTCACAGTTTTATATTTTCCGGTAGCTACGTGTAGAAGTGGTACAAAGAAATAGAGTTAAGTTCTCTTTCCTTACCCACAGCCCTAATTCTTGAAGGGGCAAATGTCCACCATATTAGATGATACTGGTCCAGCTTTCTTGGTGGCTGCTGTGACTTACATTCTAAACTCCCTAGACTACCTAGGATACGACTAGCCCACCCAGAAGCTCATAGGTATAAGGGACTCTCCATCTGGCGTCTTTCTAACCTGGCACAGGCTATGCTAGAGCCAGCCTGGGCTCATTGCTCCTTCTGCATTGAGCTGTTAGCCCTAGTCCTGTGAAATTACAAAGATGCTTAATAAAAAAGAAAAGGAAAGGGAAGGAAAGAGAGAAGAGAAGAGAAGAGAAGAGAAGAGAAGAGAAGAGAAGAGAAGAGAAGAGAAGAGAAGAGAAGAGAAGAGAAGAGAAGCCTTATGATAATCTTAGGGGCATGAAGCCGTGGAGTGGAGCCTAAAAGCATTTGCCAAAATATTCCATCATAGCCTCCGCTATTGTAGAAAACAGCTGACTCTCTGGCTTGGTCACTAACGCATGAGTTCACACCAGGATATTTACTTTAAGAGCTGCTGTTCTGATGCTAGCTTCCAATTAGAAGTAATCAGGCTGTCCCCTATCCGATGTTTCTACATTATATTTCAAAAAAGTGCTGCAAGCTCCCTGAAGAAAAGTACTGTATTAAACCAAAGGACACGGTGATGATTCCCACGCGTGCCCCCACTGGACCACAAGCTAAACTAGGTCAGAAGTCGGTCCCAAGCTACTTGTCTGTAGTGAGTGAAATGCCAAAGGCAGCTCACATGGCCTCTTTATTCTGCTGGGGCTCTTACCATGAACAGCCCAGACTGGGTGACTATGACAACATAGCCACAGTCCCCCCAGGTCTGGAGGCCAGAAAGCAGCAGTGTGTGTGTGGGGGGGTGCAGATAGATTTCATTCTGGCAAGACCAGGTTCCTGGCCACCTACTGACTCTGTATATGGTACCCAAAAGAGAGGGGGCTTAAGGGGGCTTCCCTCCCTCCACAAGGACAAGATTCTTACTTATCTGTAGCCAGATTTCATCTAATTCTGCTTCATAACCAATGTAGTCACATTGGGGATTTTTTTTGGGGGGGGGGGACTTTTAAAGTGACCACATCCTGAATCTGTCAGTGAGCTATGCCCTGGGTTGATCCTGTGAGATGCTTACAGTCCTAGGTTGGACTTTCAGGACCGCAAGCTCCCACACAGTGCCAGCTCTGGAAAGCCTGTCAGATGCAAGATGCATGGCACTGAACCCAGCTTGGCACTGCTGAGGGTGAAGAAAACACGGAGCCATGTTTCAAAGACTTACATTTCCAACAGCTAGATAAGGGTATGTGTCTCCTGTTGGTGTTGAGGGACAGAATGTGGTAGACTCTGCCTGGTATACTGTCAAGATGCCACCATAGAAACCAGAGAGTCCCAGACAAAAATCGAAATCTTTTTTTTTTTTTTTTTTTTGCTTTTTAAAGAAAACAGAGTCAAACTTTGAGAACTGGTTGCCAGTTTAACTGGTGTTTATCTTCTTTGGTGTCAGCCCAGTGACTGGGGCATGCGGATTACTAGGATTTGGGTCAAATGTTATCGTGCTTCCTGGGTATTTCTTTGCTTTTAGGACTGCACCATGAGCAAGACAGGCCCTTAGAACTGGAGGACAGCCTGGCTCAGCACCCCAGCGTGTGAAACACAGCACAGGCCAGCACCCCAGCACCGATACGGATTTCTCTGATTATTTCTTCTTCTTCTTCTCCTTCTTCTTCTTCTTCTTCTTCTTCTTCTTCTTCTTCTTCTTCTTCTTCTTCTTCTTCTTCTTCTTCTTCTTCTTCTTCTTCTTCTTCCTCTTCTTCTTTTTCTTCTTCTTCCTCTTCTTCTTCTTCTTCTTCTTCTTTTTTTTTTTTTTTTTGGTTTTTTGAGACAGGGTTTCTCTGCCTCCCAAGTGCTGGGATTAAAGACGTGTGCCACCACCAGCCGGCTTTCTCTGATTTCTTAACAGACTTCATCCTTATCTTAAACAGTTGTCAGCCAAGTCATCTCTTGAACTTGGGGTATGACTTGAGCTCAGCCTCTTCAGTCAATGCAACAACCCCAGCAACTTGTCTAGCCCGTTCCCTCTCGGCGACATCTTAGGGTGAGTCTACCTCAAGTGGCTACCCTTGAGTGGAGAGTAGGTTTGTATGGCTTCTTCTTGGCTCCTGAGGTCTAGCAAGTATCCTCTAAAGCTGAGCCATCAGCAGTGGCATCCTGGCCCATTGCTCTCTGAAAATGCTGCTGAGGTTGTCTGCACTCTTACCCAAGCCCTTCTCGGCCTCTCCAGGGCTGCAGAGCCTCTAAGTCAAGGGTGTATTTTCCACAGGCACCTAGCACTCTACCACAGGACACTCTGTCCCCAGCTACAAGTCCAGTCTTTTCTGAGGAACTCCATCTCTCTTCCTCACTTCCTAGTGCGAGGTCCTTAGAGTCTGCTGAGCAGATGGTTTCTGCCCTGGGTTCTCATATGCATGGCATGCGCAAGATGGTGCTGTCCTCTCCAGTTCTTGCTCTTGCTGTAGACAAATTACCCTCCTACCTCCTCAGCAGTTTTCTGAGAACAAAGCTCCCCCTGGGGCCTAGTGCCCACTTTGGGAGATGGAAGCTCTAACACTGTAAGCTCTGTAAGGCCCATATCTGGCTCTCACTGGCTCTTTCCTGACCTGCTGAGGGATTGCGCAGATGATGGAGAGAGTTCACCCACCACTCAGGTGTTGTCAAGCCACGCTGTCCCCTCCCACTGGAACCCAACATCCAGCTTTTAAGGTGTGGCTCCCATCTCCGGCAAACTGAGTGGTAATGCTTCGGCAAGAGGAGAGAGAAAGCACATTGTTTTCTCATGGTCAGAGGAAATAACACAGAAGACAGCTCAGCTGCTCAGACCCTTGCAGCCTGGGCAGGCTGGCAGCTCAGTCAGGGAAGCTTTTTAGTTCTTCTGTGTTCTCTGGTGTAGAGGCCATTTTAATATTCATGAATTGCCTCTTAAGCCTTTGGAGAGTGACAACTCTGGCTGGCCATGCATCTTCAAAAGGGAGCTAAAATACTTGTAAACACTAAATCTGAAGGAATACAGACAGCTCTCTTGAAGCCACTGGGAAGGGAATTCGTGTGGATGTGACCCTAGATGGTGGTGGCCATCGGTGATGAGGTTATGAAAAGGGAGACTCTGCTCTTTGACTCTGGAGCCTTTGCAGGGGGAAGCAGGACTCACAAGCTTCCACTCAAGACAGAAGTAGAAAACGGAGCTTCTTAGAGAACAGCAGTCTACCTGCCTCCAAAACAAAGAACTCTTCAGGAAGCAGAGCTCTTTTTTTTTTTTTTTTTGAGAAATACCCTACTGTGTTTTAACATCAGAGGAAATTCAACTGTTTTTATTTTAAAAGAAAAAAATGGGACCATAAAAGAGACAAGTGTTTTCTTCTGAACCCACAAAGTAAATTAAATTTACACAACTATCTTTCAAATATAAATAAAGGTTTAAAATACCTCGAGGAGAGCTTCAAGAAAAGAAAAGGAAAAAAAGGAAGTAAAATCTGGAAGAGAAGGAGTTGTCCAGATATGTGCTTGCTGTATGCACAGCCCAGGCAACATGCCCACTGATCAGTGCCTTGAAGATCATGATAGTGATTAACTGGACGCTGGGCCTCCCAGGGCTCACCTTAAGACCCAATTCCTTTCAGAATCACATTGGAGTTGTCACTTGTCATCTACACAGGCACAGATCACCACAAACCAATGATAAGTGGAAAGGTGATAGTTTGGGGGGCAGATAAGTATAGCTCAGTACAGCTATGCAGGATATCCATCTCAGCAGTGGGCAAGCATCCACATCTAAGCATATCGAGACATTAGAGTTGCCCAGACTCATGTATAGCTTTGCCCATTCCTCCCTACTCATAACTCTCAAATATACCTCAAACTTCTGAGTTTTGAATGATGAAGATGGCCCATCAAGCCCTAAAAGTTATGGAAGTCAGAACAGCACAATCAAATGTCCTGGCCTTTTATAGGTTTCAACACATAGTAGCTATGAGGGTCTCAATACATAGTAGCTATGGGAGTCTTAGTACATAGTAGCTATAGTGTTTTCAACATATAGTATCTATGGGAATCTCAGTAAATAGTAGCTAGGGGTCTCAAAATATAATAGCCATGAGTGGTCTCAATAGGTAATAGCCATGGGGGTCTCAATACATAGTAGCTGTGTGGGGTCTCAATACATAGTAGCTATGGGGGTCTCCATACATAGTAGCTATGGGGGTCTCAATATATAATAGCCATGGGGGTCTCAATACATAGTAGCTGTGGGGTGACTGAGCAGAGGACCTCCATATTATCCTCTATGATTTAAACACATCACACTTGTTCTTCAGTTTGCTTAGGAAAAACAATTCTTCATCATTTAATATAACACCAACACAGTATTAAATTACACTTTAATTTTTAAAAATTAATTTAAATTTGCTTAAAACATTAGTTTTGGTCCTAAGAAGAAATGCTTGTACTTCTGTTCCTGCCCTGGAAAAGTCCAAATAGCACCTAAGACTTAGTTTCTTCTTAAGAAAGCAGGCAGCCATGCAAGCGAGGAAACATCCAACAGCTTCTGGTGTGTGACATTGTCATGACTGACAGTATATCGTAGGATCATTCCATCTTGTCACTAATAACTTGCTTGTTCTTTTAAGAAAAATGGATCCTCTGTTGTCAGTATTCTTCAAAACTCCTGGTAAACTAATACATATACTCAGTATTCAAAGCTGGTTTGTTAAAAGATCCTTAAATGTTTAAGTCATTACTGGGTTATTATCAACCAGTTATCACATTGCATATGAATTTAGTCTTCTATTCTGGCTGAAGGATTATTTTATGTGTTGATTTGTTTTTACAGCCAACAGCTGCCACTGCACTGGAGAGACAGACATTAAATCAAAGCGTCTGCTTGGGCCATACAGAAGTGATTGCTTCACCCAGACTTTCCTATATGCTTCCTGGGGAAAATTGGTATTTTTAAAATCTTCGCCAAACAGACTGAGAGTCATATTGACAGGCCACCAAGCACACTGCACGGAGAGGGCTGGCCACACACAGTGAGGACATTGGCTGATAATGGCCTCACGACAGCAGCTCTGGTCCCCAGTAGTTACCACCTGGATTTAGTGATTTTTGTTTGCATCTCAGCCAGATGGCAGGGCATTCCACCTGGCACAGAGCTGGACTACCTTTTCCCACCTCAGAGAAAGCAGTCACCATCATGTGGTGAAAGAGAACGGCAGGGTAGCAGTATGTCCAGATTCCTCACACACTCTGCACCCAGACCCTGACTGTCCTTGAAGGCCAGCTGTTGTGCTTCTGTCTTTGGAACCCCTCCATGGGGATAGATTCCTGACCTTCCACAGTTCCTTCACCCACACCCCCTTACATATCTGCATCTGCTCTGTCAAACATGTCCTTCCTGTTTTGAGCTATTGTGAGTGACATCTGAAACTTCAGAACAGCTCTTGGTTCACTCTTGTAGGTTCACTTTTGCTAGATGGGTCGCCGAATGGTGTGTCACGAAACTCTGCACAACCTGTCAGCAACAAAGCAAAAAAAGTAGAAAGTTCTTAAAAACTGGATTTGGCAAGTTTTGAAATATTGCTTAGTGTACTATACTTCTGCATGCAAGCTGTGGGCACACTGACAATTGTGGCTTCTCTGAAGAGAAACCAAAATGGTGTCCCAGAATAATGCCACAGATAACTTTGATCTGCCGTCTTCTCATAAACACACTGGAAAAATAAGCAGAGAATGTCAGGAAGAATTTTATCAGAACTCTGAGAAGTAACCAAATGTTTACATCAACCAGTAAATACTTGTTTTTAAGAGCAGGGGTGGGTGGTGGGTAGTGATAGTCTACATGGAAGGCCCCAGCAACCCCAGACCCAAGAGGCAGCCTTGAAGAGAGAAATCATGTTCCCAGTGGGCCAGCTATGGTATGGAAGGGGGAGTTAAGAGGGAATGTTGTATTTTGTTCATAAGTTGCCTCATATAGCTGTTCTATGTCATTGGACACCAGGGGACTATAACAAGCTCCTAGTCCCTGTTTCCATCTAAGGGAGCCTCTGACATTCCTGAATGCACCAACCTGTCGGGGCTGAGAGCACAGACTGAGAGAAGCGCACAGTGTGCCACCCAAGGCCTGGGGCAGCAGCTGGGGAGATTAGAGATTAAGACCATGAAGAGCACCTTTCTATCCACCTCTGCCATTGTCCCCAGCAGGGAGAGACTCAAGTTTCCCTGGGAAATCGGGAGTAAAGCTAGGATAGCCACTCAGACCATCTCTACCCAAAACCAGCAAAGTATTTAGACAGTAAAGAAATTAGACAAGTAGAAAAAAATTAACCCATACAAACTGGAAAGGTAGTAAAAGTATTTGTTTATAGATGATAAAAAAATCATAGAAAACGCTGAAAATTTGGCCACATGTTCCATATAAATAAGATGAGCAGACCAGGGAACGAAATAAGCAAACAAACAACAAAGAAAAAAAACATTGTTTTTTACATACACAGAGAATGAACCATCCAAAAAAAAAAGACATGGATTTTGAAAGTCCATTTATAATAGCATCAGAAACAATAAAATACAATCAGGAGATGTAGCTCAGGGGTGGTAGAAAGCTTGCTTAGCTTGTTAGAAACCTTGGACTCAGGCCTCATCATTGCAAATAAATCAAAGAAAAATAAAATGCCTAAAAATAAATGTATCTGCAGAGAAAAACATGCTGACTGGAAGCTATAAGTCACCACTATGTGAAATCAGGGGTGATCAGCAGGAAATAGGAAGGGGCCTATGTCCACAGATTAGAAGTCAGTCTTATAAAGATGTCCGTACAACCACTGCGGTGTTCAGCTTCAGTGTAATCCCTGTCAAATCCGGTGACATTTTCTTTTGAAAATAGGAGAAGCCATCTGAAAATTCACATGGACCCTGGAAACAAAACAATATGGCAAAAGAAGAAAATGGGGGACTTAGGGTTCCTAATTTCAGGATGCATCCCAGAGCTGTGGTGAATGGGGAAATGCCATGTGCTGTTTTGTGTGAAGGAGGACATCTCTATGGACTGGTCTAGAGCAATGGAAAGGAGCAGAGGGCTAGAACCTCACTCATATACACATGGACACACGATTCTCACCTAGGGTTACCATGAGCTCACTGTTGTGTGACCATAGATAACATAGAGAAGTGGTATATGCATGGACAGAGCTATGGTGTTGGATTCTTCTCTTTCATAAACAATACCTACACAAGATGGATTAAAAACCTAGAGGCAGCATTGAAAGCTATTCAGCTCAGAAGGAAATGGGGGAAAGGGCTTCGTTACATCAGATTTGCCAATGACTTCCTAGATATGACCCCCAAAGGCACAAGCAACAGAAGAGATAAAAGGTGAATTAGAATTTAAAAGTTAAGCCTTCTAGTTGGGTAGGTAGGGAGATGGGGAAGGATCTGGAAGAAATTGAAGGAGGAGGAGAAAAATGATCAAACTATATTGTATGACATAAAATTTAAATTAGAAAATGTCAGCCTGTCGTGTAGTAGAGGTCATTATCACCAGAGTCCAAAGGTCATGATGCAGGAGAGGATTGTCTGCGATGTAAATCTGCCTGAAATGGATACTTAGATTATTCAATGTGCACAACTCAACAGCAAAACATAGTTGGCTTCAACAGTGGACACGTACAGTCCCAGCCATTGGAAAGTGGAGGCGTGAGGAATGGGAGTCCAAGGTCAGACATAACGAGTATACACACTGAGCTGCATGATGAGTTTAAGTGTAGGAGGATGAAACACACAAGGACATCATTGTCTCAGAACACTAAAATGAGTTCTTAAAGGACCGAAGAATGAAAACATTTCTCCAAGAAGCCTTAAACATTGCCAATATTTGTGCGGAAAAAAAAAGCATATCAATTATTGTCAGAGAATATAAAAGGATGTCGCAAAAAAGACACCAGTTCATGCATGATGATGGTTTTCTAAATAAAGCTGCAGCACCATACATGTGCACAGCCCTTTGCACACACCAGAAAACTGCAAGCATAGGCACAGATGTGAAGGAACTGAACACGTGGTCATCTGAGGGGAATGTAAAGATGTGTGTCTGTCATGGAATGCAGTTGCTGAAAATGTAAAGGACATGATGGGGGGGGGGGATCTAATGCTACCACTTCTGGGAGAATTCTCAAAAGAGGTAGAAGCTGAGTTTCCAGTAGATAATTGTGTTCTCAAAGGAAGGAGTATAATAAATACAAAACTATATACAAAATGACGCACGCACGATAAGCAAACTACAGAACGGCAGAGAGGAGTCCTCTTACAAAGGAGGAGAAGAGGGCTTTCAAGGGTTACCTCTTGACTTCCTGTCCGATGCCACGGATACCAGAAGAGGATGGGGCCAAATACTCAAAGCAGTAACCGGAATAAAACAAAGTCTGCTAACTGAAGGCTTCAAAGTAAAGGAGAAATTAGAACATTTTAGATAAACATTGAGAGTCACTCTACTAGAAATGCCACAGCGGGTAAAAATGAACGAGGTTTCAATAAAAGAACGCAGTGCTGAGTGCCTGGAAATCAGGTCTCATTGAGACTAAGGTGAACAGGTAAGCTGGCTTTGCTGTGGGTTTGCGTGGTGACTAATTGTAAGGACTACGGGAACTGAAACACATGGAGGAAGATTATCCTGAGTTCGCTGCTGAGCAGACAGTATATCACAATAACCCCCGTGATAAACCATGAGAAATTCAACCGTGTCGGAGCTAGAGTTTTTATACTAGTGAAGGTAAGTCTCATGACACATAAATGACATCAACAGTCTACTACCCCCCCCCCCCAAAAAAAAATCATCTAAACACTAAAGATGGCAGTGGAGGAAATGACGGGCAAAGGGCATTAAACACTGGTGACAGGATCAAGCCCCGCCCCCAAAGTATAGAATTTTAAATGTATATGCACAAAGTGAAAAATGGGATTCAGAGATGAATAAAGCAAATGTTGACATAGCCGAAGAAAATGCACAGCTCAGGGAAAAGGGTTGCAGACATGAATATGCGCTGTCCATACAGATAGGACAAATACCAGCAAACTGGAACTGCCCTGTGCTCTGTGAAGAGGACAGACTCTCTAGGGCCCCATGTGCCTCAGCCCCAGAGACAAATAAGTAAGAGGTAAAGACTGAATCTATGTGGAGTATACCTTTTAATGACAGTAAAATGTAGCTAGCTAGATTATCAAAGAAAAGTAGAAAATCTACTTTGCTGAATGTGGAACTCAGCTGACTAGCGGCAGGGGAGCATTGGGTAAGGAGATAAGTCTCAAGGAAATTGTCTTCCCTTTTAAAATGCATTCGGTTAGTGTACAAAGTAATGGGTTTCATTGTGATATGTCCCGATTCCCTGCGATTATACTTTGTTTTTATTTACACCCTCACATTGCCATATTCCCTGTTCCCCTGACAAGAGAAATCAGAAAGTGCTTAAGAGAGGAAAACAGACAAAACCACCACATATAAAAAATGTTATAGCCTCTTCAAAATGTTATTATCGAAGAAAAACTAATAGCCTACATTTAAACAGAAAAGATCACAAATTAAGATGACTTTATATCCCCGAAGAACTGAAAACACCCACCCAGTTTACTACCAAAACATCATCCAAGCACCAAGCATGGTGGTGTTCAGAAAGAAAAAAAAAGGCCAAAACTGGTAGAAGGAAAGGAAGTGTTAAGTATAAATCAGAGAAAATTTTACTACATAGAAAGATTGTATAGTGCCAACAAGAACTCAGGAAGAGCTCTTGAGGAGAGGAACTTGAGCAAATGAAAACATTGGCAAATCTTCATAGATTGACAAGGAGAAAAGAGAGACGTGTTAGAACAGACTAAATGAAGGTGCTGCATCCCATCTACTACATGGAGGTGATGAAGGTGGGGGTCTCATCGCACACCACACAGGAGGAACAAAAATGGATACATCGCTGCATGTATCCATTTTTGTTCCTCCTGTACATGAGTAAGGCATGCAACAGTACCTTGAAAAGAGTGTATAAATCTGGGTGAAATGGGAAAAAATCCCCACAGAAATGAACATGGCTGACCTGATTCGAAATAGGAAAACATTAGTAGCATATCACAAGTAGTTATCGATTCTCCATTCAAAACCTCCCAAGGTAAACATTAAGACTAGATGGTTTTCCTGGTGAATTCCATCAAATCTATAGAGGACAAAAAAAGTAAATCCCCCAATTCTTCCAGAAACCAGAATAGGAAGAAGCAGTTTCCTACATCACTGGAGACCAACGTCACCCTGAAATCAAAGGCAATAGAGAGGTTAAAGGGTAGAAATCAGGAGAATATGAACATAGATGACAGTATCCTCCCCCAAAGACCATCAAACCGAGCACTACATCCTGTTGATTGGATGAAACATGTAACCAAGTGGGACCTTTCCCAGGAATGTGAAGGAGTTCATAAGTATTAGTACCATATCAGGAGGAAAAAAAATCTACCCAAACATCTCAACTACAGAGGAAAGGCATCTGAGAAAATGTACGCATTTTCTCAGAAAATAGGAATAGAAGGAAAATTCTTCAGCAGAATGAAGCACATGTATGAACCCCCATAGCCTAGGCATCTGGCCTCTGGTTTAGCACAATACGAAGATAAAGGAACATGTAAACACCACAGTGCACCTGTGTCTGTGGCTGAGAAGGTGGAGCTCAAATGCAGAAGGCAATGGCTGCATAAAGTTAAAGGGAATGGGGGCAGGATCTCTGTTCCTGTGGCTGGAGACTGCCTTCTGCCTTCACACTCAGGAAGGGACAGATAGAGAAACAGGAATTCAGGGAGGGTCCCAGATATGATGGACACCTGATGGCAGCTTTCATACATACACCAGGATAGACTATGTCCCAGTCCAAGAACCTAGACAGAGTACTGAGAATTAACTCTAAGTAGGTCATGTACATAATCACAAAACATACAGCAGTATGACTGTATGTTAGAAGTTACCACACGGGAGAGTGTAGGGGACCTCAGGTCTGGTGACTGTTGTTCCATTGCAACATCCAAAATAATTGAGAAAAAGAAAGATTGACTCTTCAGTTCCGTTGAAATTAGCATCTCTATTCTGTGGAAGATATTGTTAGAATATAAGGAGAAACTGACAATTTGACATGTACAAAAGTTCTATATTCTGCAAGTAATTGCACCTAAAATGTACAAAGAACCCAAAACTGGGTGCTAATAAATTAAGCACATAGGCAGACATTTAGAGGCTTCTGGGTTCTGGGGAAAGGTCTACCACATAGTGGGTTACATGAGGTTCTACTGGAGTTGCTGTCGAGACTGGGAACTCTGTCGGTGCTGACAGCATTGTGATGGATTTAACACTGGGAAGGAGTGAACTGGCCAGTTCTATGTTTTTTATGTTTTTTTACCACTGTGAAAAATGTTTTACAAAGTAAGATTAAAATGCTCATGCCTTCGACTGGGCTTGTGAACTTGGAACTGTCACACACACACACACACACACACACACACACACACAAACACACACACATGCCCATAAACATAGAGTACAGCTATTCTTTATTATGTACCAGGGTATATAGGGTTAAATGGTTGAAGATGAATTGGGTATTAACACGGAAGAAATTGTTACTGCCCTATACATCTGTGTCTGCTCCCAGGACGTCTGGGGAGGACTGGAGGTTGGAGAGTCATGCATGGATCCCTACCATCATGCATGGATCCCTTTCAAGGATGCTGTGTTTCCTAAAGCTTGATGCGCGCTCATGCCGTATTTGTGCTCCCTTAGGAATAAAGGACAGAGGTTAGACCCAGCATGTGCACACTGGTCTGTGCATGGTGCCACCCATTCCTGTCTGGGAAAGGTCAGAGCCAAGGGCTGAACACGGTATTTTGTAGAGTGTCTGTGTCTGTGTGCTGCATGGACTTGGGATTGCCTTGGAAACGAAAAGCCAGAAGCCTGACACACAAGTGGCCTGTGGCCAGGAACCAGCAGAGCCCATTCCCAGTAGCTGAAATACTGTTTTATGTCCTCTTCGTTTACCACGTGGGTGTACCTTTAGCATTCAATATTGTTTTAACAGATAAAGCAAAATGCTGTCTCTTTAGAATAATGCATCGTTGATCCTCTCCACTTAGATTCCTCAGGACTCCACCAATCAGTAAACAGTACCCCACTCTGCAGGTGACTGGCAGCATAGCTCTGTCTGTGTGTACTCTGGGTATTATCCTGGAAGGGTCCATGATTTGCTGAATAATAATACCCTGGACTCAAATAGTATGCGAAAGCAAAGAGTGTTTTATTCTGCAGAAGTCCAGCATGCTGGGGTCTCCCATTACCAAGATAGAGATGCCCCAGTGAGCTCAAAGGCCCAGTTTAAAGCACATTAGGGGAATTCTGGGGAGAAGTAGGTGACCTCTATCTTAACCATTGGCTCTATCTCTAGGGACATTCCAGAACCAACCCTGGAGCATGGGGGTGTGGGTTAGAAACTGTTGCTGAGGAAGTCTGTAAACTGTTGCTGACCCATTGACCTTGACTCAGGCCAGATGGCAGAGCAGCTTCTGAGACCTGGATTTGCTCTGACTTGCCCTGTTCTTAGAAACTTGAGATTTAGGCCTAGTGTCCTGAACTGCCAATTTGAAGCCTGTCATTTAGTCAGCCTAGCCTGTCTCAGTCCAAAGTTAATAAAAATCCTTTACCAAAAGTCAGGAATGATCACGTGATAGTGAGGATAGCTTGGCCATGATTGCTTTTTACTTTTTCTCCCAGGGGATGGGACACACTCAGACCCCAGTCAGGAAAGTGTGTTGGGGGATTTGTATATAGGATGTATTTGTATGTATACATCCTGCCTGCTGTATGTCTGTCCTACATCTTAGTCCCACAAACCCATTTATGGGATTATATAAATCTCAGCTACAGGATTGTTTCAAAGGAAAGGTTTTTGGTTTGTTTTGTTTCAGTTTGCTTTTAAGACAAAAAAGTGTATAAATTTTGAGTTTCACAAAGAGGAGTGGAGCAGACGCAGGTCCACCCAGAGCAGAGGCCTCTGCGACTCTTTCTCTCAAGCCAATAGTTACCTTAAAGATGAAAGGTTTATAGTTCACCCCACTTCCAAAAGAGCTGCAAAGTAGCTATCTTTAGAAGATGACAAAACATACTTTTAAAGAATCCAAAAGTATACAGTGCAGCTATGTTCATTGTTAGGATTCATAATAGCACAGGCTTTTGATTGTCCATTGTAATGTGGTCACTGCTAAGCTAACCAAATGTGTGGCTTATTTTGGTAAATGACACTTAACAAGCACTGATTTCTTCCCAGACTAAAGTGACATTCATGTAACAGCCAAGAGAAGTCTCTCTGATACACTCGCTCACCTTAAAACCACATGATGTTCTCTGCTGCTAAAGTAATCAAAGGCACATAATATTTTCAAAACCCATTAATGTAATTACGCTGAGAGCCATCGGATTTGTGATGAAAACATTTGTGGGATCATCACTCTTTCTAAGAAACACCCTCCCACAGCCCCAATGATTCCAAGTGACACCCTCTTGACTTGGTTCTGTCTCAGGCATCATGCCTTCCACATGGCTCCTTGTTGAAGCAGGTTATAGAGGAGTGTCTCAGACCTTGACTCGGGTCATGTACACAGGTCTCATCCTTCCCTCCCTGACTTCCATGAGGTCCTGCACTGTCCAAGGCCCCCTTCCTAGCTAGCTACCCCTTCACCTGGTGGCAGGTGATGATAATACCTGATCTTCTCCATTTTCCTGAGCTCCTGGGGAGTAGCCATGGGTTCTCTATAGAAGAATCACAAGCTGCCTCCCTCCAGGAAGTCCTAAACATTTTGAAGACGGTTTTCTTTTTCATTCCTCAGGTACCAATGGGTTGGGAACTCGTTTTCACTGTTACTAATACAAACTTTGGGGTGCCACTTTCTTGCAATGTTTCTTAAATAATGCCTTGTGAAAATGCTCTCTCACAAAGAGACACCATGGGACCACACTTAAAAGTAGCATCTTGAGAAGAGGGAAACTTCTAGAAGACAAGAGTGACTTGAGATAATTCCCAGCACTGGATATAATGGATGGTTCTCAACTTCATTGCCAGGATATGTACAGAATCCCCACATAGAAGTTGCTTCTCTTGTTTTCAATTTATAATTATTGACCAACCCCCTTTCAATCTTTTAATTTCTCAGAATCAATGCAACATGGTGACAAACACATCAACTTGCAGGTTGTTGGACAGTGCATAGTTGTTGCCCACGTTTTACATCTTGTCTGTTTTCAGAAGCAGTTAGATGACTTGTTCCCTCACAGAGCTGCTCTTTTAAGTGACCAACACACCCAGTGGCCACCGACTTTTCTTCTTCATGCACGTGAGTGCCGTCCAAGGGATTGGCAGCAGAGCGGAGCTGCTCTGTGGAAGGTCATTTCTGACTGTGGATGTGGAGCCTCTGCTGACCTGTGTCCCAGCCAGCATTCCTCAGTGTGAGCTCTTAGGAGTTCACTGGTGCAGAAAGTGGGTCTCTTGTACCTCCAACACTAAGCGCTACTGAGTCTCACAGCACTTTATTGCTTTTGAGATGAAAAGAGAATGGCCCACAGGAACAGTCTCTGGCATCTTACTAACCTTCGCACTGCAGACTGTGTGGTGAAAGACAGGCAGAAGCAGTAAACGCTGCAGCAGCCCTCCGCTTGCTTGGGTGTGTGCTTCGAGCATTGCAGATTAAACTTTCTGCTTATGCTTTCCTCCAGTGAGAGATTATCTGAACCTCTCTTACTCATAACAGCGGCAGACCTGGGACTGAGAAGCTGGGGGTGGGGCATGTTTGTGCTACTTGAACTGGCCTGTGCTATGTGGGTAGATGGCTAACTCACTGATATCAAAACAGATATAGCTAGCTATGTCCAGAGTGACTTAAAAACATGAGCAGCCTAATGGAGTTTCTCTGAAGCTCAGTTTCTCTGTCTTTAGCACCCCACACTTATTTCTTCTCTGAAGCTCTGGGCAGGGGGTTATAGTTAGTAATGCTGGGTGGTTCCTTGAGTTTTGGAGGTGTCGGAGTTCTTTGATGTTGACTCGTGGAATTGATTTTCTTAGCCATTCCATAGTTTCTACAGCAGCAAGGCAAACCGATATGATAAATACAGGCATTCCTTTTGTTTCGTGGCATAAGACTTAGCATAAACCCCCGAGCTGTGCTACGATTCTGTAGATTAGAATTTATAATTCCCCATAGCTCCGACAGTGAATCACACCCCCAGTTAACAGAGATGCCGGTAAGACTGAGCGAATGATTAAAAAAAAAAAAAGAATGCATGATACTGGATGAACTCTTGAGTTTGGCCCCATGACACAGTGAGTGTGACGCCATTACACCTTGAGTGTGAACCCTCAACAGTGTGGATACAGCATGGTGACTTTGAAATCTGTTACACAATAAGCATGAGCCAATAAAGCGTGAGTGTGGGCCCATTACCCAGTATCGACTACATGGGGAGTTTGAAGTGTTACTATGGCATAATACTTCACGTGGGCATCTCAGTGAAGAATTCATGGTGTCTCACATTTTCTAAAATGTAATTCAGATAAAAACCAAGTATATCACAGGATCAGCACTCTCAAAATATTCACTCCTTACTACGTGATGTACAGCTGAGGTACATTGAGTCCCTCAACAACAGAGAAATACCCTGTAGAAAAATGCTGCTGGCTTATCATGCTGTAGGTAGACTCTGATTCCCTGGTATTTTCCCCTCATCTGGCAGTGGCTCTGCACCTAGCGTGACACCATGGCAGGCCCTAGCTTACTGCCATGATTGACCAAGCTACTTGTTCCCTTGCAATATTTCTCAGCTTGGTGTGCCTCCCCACTCACCCAGTACAGGATGACGGTGACAACTGCGGCTCGTGATGTGCGTCTCCCTCACTGTAGGTCCTGAGCTCCTGAGAAGCAGGCTTTTTGCGTAGAAGGAGTTCACCTTTGAGCCTGCCACGTGCTTCACGAACATGCCGTGTTTGACATTCACATAGAGGAATGAAACCCCCTTAAAGCAGTTGTGACCTACAGCTTTGTCCTAAGCGGCACATCGAAGCCACACAATCTTTTTGTAGGATATCAGCAGTTTCTTAGGGCAAGGATTAGGGGAGCAATGAGAGGCTATGCTCCCCGTTTACTCTGAGGTGTTAACAGGCAGCAGCTCTCTGGTGGTGTGTATTCGAACCATCCAGACTCATCAGATGTAAATGGGACACTGCCTGCCTGCTCTAGAGACTGGGCAGGTGTTGGTATCTAAGGACAGATTTCCCCTTGGTGCTCTGAAGGGAGTTCCATGAGCCATTCTGCTTTTCTGCCTGTCCTGCTGGCCAAGATCTGACTCCCCAAGAAGAAAGCGTTGTGTTTCAGGGGCATGATTTCTCACTGTTTGCTCTCCCTCCTGCTCTTTCACAGGACCAGTGAAGTTTCAGTAGATGCTGATGCTGATGCTGATGCTGATGCTGATGCTGATGCTGATGCTGATGCTGATGCTGATGCTGATGTGTTTTATCCTGGGTGGGTGGGAGACAGTTGAAGCCTTCATCTGAGATGAGCCCCGTGGGAAGAGTCAGACATGGGTCCCAGCACTAGGGTCCTCAATTGAGTTAGCAGGTAGGACCTGGATGAGGCAGACGGTCGCTCCATCTCAGTATCTTTGACATATGCAGTTTTCTGTCTGCATTTTTGAGTACTACTTAACCTTTTCTAAATTAGGACAAACCTTCATCTGTGCCCAATAACAACAGATCAATGTTTGTGGCTCAAAAACAAGACTGCTGGACATGTCCTCATGTCCCCAGGGAGCCTGCTTCTGCATGCTCACCTGTCTCCTGCTGACTGCGTCTACATCCCTGGACTCAGTACTCAGCTGCCAGACAGTTGGACTGATGGGACCGTTGCCCTTTCATAAAGAATGTGATTTCATGCCTATACCGATGTCCCAATTATTCCATAGCATCCACTCAGCATGTACTAGCACATGGGGCAGGCATGTTCTTCTCATAATGATTATGTGTGTGAGCAAGAACATATGAGTGTGTGCTTGTGTTTACACGTGTGTGGAGCCCATAGGCCAATCTTAAGGGTTCTTCCTCTGCTGCTGCCCAGCTTGTGTTGTGAGAGGCCATCTCTGATTGGCCTGTGGCTCGCTGAGTAGGCTACTGGCTAGCCAGGAGGCCTGTGGATCCTTCTCTCTCTGTCACCCTTGCATGGGATTATATGAGTGCGATATCATGACTCCCTCAACCCCTTGTGCCTTTTGAGGGTGCTGGGTGTAAATGCAGGTCCCTGTATTTCAAGGCAAGCAATTTACCAACCAAACTATCTCTCTAGACTTTCCTATCTAAGTTCTTAATTATTATATTATTGTTTCTATTTTCCTTTTTTCCCCAACTTTTATGAAGTGGGGAGCAGAAACAATTATTCTAGAAAAAATTAGTCTCATTTGATCACCCTGAGCCGATTTTCAGTTCTTCACTTACTGTGGGCTTGATTGCCACACGGTGCTCATCCAGGAAAGCTTTCTGTGTGCTTGTCTTTCTTTCTGAAAGGCCAGAAAAGGAGGAAACTCATCTTAACAGCTGGAAGAAGTATGTGAGAAGCCTGGTGGAGATGCCCTGGGCAAGGGCTTACCCGTGAGTGTCTCCGGTAGCCCCTGAGCAGGTGATGTGACTAATACACACACCTCCCACACCCACCAAAAAATTGTCAGGCAAAAGGTTGAACTTCTGTATAGGGCAGATGGAAGTTTTCTCCCCAAGAAAGTTCTGAGGTTTCTAAGGTTTAACCAGACTGTTGTTTGTAACTCAGCATGGGCATCGTTCTTCCTCACACCTCCCTCTGCCTGGGGCCATGAGAATATCAATTTAGATCTGGGCCCACCATCTGTTCAGCACACAGGTAAAGATGCTATAAAAAGTATCAATATAAAGCTTCTCCTTCCTGCTGTGCTCTCTTGACTTGTTACAGTTCTGAGTTTTGTTTGGTTTTGCCTCTGGGTCTTCCTTCCTTCCTTCCTTCCTTCCTTCCTTCCTTCCTTCCTTCCTTCCTTCCTTCCTTCCTTCCTCCCTCCCTCCCTCCCTCTCTCCTTCTGTTCCTTTCTCCCTTCTTCCCTCCCTATCTCTCTCCTTCCTCCCTTTCTCTCTTTCTTCACCCCTTCCTCTTTCTTCCTTTCTTCATTTCTTTCTCCATTCCTCTTTTTCCTCTCTTCCTCCATCCCTCTCTTTCTCCCTTCCTTCCTCCTTTCCTCCATCCCCTTCCTCTCTTCCTTCTTCCCTCCCTTCCTCTCTTTTTTCCTTCCTCCTTTCCTCCCTCCCCTCCTTCCTCCCTCCCACCCTTCCTGCCTACCTCTCTCCCTCTCTGCCTACCTTTCTCCCTTCCTTTCTCTGTTCCTGTTCCTTCCCTACCTTAGCTCATCAATGTCATTCTAAGTAAAATTAAAAATAAAGTGTTTAAATTATTATCATAATTTTAGCATTTGTCTTTACACTGGCACCATCAACGTAAATATAAAGAGACGATTTAACTTGTGTCCACTGGACTGTGGCCATTTGTGGTCTGTCACTGGGCCCCACTTGTGTGCGCAGTTCCTGTGCCAAATAAAATTAAGTGCTTCCCTTTTCACTTCTTGCAATGCTGTCTACTTAGAGCATCCCATGAACTTGCTCAAGGCAAAGCAGCACGGAAGGAGGAGGAGCCGTGGGTTTCTTCAGCCACTGTTTCTGTCTCTAATTATCTGAAGCTAGGCTCAGCAGAAAGAAGTACCCTGGGGTGTAGCATCCACCAGACCATCCCAACCAGGCAGGCCTTCCTCTCTGCTCCTCAGAGGTCTTCCTGCATTCTCAGGTGTTCACAGACATTGGGGGAAAGGAAGACACTGGTAACACATACTTTGCTGCTGGGGAACGTTCTAGACTGGAGGGAGCGTGTTGCTTGTGTGCCTGTACCATCTGCACATTATTGTTCCACTGAGCTTTATTAACAAAACACAAGATGGAAGGTTAAAAGTATTAGGTATTCCAAGGTATGATAGCAGAGCCTCAAAACAACATAAAGCTCAAATCCCAGGACCTGGCCCAGGGTGGATTCTGAACAGCCCAGGCCCAGGGTGGATTCTGAATAGCCGTGGTTCTCAATCAATGGGTCGTGCTACCCCTTTGGCACATCCCTGTCTCCAAAAATGTTCACATTACATAACAGTAGCAAAATTACAGTTGTGAAGTAGCAACGAGAGTAATTTCATGGTTGTGGGTCACCACAACATGAGGAACTGTATTAAAGGGTCTCAGCATTAGGAAGGTTGAGAGCCTTTGCTGTATAGCGTCACCACACCCACCCCTCACAGATACTGTGCTGGCTCCTGTGGAGACAGACTGCCTTACCTCAGCATGTGTTTGTGGAATGAAATTTCCACTTTGGAAATTAAAGGCTTTAAGGAGCAAAACTTGAACCTTGATGTTACCCCCCCTTTTTCCTCCATCTAAGAAAACTAACGCCAAGGCCCTTCTCACGTCATATTTCTCTAACTTGGCTTGCTTTGTGGCCTTCTGTGTTTGTTCATGCATAATGTTTTATAAATGTTTATATAAAAGAGATCAGTAGGGAGGGTTGAAGAATGAATAGACAACATCAGTTAAGTCCTTTGACAGACTCTGAGGCACACCCCCAGGCCGAGCCAGGCACCATGTAGGTCACCCATGACCTTGTGTTACATCATTATCCCAAGGGTGACAAGAGAAAACACGGCATGGAGGGGTAAAAGCAGATGGACTTCTGGGAACGTGTGTCAGGTATGTTGTCTGCTGGGCTGTGACTGTTCTGGGGGTGATTGTGGATTTACAGACTACACTCCGCTCAAGGCAAAGGTTAGGCAGAGTGAGCCAGCGGATGGGACAGGTCGTGCTTTACCTTCTGGATGTCATAGCCTGTGGCTTCTGTGCTATCAGTGGGTTTTATCTGAACAGTCACTAGGCTTCTGATGGAGTTGGAGTTCATTGCAGCCACACCCAAGTCAATGTTTATTCTATGCCCTTGCCTTAGCACTAACAAGAAAGTATGTTAAAAGAAAAGGAGGGGAGAGGGAGGGAGGGGAACAGGGGGCAACTGGAAGGGGACCCTTTAGCAGAAGGTAGTATTGGAACCCAGAGATTTGCACACTTAACAACACTCAGCCAAGCCTCTATGGCAGGTGGCCTTCTGTAAGTTAATCACCACTGAGTGATTAGGTGACCAGGGACTCTGGAGTAACACCCTGCTCCCTCCCATCTGTGTGAGCCTGTGACCCACCAGGTATGTGCAAGAGGACTGTTCCCTTATGCTGAAAGTTTTCTTCGCCACATTTGTTTCTTGGCTGGCATTGTGGTTGGTGTGTTGAAGCTCTGCAGGATAATGTGTAGCTACCGGGCAATTACATCGTGTCGATGCTGGAAAAAATACGTAGCCTCTCAACCCTGAGCAACGCAAGCAAGGAATAGATGTTTCGGTAAATTCCAGTAACTAAAAAAGCAAGGCAAACATATAATAAAATTGGATGATTCCTGCATGACAGCTTTAGGCTGAACAAATAATCGGCAGAGAGCAGAAAATAAAGAGAAAGAAATACAATGAATTCGGATGAGTGTGTTTATGTGTGATCTGTAGTTTAAATCATATTGTAGTCTGTACTGGCTGGTTTTGTGTGTCAACTTGACACAAGCAGGAGGTATCACAGAGAAAGGAGCCTCCCTTGAGGAAATGCCTCCATGAGATCCAGCTGTAAGGCGTTTTCTCAATTAGTGATCAAGGGTGGGAGGGCCCATTGTGGGTGGAGCCATCTCTGGGCTGGTAGTCTTGGGTTCTATAAGAGAGCAGGCTGAGCAAGCCAAGGGAAGGAAGCCAGTAAGGAACATCCCTCCATGGCCTCTGCATCAGCTCCTGCTTCCTGCCCTGTGTGAGTTCCAGTCCTGAGTTCCTTGGTGATGAACAGCAGTGTGGAAGTGTAAGCTAAATAAACCCTTTCCTCCCCAACTTGCTTCTTGGTCATGATGTTTGTGCAGGAATAGAAACCCCGACTAAGACATAGTCCATTTGAATTATGCACAAAAGCAATGCATTGGTTGTGAGGGAGAGCATCATGGAGCAGAAACAGAAGAGCTGCTGAGTTGTGGGAGAAAGAGCTTGCACCTGGCCCGGGTACCGCACATCCGCTTCTTTTAAGCCCGCTCTGGAGTCAGTGAAGCTGTGGGCCATTTTTACATGCAGGGGATTATAATGCTGAATGACAGTGACATAGAAAAGAAGTAACGTGTCCCCCAGTACAACATCTTGCTCTGTGCTTCTGATCAGCAACTCCCCTTGCTGTTAGGTTGCAGGCCCAGGCATTGGTCTTCCCAGACATGCAGAGGAGGTCTACCATCTAAAGCCTGGACAGTAGCCAGGGGCTCAGGGTCAAGGGTCTTGCTGGATCTATGACCTGCCTGCTGCCATCATGAAAGTGATTATGACTTCAGTCAGGGGACCTGGATCCCATGCCTCATTGAGTTCTAAAGCCATTTAGTCCTGGTCACGGAGGTCATTCCATACCGGGTGTGTGTGTGTGCGGTGGGGAGTTTCTACAGCTTTTATTTCAGAAGAATAGACCTGTGCTAATGCTTCATATGTTCGTAAAATTGCACGCTTGTAAATAAAATCAACTTTTCATTCTTTTATAAACTCTGCCTCATCCTATCTATGTTATTCAGGGCGGGTGGGGGTGGGGGTGGGGGTGGAGACAGCAACCAGAAGCTCTGGGAACAGCAGAGTTCCATTTTGTATGTGAGGGGACTCTGGAATAAGGGCCTTGCCAAGTGAATATATATTCTTTCTAAATCCACGTTGTTTTATTTTTCTTGAAATCCTTAAGTAAGGGCAAAACAATACATGAGCCAAATGTCCCACCGCAGTGGAGGCGATGGAGGTCAAATGTTGCTTGCGTGTAGGAATGTTTATGCTAAAATGTTGTGTCTCATAAATGTGGACAACAATGCCCATCTAGAGATGGAATCGTTCCTGCAGAGCCAGACCACAGTCAGCTCAAGTCCTGGTGAAAGAAGGCTTAGGCTGAAGGGCACAAATGTTCTGAGTTCTTCTTGATGGTACCTCTGATTTCTGGAGGTCTCTGCCAAGTTCAAAGCCTGCCATCAAAGGACACCAACATCAATACTCTGGGCAGCTGGGATTAAGTAGTATTCACTGTAGACACAACGTGCATTCTGGTGTTTCAGTAATTGGTGAGATTAAGCCAGACATATTTTGAGAAGGTTTGTTTTTTTTTAAACACAAATATGAAGAGGGTTTCTGAATTTTTACAATTTTACCTTTGTAAGTGGATTCTTTGTTTCTCTGTTTCTGTCTGTCTCTATCTCTGTCTCTGCCCACATGCCCCTTGTGTGTGTGTGTGTGTGTGTGTGTGTGTGTGTGTGTGCATGAGCATGCATGTGTGTGTGTGTGAGAGAGAGAGAGAGAGCATGCATGTATGTATGTGTGTGTGTGTGGAGTGTGCACATGTAAATAGAAGGTGAATTCTAGTTTGCACACTGGGGAGATTCAGGCAGTAAAGCTTAGTGAGTAGTTCTCTGTTCCAGGCTTGTGCAGGCTCCCAAAGACACTCAAGTTTGGCAAGTGCTGCAAGGCACAGCTTGTTCAAGGTCTCTGCTCCCCATAGCTGTCCCTCCCCATGAATTGTGGGTCCTTTCCATGTCCTATTAAGAGACCAGAATATATGGAATTATTCTGAGGATTTTTATAATCACAGGAAAGATTGCATTCCTCTGTGAAATCTGTCTTAAATTCCACTCCGTATGGCTTGTATAGCTACCAATTATGAGTGAGTCTTTCTTAAAATCTCAAAGACTAAAGAAATGCTGACCCCCCCACCCCCATAACAGGCTCCTCTAACCATCCAGGCAGAAAAAAAAGTGAACGTACCATCATCTTCCTGCCTCATTTCTCACAACCTTACCTCTCAGCATGCCAGCATCACAGACAGAGGGAGAGGACTCTTATGAATCTGCTAGATTGATGATATATTGTTGGGTTAGGAAGATGCCTGTTACTCTCTGTATGTCAGCTGAGGGGTATCTGTCTCGGCACCCCCCGAACAGACACACTCCATACACACACACATTCAGTGGGAT
The DNA here is from genome assembly GCA_902729485.2 of Mus minutoides. Classification (NCBI taxonomy): domain Eukaryota; kingdom Metazoa; phylum Chordata; class Mammalia; order Rodentia; family Muridae; genus Mus; species Mus minutoides. Next base: position 977,932 of record LR749986.1, on the reverse strand, counting down.
TGCAGGCATCAACCCCCACCATATGGAAGCTCTCATACAGGGAAACTCCGAGTGCGGTGGAAGTCGGCAGCCTGCTGGCCTCAACCTCTGGTTGTTTAAACCAAGAAGTCATTCAGTTAGGAGTTCAGCCAGGGCTGCAGAAAAACCATCCCCATCTGTGTTCCCTCTTCCTCTGCTCATCTCCTACTCAGACACAGCCCAAAGCCATCCACACCTGTAGGATGGATGTCTGCAGACTGAAGAACTTCACTGAATTGCTTGGTACAGCATGCCCTGGTTTGTTTGTTTTTTAATTTTCCCCTTATTGTTTCACTAAATCTTTAAAATCCACGGGTACAGTTCACAAAGTAGCTCCCAAAGGAAGAATCTATAGAGCAGATGCTTATGAGACAGGAGTTGCCTACCCTCCTTCATGCCTGGTAGAAAGGAACACAGGCTGAGTACCATATGGCAAATCCAATTGACTAGCCCATGCAGCAGTCTGCAGTGTGAAATCTCATCCAAGATAAAGGCTGCTCCAGCAAGAACGCGGCATGCATTATCCAGGAGCAGTAAAGGAGCAGTGGTATTGACAAATACCTCTGTCCTCCCTTGTCCAGTGAAGGGATAGACTCCATGACCTACCTTCAGAGCAATAGACTCGGATACATAGCTTCCTATCATTCCTGAGCACAGCATTTAACCCACATAAACTGTGTTCTCTTTCTTATTTTTCCATGAGAGCAGACCAGATGTTGGTTTTTATCCCAATGATTCTTCACGCAGGAAGTGTTCGTAGAGGAAGAGAGAGAGAGAGAGAGAGAGAGAGAGAAAAGAGAAGGAAACACAGTGAGTCACGTCCCTAGGACAGTCACTGGTGGTTGCTTCATAGAAACTGCAAACTGCTGTTGCAGATGTCATGAAGAAGACAAAGGTAGAGAGGCAGCACAGCGAGAGAAAGGGGGAAGAGACAAGTGAAAAAAGGGACACTGGAGATAGTCTCAGTGCTGATGGGGAGTGGCGTGGTGGTGGTGGTGGTGGTGATGATGGCTTTGGATGGTGGCAGTGGTATATCTGTTTCTTTTTGGGTTGCTGTGACCAGATCTCTGAAAATAAGTGATTTGAGGCCAGAAGGATGTGTTTCAGTTCATGGTTGGAGTTCCAGTGGGGTAAGCATAGTTCAGGAAAAACATAATAGCAGCACCATCTCCCAGCAGTGATCAGTCTAAGACTTCTTGTATTTGGGCAGATACAGCAGCTGAGAGAGATGACACAGGTCATCTTGTACACAGGTGGCTTCCTCTGTCATTGAGACTGAGACTCCAGGGGTGAGGATATTGTTGTCCACATTTATTCACTGTGGACTTCTCCTTCTCTATTAAGACCTTCTGGGAACACTATCAGTGACATGGCTAGATATATGTGTCTTATGGATTCCAGATCTGGTTAAGATCACCCTAAAAATTGGCCGTCAACCATGGCTATCACACTTCTGGGGCCCTTGCATATGATTCAGTGTGGCGGCGCAGGGAATGGGCTGTCACTTGATATCCAAAACCCTCCTATATGTAGAATACAATTTTGGCTGTAAGCAATTCCTAAATAAATAAATAAGTAAATTAAATAAAGGGAATATTTAAATAGTTGTACTCGGGCCAGAAAACAGTGAGAGAGATGCAGGAGATGAGAAGCCCAGGGGAGATGGGGAGCAGGAGCTGAGCAGAGCAGTTGGCAAAGCAGGCTCTCTGCCCACAGCACAGCTTTCTGATGCTTGTTTGCTGAGAGCCAAGGGCATGCTTCCTATCTGAGGAGGAACTGTGGGACCACTGGTCTCTCTAGTACATCCTTAAGGGGAGGGGCTGATTTTCAAGGTGCACTGAGTATTTTTCCCTTCTATTTACTGTAAAAACCTCTGAGGCAGTGGGGAAGTGGTGAGGCCTTTCTCGTGTGGGACTAGGTAAAACCCATCCCTCATTCCTTGTCTTAGAATGTATTTGCATCCTTGAGAGCAGTGATCTGCACAGCTGCGGCGACTCCATCTTGCACCTCATATCACTTAGGAGATGCACCATCAGTCTCTGGGACCTGTGGCCAAAGCACAAAAGGGCACCGTCTCCTTATCTCATCTGTGACTAGCCCTAGAAGATGAGGGGACATGCTGGACTCTCTGAAATATTCAGTCACTTGGAACTCTGAAGAGGCCTGGACTGAATGAGGGCCATATCATTTTCTTAAATATGGGTAGGTTCACACGGAGGCAATGCAAATAAGTTATGGATATATATATATATATATATATATATATATATATATATATATACATATATATACATATATATGTGTATATATATACATATGTGTGTGTGTGTGTGTGTTTATAAAAAGATAAAGGGAAAGGAGGTATGTTCTATGGGGGTGTGGTGAGTTATGAGGGAGGTGATATCTCAGCAGGCCCATGCCAAGGCACCCCTTCCCCTGAGGAATCAGCCACAGGAAGGTATAGTATAGAATAAAGTTTATTTGGGGGAGGGGGAGGGGAGTTAAGAGGGTAGTAGAGGCACAGAAAGGCAGAGAGAGGGAGAGAGTAGAGAAGTAGAGGCTGGCCATGTGGAAAGAGGGAGAAGGGAATAGGAGAGGGGGGAATGGAAGAACCCAAGAAGGGAAGAGAGAAACAAGAGAGCAAGAGAGGGAGAAGGGGCCAAGCAGCCCCTTTTATAGTGGGTCAGGCCTACCTGGCTGTTGGCAGGTAACTGTGGGGAGGAGCTTGGACAGTATGCTAACACACACACACACACACATATATATATAATATATATATATATATATATATATATATATATATATATATATATATTATATATATAATATATATATATATATATTATATATATAATATATATATATATATATATATATATATATATATATTAAACTAAATAAACAAACCCCTAAATTTAAATGTCACTGGTGTTATTCTAGAATGTTCTAGAATGTTCCCCACAGGTTTATAAGCTTGAACATTTGGGACCCCAGCAGATAGCAGTTCTTGAGAGGGCTGTGTAGTCTTGTGTTTGTGAGGTCTAACCAGCAGACATAGGTCATTAGATACAAGCCTTAAAAGTTCCATAGCCCAGTTCCTGGATCTTGTCTAGATTTCTCTGCTCCCTGACTTAGGAGCTTAGCCATCTCACACACCCACCACAATGGACAGTGTCCACTGTCATGCCTTGTCTGCCCCAAGGGGCCAAATAAATCCACTCTCATTTGTCTCGTTGGGTATTTTGTCATGGTGATAAGGACAGTAACTGGAGACTAACAGTGGCAGATGCTGGGCTTCTTCGTGTCCTTATGTCTGAATATATTCAACAAATACGAATCAGAAGCCCCAGTGTGCTTGCTTCTAATGAAGTGATTAAGCGTAGAAGGCAAAATAATAGGGCATGCTCTAGGCAAACAACCAATGACTGAAAATGAATCCAGGACCCAGACAGAAGAGACAACAGCATCCTTAGAAGATCACGCAGTGGAAATCCCTGTGACCTTAAGCTAGCGAGGGCTCTTTAGGTATGATTCTGAAAATATAAGCAGCACAGGGCCGAAAAACAGAGAGAGTTCAGGCCACCCTCAAGGGACACAATGCACAGTAAAGAATAAAAGCCCACAGAATGGGAAATATTTACAGACTGTGTAAATGTCCAGTGTCCCAAATAGAGGAATTCCTATAACTGGCAGAAAAGCATACATCAAAATAAAAGAGGACACATTATTTGAGTAAACATTTGTTCACAGGAGACCTAGATAACAGCTAAGTTCATGGAAACATGTTCCACATTGGTAGTTAGTAGGGAAGTGTAAATCCCAACCTAAAACACTCATGAGCTAAGCAAAACCATGGGCAGCAGGGCTATTGGAGGAGAGATGCTCAAATTAGAACCACCCTGGTAGGGAGGTGGAATCGTGCAGCCACTCTGGAAAATAATCAGACACTATCCAAACAGCTAACAAGGAGCTAAAACACAACAGACTTGTAGTCTCCTTTCTGTTGCTTTGACAAAACACCGTGACTCAAAACATCTTACGGGAGGGAAAGGGCATGTCATATTTCAGATTACAACCTGACATTGAGGAATATCAAGGCAGGAACTTGAAGGCAAGGCTGCTTGCTATCCCTCAATGCATTATCTGTAACCAAGGGGCTCACTCACAGCAAGGGCTCTGAAGGATGAGTGCTTTCCTGATGGCTCATGGGCTGGCTTTACTCAGCTGGATTTCCTATGTAATTCAGGAGTACTGGCCTAGGGGATGGTACTGCCCACAATGGGCTTGGCCCTCCTGCATTAACTAATAAACTGATCATTGGTCAGTCTGATCTGGGCAACCTCTTACTCAAAGCTCTTCCTCAGGTGATGTCAAAGCTGACAGTTAAAGCAATGGCCTAGCAATTTCAATTCCAGGACTATATAGACTTATTCTATATAGATTTCCTTATACCCAGGGGGAATAGAAACGCTTATCCATACAAAAACTCATAAAGAAGCACCCATGGCAGCCCTGTTTCTAATAGCTAGAAAATGAAAACCGTCCAGAGGTCATCAAGATTGGATGGATAAACACACCACGGCACATCTCCCAGATAGAATGAACTTTGGAAACGTTATACTTAGTGAACAAAGTCAGACTTAGAAGTCCACATATTGTGTAGTTTTAGTTAATGTGAAGTGTGCAGAACAGCATTTAGCCACAGATCAGGGGCACTTTTACTGGGTGGGGAAACAATGGAGAATAATTGCCCACAATATTCCTCTGCGTTGATACAAACAACACAGCCATTCTGGAAATTATCACACAACCCTGTCAACACACTAAAACCATTACCTGAGTCATATCAGGACAGTAGTGTCTCAGTTTTAAAAATCTAAAATTAAAAAAAAGCCAAAAGATTAAATCTATGCAGTATATAGAATATAAAATCTCATAAGGAGATGGGAAGACCAGGGCATATGGCACGTCACCCCTTCCTAGAATTAAGAACAATGCACACATTGAAAGAGTTAAAGGGAGCATTTGTGCAGCTCAATCCAAAGGATGGTCCCAACGACTGCGGCTGCCAGGGATCCATCCCACAATCAGTCACCAAACATAGACACTATATCATATGCCAGCAAGATGGTGCTGAAAGGGCCCGGATATAGCGGTCTCGNGGGAGAGAAAAAAAAAAAAAAAAAAAAAAAAAAAAAAAAAAAAAAAAAAAAAAAAAAAAAAAAAAAAGCCAAAAGATTAAATCTATGCAGTATATAGAATATAAAATCTCATAAGGAGATGGGAAGACCAGGGCATATCACAAACTGGCTACTTTGAAGCAAATGCTTTACAGAAGAGCCCAGAGGTTGAAACAGTGATGCAAAGACCTCAGTAATACTCAGGTAAGAGCATCATTGCTGGGATGTCTTGGGATGTAGGGTTTTAGCAAGGAGAATGCAAAGCAGATGAGCACCTTCCTGCTCTTCTCTGCCTCCGTGGTTCAAAGTCATGAGTGACATGTGGAATATCTCCAGCTCTGTTGAAGGGGATTAGGGAGCGGCCCTGATAACAGGCAAAGGTAGAGCAAGTCTCACCTCAGGGACCCAAGATACATCTGTTTACAGGTAGCTGCCCATTATCATCATCATTACAATTGGGAAAAGCATTTGAATATCCCAAAGGTGCACACATGAGTTTTCTAATATTTTCCTTTTGTTCAAAAAAAAATTAAATGTGTTTTACATAGACTAGGATTTTGTATTAGAGCTATTTCAGTTCTTCTGGTGAATTTTGTTAAAAAAGGACATTTAATTTATTCTCATAGTTCTTTCCAGGAAGTCGTTATAGCCGAGTTGTTAATGAGGATTACGGCTCTCTTCAGAGGTCGCTCCTCTCTGGAACACAGGCAGGTGTGTTTGACAGAGCAATTTGCTTAGCATCTCTATACATGCTTTACGTTTGATGTGTTAGTAGAGGTCATGTCTCAGAAAAATCAAAGTCAGTAAGGAAAGTTAGCGGAGATTGTATAAAAGTCAGTTCTGTCAGCTTCTCCCTAGAGTTCTCATGGCAACTGTGAACATATAGGCTGTACTGCAGTCAGGCAAGAGCCAAGAGCTCCAGGTATGTTGAAGTGTGACTCTTGTTGCTACCTACCCAAGGTAAATGACCAAGGTAGACCAGCAGGACCACTCATCACAGATATCACCGAGTATCCCTCAGGAGAGTCTTGATATTACCTATTACTGATGCACTGGACTGGTTTTTGCGTGGATCGTATGTTAACTACGGTAGGAGAGTATGAGTCAGTGAATACACTGTGAGATTCTCATTGGAGATAAGTTCTCATATGTTAACTGACCTGTTCCATATAAATCCAAGACTGGACTGCCAACTTCCCAGAAATTCAATGGGTCTCTGTGGATCATAACTGGTGAGTTTAGTTTGTGACAGATGTCAGGTTCCCAGATTTTCATTTAAAAATATCGAATAGCATACGTGATAGCAGAACCCTTCTATTGCTCCAAAGTGTTATAGAAATGCACCTCAGCAAACTTTCTCTGTAAAGAAGCATGAAGTTCATGTTTCAGTCTGTCGCTTTTACTACATTCTGTCATCCATAGATTTAAACAGTTCATAAGTGGACAGGCATGATCAGGAAATAATACAAATTTACTTAAAAAATAACTAGCAGTTGGCCCCGGGGTGTCGTGGTTTGCCATCCTCTGATAGGGGGATTTATGTACAGAGTTGTTATTTTTTTGTTTCCTTTATAAACATGCTGCAGTGTGTTACACAATAGGGCTAAACATGTATCCTATCTTTAAAATTTCCTGGTCAGTGAAAGTAAATGAGTATGCCCTTGAGCGGAAGGCATTTGGTTTTAATGTAGAAACCACAAAGAGAACTTTTAGCATAATAAGGTCAAGTGCGTGTGATGGCTAAATGATCAGCCATCTTGCTCTTTACATTCCTCAAATTTCTACTTCAACGTATTATAAAATACTCTTCAGCTCTCTGTTATAAGGACCCGTTACCTATCAGATAACTTCCTGCAATATCGACTGCCCATCAGTTCTTACGTTAGATTACTTCTCATTGGCTGAGGATGCTACCAAAGCCAGAGTTCTCAGCGGGGAAGTCAGAGAATTCTAGAGAGTCATATGCTTTTTTTGGGAGGATGTGGGAAGCAATTGATCCTTTCCTTGGATTGTTCACATTCCAGAATAACCTGTGTTTTTCTAGCTGGGCTGTCACCAAGGACCCAGAGAAGCCTATCCAATGAGGCTCATGGGAATTTTGTTTTAGGAAGACAGGTAGAGGAGCAGGAAAGTTGATACAGTACACATCTGTCCAGCAGTACAGATGGTTAGTTATCACACAGAGACAGGATGACAATGCAGATGACCGATGAGCTGAGGAGAGGAGGCTCCCCTGCCAAAGGCCACTGGCATAGCAAACTCAAAAGCAGTAAGAAAGGAGAAGGCTGGCAGGTGTCCACAGCACCACTTCTACTTCTGAGAGGCCAGCTAAGGTTGTTTGGATACCATCTTAGTCATCAGAGGCCACTTGAACTGGGCAGCACCCAGACATGAGGCTCAGTACGTGCACAGAGGTGGGATGTTTGAAAGGGGACTGTGTAACAACGTTCATGTAATTTGGAGCTATACCCTTTTGCAAGGATTTCTTCCAAACACGAGTGACGTCCTGTTTTGAAAGCTAATTGCTTTGTTGTATGTGTATGTTGAAGTTCTATTTAATTCCACTCACTGTACATTTAATCTTTGCTTAAATGACAAAAGAGGCTCAAGTTAAGAGGCTCAAGCTAGCCAGGAGAAATCTTGGCAGAGAACTCAGCCATGCCGGTGATGCTGCACACCCTGTGTCCTAGTACAGCTGCAAGTGGTCCTCCCTGATGAGTAGAGGGCAGAGAGTGGGAAAGAGGCAAAGATACAAAGAGATGCAGATGTGGAGATGTGGCTCTGCAGATAGGTAGATGACAGACTGATGATAAGGAGGGACAGAAGGAGGGAGGAAGGGAGGAATAGTGGGTGGATCTATAGTAATACATATAGGTAGATATAAATAATAAATTATTGGTAAATAAAGAATAGAAAAGTGATAAGTACATAGAATAAAAATAGATGATGGGTAACTTAATAGATGATAGATGGATAGATAAATAGATTTATATGAATGGATGGATAGATAGATTAGATAGGTAATAGATTAGATAAATAGATGATAGATAAATGATAGAAAATGATAGATTAATGATAGATAGATAGATAGATAGATAAATAGAGGTTATGATAGATAGATAATAGACAGACAGATAGATAGATAGATAGATAGATAGATAGAGACAGACAGACAGACAGACAGACAGATGACAGACATATATGCACCATATAAGGAAGAAGACCAGAATAAAATTGTGCACACCTTAATTAAGCATGGCCTCCACTAATGAGCTTGGAAGTTCCTAGGGGAGAGGGGAAAACTCTACAACACTCAGGTGGTCTTGATTGTACCCCAAGTTCCCCTCAAGAAAGGGACTCTTTCATACTACATCCATCTCTAAGGAGGGAGAGGCTCGTGAACTTACCACAGCTTGGCTGAGTTGTCTCATGGGCCATCAAAGCAGAGACCCCCTCCCCTGTCTTTAGTAAGATATTTCTCAGCAATTATATGTAGATAAGCAGAATATCTGCAAAATTGGTTTTTATTTATCTTTGCACCGAAGGTTCAAAGTCTTAATAATACCTAATTGTTAATCATTTACCACCACCCCCCAAATCAAACTAGGGTGCCCTGCAGGAAAACCTAGGTAGAATGGTACTTACAGGAAACAAGGAGACAACCTTATTTAGTTCTTGGCATCCAAGTAAGGCTGGAAAAGAGACCTGAATGTGGGAGTGTAGACCCAGTGCCCAGCTGGCTAAGGTACCTGACCAAGGGCAGTAAAGGAGGAGCCAGGGCTTGCATCAGCTAGTGGGCTGGCTAAGAACAGTGAGGAGAGCCAGTCAGCCAAGCAAGAAAGGCTCATCCACACCTATCAACATTGTCACCCGAAGCTAATGTGCCTCGTCAACTGTACATGTAGGTTTTCATCTATGTCTTTATGTCTTAAAGGGATTAGTGAAGGCAACCTTCTAAGTACAGAAGCCCTGATATTCAGGTCAGTGCACGGCACGCCGGAGAAACCCTGCTGCAACGGCTGAAGAGTTTGGAGCTTGCCCTGCACAGCTTCAGCATCTCTGAAGGTCCAACTTTTTAGCCTGTGTATGGTTAGTGGGTACAACCTCTTCTCAACACACAACAAAGTAGCCCTGACGCTACAGGACCAGGAGGTCACTTCTGACTCTGTGCCTGGAGTTACCTTAGCATTCCACCGTGACTTTGGGTGCACATTGAGTTCCTATCTAAAGGCTAAAATCCATAAAAACCTCTGCTATGAAAGAAAATGCCATGAAAGTATGCTATAAAAAGGGTGTGTGTAGGCGCTCATATATTCACATTATCAGATCCAATACTCTACTTCCATTAAAATCAAGGTTATATACTTATCCTGTAAATGGCTAATCAGCTAATCAGTGAGAGCCTTCTAAAATGCAAGTATGATTCACCACAGGGAGAAATACAACAGAGCCAATATGGTCTTTATAGTCCTGGGAGGAATCTGCACATGTGGGCTGCTGTGGTCTCTAAGACTAGCTTCAGTCTGAGATCCCGGCCAGCTCCCAGGAGACTTGCGTTCAGCTCCTCCTGGCCTGGCTTTGTGCTCTACAGAAATGAACAAATAATACACCTTTGCCCAGGGATCTATGACTCAGGAACTCCTCTTGCCCCCTGGACCAGGGAAGGCAATTTGGACATACCTGTGGGCTTCCCAGAGCCCAGGGACTAAAGGAGGACTGATAGATGGGCCAGAGGAGCCAGAGATAGATGAAGTGGGAGGGAGAGATGGGTCTTGAAAGCTGTTAAGTAGTGGCAAAGAATGGGGGGCATTTGGAATGTGGAAGTCTTGGGGAGCTAAAATGTTTTGGCATGGGAATACAGGTGTGGGGGCCAAAAGTGGGGGTGCAAATATGGGCACAGCTGAGGCAAGCATGGAGAGTGGAGTGATGGGTACCTCTCTCTTACTTACCTGCATGCCCATATGTTCTAAACAGCCCAGCATACTCCATAGTTGCATAAAATAAGTGCTACGGTGTAGAATAGATGTAGGGAAGGGACGCCTCCATGGAACTCAGTGCCATCTTGCTTAAAATCTCTGGAAGCCAGTGTGTTATTTCCTTGGATTGGAAGGTGAGGGCTTTGGGTTTTATTTGCTTGGTTTTCCATATTCTTGGCATGTTTGGGCCATCAACATTCACTTCCAATTCCTTACACGTCCAAGTAGAGAAAGACGGATTTACAGCTGTGGTAGAATTTCGGTAAGAGCCTCTTCGCTTATGAATGCTGAATTTTCTGATGATATTTCTCATCTCCAGCTTTATCCCCCCTCTCTTAACATTAATTGAAAGTGACTAAACAGAACTTCAAAATGAAAATTAATGAGCTTGTAAAATATGGCGTATTTGTCAAAACGCCAGACGGAGCCGTGTGCTGCATGCTTGGCCTCTCTTCGCCATCGATTAAGCTAACACAGTATCTCTAAGTACAGTGCTGCAGGTCTTAGCTTTACCTTTCGCACATAGAATAAACTCATTTCTGCCTTGTTAGACATGAAAGTGAAATGGAAAAACAAGGCCATAGGTCAGCTCTTTTTTTTTTTTCTGCTCTGAAATGTTAGGTTGCTTTGACAAGTATCCATGCACACACTATGCTACTAGGAAACTCATCATTTTAAGAACTCTGTTTTACCTGCATCCTTGCTTTGGCTATTTGCTCCTGGTTCCGTTAATGGGAAGCAGCAAGTCAGCACACAAGGAAGACAAGGGGATACTGATGCTTACACAATCCAGGGTACCCAATCCAGCTGTGCAAGAGGGGCTAAGAGTCAGAAATCCTCTGTTACAGCCAAAATGGCAATTAAAATCAGAAGCTGAAGGTAGCAGGCAGGCCCCAGAGGGTGCAGAGGCCTCCCTTGGAAAGAAATCAATAGCACAATTCACTCTACAGAAATATAGACAAAGCTGAGAGTGCTTACCCTGTAGAGGCTCACCCAGCTATGGGCCAGATCTTTTATAAGGCTGTCCTTTGGACCTGCTGAACCTAGACTCCTGCTTTCTAGACCTCAGAATAACAGCCATGACAGGCACAAATGCCCATGGTCCCATAACCACAGATACCAGATACGGTAAGCCATAAGCCTCAAATGGGCAGACACTGTTTGGATGGGTGGGATGTGAACACCAGACTGCTACATTTTCTCTTTTCTGAATACCACACGTGCTAACAATACTTTATGTTTATGACAAACTATCTGAGAAAACTTTAGAGAGAAAGATGTATTTCCGGCAGTGTTTCAGAGCTGGCTTTTGGTGTATACCAGTTGGGTCTGTTGCTTCCCTGTTCAATTAAAGCCAAGTGAGATCTCATGGTTGATGTAGGGAAAGTGATGTGTCTCACCTCTATGACAAGAGGGAAGGGGGAAGTGGAGAAGAAATAAACCCTTTTCACTGTGTCTCTATTTAGTTTCTGCTTCAATGACCTATCTATTGGTGGGAGTTGGGTGTTGAAGTCTCCCATTATTATTGTGTGTGGGTTCAGTGTGTGTTTTGAGCTGTAGTAAAGGGTTTTTAAATGTATGTGGGTGCCCTTGCATTTGGGACATAGATGTTTATAATTGAGACATTCTCTTGGTGGATTTTCCCTGTGATGAATATTCCCCCATCTCACTTGATAACTTTTGGTTGAAAGTCTATTTCATTGGCTATTAGGGTGACAACTCCTGCTTGCTTCTTGGGACCATTTGCTTGGAAGACTTTTTTCCAGGCTTTTATTCTGAGGTAGTGTCTGTCTTTGGAATTGAGATGTGTTTCTTGTATGCAGCAAAATGCTGGATCCTGCTTGCATATCTGGTCTGTTAGCTTATATCATTTTATTGGGGAAGTTGAGTCTGTTAATATTGAGATATATTAAAGATGGATGGTTGCCAGCCCAGGCTAATATACCCTGCAAAACCCTTAATCATCATAGATAGAGAAACTAAAGTATTCCATGACAAAGCCAAATTTAAACAATATCTATCTACCAATCCAGCCCCACAGAGGATCCTAGAAGGAAAACTCCAACACAAGGAGAGTATCTACACCAAAGATAAAACAAGAAATTAATCATCCCACAACAAAACCAAAAGGGTAGATTTACATACACATAAGGCCACCTACAACAACAAACATCACAGGAACTAACAATCATCTGTCTTTAATATCTCTCAATATCAACAAGATAAACATGTTTAAGGCATGCTTTCAGTGCCCCCCTTTTTCCAACTGATGCCCACTTACTAGTAACCTATTCTGCTAAGAAATGCCTCAATTGATTCATCCATTAATGAAGCTAACATCCTCACAGTCTAATCAACTCTCAGTAGGACCACCATCTGGGCAAATATCATGTTGGAGGGGACACTTCATATCCAGAATGTAACAGCATGTAAGGACAAGAGGTACTTCTCCTCAGTAAAAACAAGTTTATTACTTCTGAACGGTCTATTCCACGAGGATTTGCACTGAAAGATGATTGCTACTTTACTGATCAAGAGAGGAAAGTACCAAGTCCTGTGTGGAGACTTATCACCTTAAACTGTGTGTACACTGTTATGTCCCATTCTCCAACTTGCCAAGTGAAGATGGATGCCCCAGTTCATGAGGTGGGGCAGGAAGTGTTTTCCTCCTCTGTTGTATCACAGGTACCACATTCCCAGTACTGGAGCATGCTAGGACAGAGAAAATATGCGTATGAACGTACCCAAATGTTTCAGAGCATGCCCTAGTCAAATGGTCTTCTCATACTAAACAGTGGTTCTTATTGTCTTCCCATGGATACGCATGACAAGTGCCAGGAATTATAGTAAAGATGCTTTTCTTGAGTGGTGGTGTCCATGGAAAGAAACACACAGGATCACTGGGACTGTGTGCCACGACTAGACGTTTTTTTATTCCATCTGAAGTATTGAGCCTGCTAGGCTCACCATAGCAGAGTGCCACATCCCAGTATGCCATTTCCTACCCAGGAGTGGATGACCACAACACAGCGGTGTAGACCCCACAGAGGCCCTCATCCCAGTCTTGCCAAAGTGAGGGCTCCCATGTGCTATAATGGCCATGCTCCTATGTGTTTATAGCTCCACCTAGACAGCCATGCACGGCTGATTCCCCTGCTATGAGAGCTTCATGTCAGCTTCATAATGTCCATAAGGCCCATTTCCCCCACGCTCCCAAACAGTTTTATTCTAAAGAACAGATATTGGAGAGCCAAAATGTGACTCAACAGAAATGATCTACTTGTGGGTTCCAAGCTCTACTCCAAGACAGACCAGGGAGGTAAGATCTTCACTTCTGTTCCTGAAAGGAAGGGGAGGCAGCATGATGAGATGAGGTGAACTGGGCAGGATAAGACTCTGCTCTCCGCTGAGAACGCACCCCCCCTCTGTGGCCTCACATAATTGATAACATCACAGTGCACATGCACAGTATTTTGTGATCATGTCCTACTGCGTGCAATTTTATAAACACACTTGTTCCAGCTAGGCTCTGGGAACAGCAGCCATTCGCCAGCCATCTATTTAGCCACCCACCAGCTAGCCAACACTTCCCACAAAACTCTACATTGACCATGCACCCCTGTGGCTGGCTCTGCCTACTGCCAATGACCTCTGCAGTGCCTCTCTCTTGCCCTCTTGAATCTTTGCAGATGGAAAACACCAGACAATCTTAATATTTAAAAAATTAAGCCAGATGACACAACCACTGGGCTCGAATCTGTTGTCCTAAACTCATCAGCTATTCTATATTAGAATTCATCTGGTGGCGGAAGCCGCCACCAGGTCTAATTGTCCCCAGGCCTACATGGTGTCCATGCTTCTCCTTCCAAAGCCTGGCCCAACATCCCTTTCTCTATCTCGTCTCCTCCTCTTCCTCCTGGGACCCAGAAAACCCACCTCCATATCTTCACCCAGTGATTAGCTTCAGCCATCTTTATTTACCCAATCAAGAGACAATTAAGAAAACCTCCACCTACAATTTCCTTACTAGTGGATAAACATATTTTATATTGAACTCAGATTGTTGTAGAGAATTTTTGCTCATAGGGCAATCAAGTCTGGCTCCCTTGTGCAATTTCTCCTATTTGCACCCGATTGGAGAACACATGGGGCTTTAGGACATCAAGTTTTAGGTTTTAGATACCAGTCCTCACTTTCCTCTCATGCTGTTAATGTCCAGCTGCTAACCACACATCTTCCAGAGAGTTCCAGCATCTATCCTTTGGAAAGCCACCCTTTGGTTGGATGTGGATATGGTTGAAGGTCCGCTTTTCAGGAGCTTACATCTGCTTGCTCTTCAGAGAGTCGCCAACACTCACTGTACCTCAATCTCCTCATCTGAAGACTGTGTGGCTCCACCCTACTTTCTTCCTCAGGAGTCCCGAGGCTGCAACAATGTGAGAAAATAGCGGTGCATCCACACAGACAAGAGCTCAGCGCTCTGTTCTGAGCAGCTGATTTAAGCATGGTGGCTAGACTCACAGGGTATCTGTCCTTTGTGGGAGCTCCTGCTCTCCTGTTCACTCCCATTTGCTCTGGAATTTGATAGAGATGGCCAATACTTCAGAGGCGGAAGTAGAAGCCTGGCTTTATGGTCTGGCTCCTTGCAAAGTCTGTTGTTATGGAACAATCAATCCAAACACAGTTGGGAGGCATGACTGAGTTTTGGTTTCCCCTCAGGGACAGGGACTCTCAGTGGAACCCAGGTACTTTATTGTAACACTTCCTGAAGCTTCCAGTACCCACATCCTGGAGTACTAACACTTATACTGTCTATTTCCAGAAAGAAGCCACCATGTGGAACTTTTCTATATGGTTCTGTGTTCTCATTGCCACTGTCGCTGTTCTCTGGCTGTGCCCAGATCATAATCAGAAGTTCTCATGTGTGTACACACGGGCAGAAGCCATGTCCATGGGATATTGGGACTTTATGTGGTTTCAAGCAACATCTGGGGTCTCAGAAGGTGTCCTTGGTGTAACAGGGGGAAATTTTGTGCTATATGACACGGTTAGAAGGTTGCAGCTGTGTCCTTGGCTGGGAGGTAGGTGTAGATCTAAGCCCCTCCCCCTCCAGTGTAGAGGGTGTGGTCTTCTGTAGAGAGTTTATTGTCCCCTCATTTGCCCTGCTGCTGCAATCTCAAAATATTATCGCAGAATACAAACCATTCCACTCCACTTGAAGATGTAAGTACCTCTCCCTTCCTTGGTAATAGCTTTTCATATCTCTGCTGTTTCTTTGGGTGACTTTTTTTCTCTCTTTTAAACATTTAAAAATGATAAACCATCTCAATAAATAGATGGTGCATTACAACACTAGTTCTGAAATACACATTTCTTGTTAGTAATAAAATTGCAGCCGAGACACGGCACATCGCATAAATACACTTCCATGGGATTCTGCAGTCCTTCATGTGCCTTCCTGGGTCTGTATGTAGCAGCAGTGAGAGACAGAAACCTTGGTAGTGGCTTCCGCATACAGAAGCCCTGTATATTTGGTGGTATCAGACTGATGTTACTTCACATGTAAGTTATTTAACTTTCCTAAAGTTTAAAAAGATGACCATATGATGATGCTTTTAATGCCTACCTCAGAGGTTTTGTGGCTTTGGGAAGAAAATCCCTGGCTTTCTCCAAGAGTCAAAAGTACAGCCATGGAGACCAACTGTGGACTTTATAGAGTTGCAATGTCTGGGAGTCTATAAATGGTCCCTCCTGGAGAATGTCTTAGTGATGGAGTGGCCCGTGGACCTAGGCCTCTGATTGGCTGGAGCACTTGGCTGTCTGTGTTCAGCCAACATCCACTGTACTCTTTTATGCATGGAGGAGCCCCTGGAATCTTGTAGATGTTGTAAATGTGCCTTTAATTATATCCTAAAATATCATCCAGGTCATTTGAATATCAAACATGACCAGTGTTCACCCACCCTCTCTAGACTTCCCAGTGAGAGGTCTTGCCTGGAGAGTGCTTGTCACCATGTCACAAGCTTCATCACCTATCACTGTTTAGAGAAGGAAATGGAGATGCTGCCTCTGGGACCAAAAGCCTTCTTCATGCTCATGACTCAGAAGGCACAAACCCTGAGGCTTACTCTCATGGGCACCCTGTACTTACTCATGACGGGTTCAAAATCATCTGTGCAATGCTAGGATGTGATTGCTGTCGCAGAGAGACCATGCAGCGGTAACATGATGCTGTACATGGATGCACAAATCAGGAAAACTTGAGACTTGATATGCTAAGTGGGTAAAGCAAAACCGAGACCCTCCTGGGGTGAGTCACATTCATATAAAAACATATATTACATAGACAAAAGGAGCCTGTGTTTAGTGCACCCAAAGCTAATGGGATGACTCTAAATGGCGAGATTTGAGGGAAACTTCTGCTTTTATGTTTTATTGTATGTACCAACAAAGTGGACTATTAGCTTTTCCTCACCGTGGCAAATCTTGAAAGAAACCAATTCAAAGAAGAAACGGTTGACTTTGAACCACAGTTTCATAGTTTGGTCCCAGGCCACTGGCTCTTTTGTTTTGAGCTGAGCTGAGTCAGAGAATCATGGAGTATGTGTCAGAGGCAGCTCCCCACTCCTAGGTAGCAGGGCGCAGGGAGAGAGACAGGACAGGACAAGGGGCATGACCTACTTCTTTTTTTTTAATAGGATATTTTCTTTATTTACATTTCAAATGTTATCCCCTTTCCTGTTTTCCCCTTCAAAAAACACCCTCCCCTGTCCCCTCCCTGCTCCCCCTGCTCATAAACCCACCCACTCCCACTCCCTGGCCCTAGCATTCCCCGACACTGGGGCATAGTGCCTTCATAGGACAAAGGGCCTCTCCTCCCATCGATGTCCAACTAGGCCATCTTCTGAAACATAGCCTCAGAATGAGCTACCTCCTCTTATCTCCCAATAATTCCATCAGTGTTTGCCAAGTGATGAGGTCCAAGGCCTGTGATCTTTCTAGTCACCTATCTGGGATTGAATCCACGTTCTGAGAACTAGGCCCCCAATTTGTGAGGCTTTGGGGGAATGGTTCATAGACAAGACTTAGCACTTATTGTAAAAGCACTTGTGTGATGGGCAAGCAAAGTCCTCTGGGTAATACATGTAGACTTGTGCACCTGTCTGAAACACCTCCGGAGTCCCTGACTTCCTCCACAAAGTTTAGCCCAGTCATCCTTCTTCTTCTCTTCTGCCCCAGGTTCCAGTGTTCATGGTACCACGCAGTCCTTCATCCCCATAGACACCAGGGGTCTTTATTCTCTACTCCTGTCTTCTTCACTCTTCTTCCCCCTACAGCCAAGATCACCACAACTCCTCAAGGCCAGGGACACTGGCATTGTGGATTGCTGTATGGCACTCAGGGGTAGTAGTTTTCGGGCCGTTGTGTTATGGGTAGGGATGATGGCTTTGTAGTCTGAAGTAGTTCTTTTCCTCATCATTGAACAAGTGTAAGAAGCAACTTAAGGAGGTCATGGTTTGAGCGGATACAATGCAACGGGGAGTAGAGTAGCAAGATTGGCTCTGACTGTGGTCATAAGAATACAAGGCTGCTTGTTCACAGCAGGGCACATAAGGAAGCACAGAAAAGAGTGGTGCTCTGCTGCCTTTGCCGCTTCTTTCTAGCCCATGAGATGGTACTGCTCACATTCGGGGCAAGTGTCAACTCCATTAATCGTCTCGAGAGCTACCTTCATACTCAAAGGCATGACTGACTGATGAACTAGGTGTTTCTTAAACCAATCAAGTTTGACATTCAAAACGAGCTACCATGTGGTCCTATGTCAATGGAGTGGCATGCAGCCAGAGGCTATGGTTATAGCATAGCTTAACAAACCAGGTAGCTCTGTTAGTTTCCTGGCATGTTCCACTGACTCCCCAGCCCACCATGGCCTAGTGACAATATAGCTCAGGCTTTTAATTTCTTCCAAGTGTTCCCTGAAGACCTTCTCCAGAGGACTGGACCTAGAGTCATTGTTCGAACATTTGTCTGCTGGCAATGTTACAGACAGCAGTAAAACAAAGAATCTTTTCCTGGATTTTGAAGCCATATTAAGTTCAAAATACCAACCCTTCTTCTAGGGAAGAAGGGCGGGGCCGTATTTTACAGCTACACCAAGTCTCATCAGAAGATGCACAAGAGTTAAAAAGATCCTCAGACAACTTTCCTAAAAAGCCTCAAAGAAATAAGGCAACCATCCAAAGCCACAGGGGTTGGAGCATAGATCTCAGAGGCTGTGCAACTAGGGTTCAAGGGCTCTAGTGTCTCTGCCCTGCTCTGGCCAAGAGTTGACCCAAGATTACTCTCTCCTCCTTATCTTTTCTATGAGATACACTTTGAAGCTCCCACAGGAATAGGAACCCAAAGGACTAAGACAGCTGCCAGGAGATGGTAGGAACTAAGACAGTTTCATCCATGGCATACTAACAAACGTGAGAGAGGGTGGAAGCCAGAAGCTGGCCCAATTCCTGGTCCTTGTGATGAGGAAGCAGCCTAATTTTGGGATGACTTTCTGTTCAACCTCCCTCGTTCTCCACTCCTTAGTCAGCAAACTTGCTGAGCAATGGCTTGGCACAGGATGAGGAAGTGCAGCTAACAGCTGGAGCGTGCGAGGCCGAGAGAATACAGATCTTAGACTCCAATGAAAGAAGCAAAATTATCCTTCCATCACATTCATTCTGTCTGTAGACTCCGGTCTGGTGACATTGAAGAAAATGAGCCCTGTAAAATAAACACGGTGTCCTCAGGGAAAGTCGATGCAGATGCTTATGGGTTAGGGCCTCAGGATAAGTCACCTTAAGGTCAGGCTTGGTTCTTTGGACTCAGTGTTCAGGTGTGGACACCGGAATGTGGAAAGTGTTCAGTTGTCAGGGAAGTCATGCTCACCCATGGGTGTCTTTTCGGGAGCCAGATGTCATCTCGCCAGGCTAGTCTGTGTCAAATCTACATGTTATCATTCACCCAGACCTCCAGACTCACTGTTTCCTTTTCCCAGAGGGTGCTCCCTAGCTTATTATTATTAGGCTGATTTCTGTGACCACGGTGAGCCCTGTACCACACAGTTACTGTCACTCCTCCTGTTATTGGCAGTAATGAGGCCATCGCAGTAGTGACAGTAAGTACCCCTGCCTCCAGATGCCATGATACTCAGGTTTCCACAGAAAGCATTCTTTATGAGCTCTCATGCATTTTCCAAAATAGCTAAAAGAAAAAACTCTACCCCTTGACCGAATGCTGCTCTTGGAGCCTAAGACATCATCCCTTCTGATGACTCTTAAAGCAATTCCAGAGGTGACAAGATGTCCCCACCTGCCCAGTCCCTATCCTTCCAGGGCCTCAATCCTACACACGCCCATCTATCTACTCCAGAATGTTGGAGGGTATTCACAGCATACCTAGTACTGCAACAGCTGAGTACAAGCCGCTAGAATTGCTTGGTCGAGTGCGAGCATAGGAGACGTTTGGCAGGGTTCAAGCCAAGCATTGAAACATTAAAAGCGCCCAGACCCTCTCTGTAGGGTCACTTTGCTTTTGAGCCCCTGGGAAACACTGAAATAGCTAATGGCTTTCTGATGCACCAGGACTCACTGTTCATGGCTTTGTTTAAAAAGAACTTAATTTTTTTTAATATTATGTGTCTATTGTACAGAAAACAGGGTTCATTATGGCTTGTATTATATATCCATATGATGCACTTTGAGAAATTCACCCGAATACCCCTCCTTTAATTAATTTCCATTGGAATATTTTGCGACTGTTTTACTTGCCTGGATCTTGTTATGACTGTCTGTACAGCTGTAGGATGCAGCCTTACCCTTTTCCTTGGTGGCCTGGCACCCTTCACCCTATTTAAGGTCCCCTGAACTTTTGCAGGACCACTCTCTCAGCTGTCTGAGGCAGGGCAGATCGGTGCCCAGACTGCTCCCGGTGGGTCTTTGCAGGGCTGCTTTTAAGGTGGCAAGAAGGTATCACAATGGAGCAGGAAACACCATGGGTGAATAGCATTGTCCAAGTGTAGGCTGCTGCAGGCCCCACCCACCCCTTCTTCCCATCAAGCAAATTCATGACAGCATTGCTACCTGCACCTGGTGCCAAACTTGCAACATTTAGTCTCCACTGAACCCCACACACAAGGTGATGCCCAAGGACAGCATGGCCCCATTCTTTCAGCTGGCGTTTCATGGGTCAGCCTCTCCCCACACGGGACTTAAGAGTTCTAAGATGACCCAAATTCATCTGACGTCTCTACTGTAGGGCATGTTCATAGGATGTGTGTTTATCGTTCTTAGTGATTTATCAAAATGGAAATATATGCATTGCCTTTTAAAATTACTTTATCTCTATTTTTCCTCCTATCTTCAGAATTAATTTGACTACCCAGCCCTGTAGCCAGCTGCCTGTTGTTGCAGGACACATAAACACTTCAACTTCTGCTGGGCCATAATCATTTTAGGCGAATGGCATCAAATGAATTATATTATTATTTGGCTGGCTATACTCTCGGCTTGCTCCATAGTCTAAGTAGAAACAGAAATTCATCTGGAAGCTGCCAGCATCTGCTTATTCACTCCTCAGCTCAGCGAGCCAACATCCCTCTCCTCATGAGGTCCTGTCTGAGCTATTGGAGAAGTCTAGGTTAGTGACTGCATTGCCACCTAAAACTCTGGCATAAGAGAGGATATTCTCCAGGCCCTGTGAATAGAATCCTAAGATAAAATAACCAATGCATGGCTTCGAGCAGGAATTTCTGTCCTGACATGTGGGCTAGAGCCAGGTACCTCCTGCCTTTGTTACAGATAGCCCTTCTCCTTGGCATGGTGCCCCCGCCACCCCATGTCCCCTGTGTGCTTCCTTCCTCTCACTGAACCAGATGAGAAGTAGAAAGAGGGAGGGTCCTGAGATGACATGTCAGGGATTCTGGGAAAATGAGGTCTAGAAGAAGTGAGCACTCAGGACTTAGGGGGAAATCTTATCTACGACCAGGTGTATACTGAGACCACTCTGAGGAGTATCCAGTGGCACCTGTGAGAGAACCTCTTTCTCCCCTCCATGGACCCAGAACAGACAGAGCAGATCAAGTCTGCATCCTGATGGCACCAGCAAGGTTTGGCTCCAGTCTAGCTACCTTTGCTGCATAACCCTGGGGGCAGCTGTGTCTCTCCTGAGTCTGTTATTCACATCTTAACTGCAGAGGACGGTTATGATCTCCTTGTGGTGATAAAGAGTAGGAGGGTGTGTGTGTGTGGGGGGGGGAGTCTGCAGCATCCAGTCCATGCAGGGATCTGCTGCACAACTTTATCTTACTGTGCCCCCAGAGCTGTGCCCCCACTGAGAGAGCCTACGCTCCTCTCTCTCTCTCTCTCTCTCTCTCTCTCTCTCTCTCTCTCTCTCTCTGTCTCCCAGAGCACTGATGTCACTTTCTTGGAAAGTGCTTCACAGGGGGCCCTGCTGAGCACTGAAGTTTTCACATTGATTTTCCACAGATTTATGTTTTAATTAGGGAAGCTAAGACATTAGCTTTGAGCACCCGTGCGCATGTCTTCCAGATATTTATTTTAGCTTAAGATGCATGGCCTCACAAATTCCCGAGCTTTTCTTAATTTAGTGCAATTTCAAAAGTGTGTAACTGGGTTCTCTTGCCCTGACTTCTTTCCCATGATTTTCAAACATTCTGTTGCTCCTCTGGTATTCCTAGGTGCACAAACACACTCTCTCTTTCACACACAGACACTCTCTCTCACACACACTCATATACATTCACACACACACACACTACACACATTCACACACACTCACACATACTTATACACACAGTGCTCCAGCCCTGCAGGACACAGGATATTAATGCTGCCATATCGCCAAGCTTTAAAAGAAGCCAATAATCTCATTTCTGTTTGAATGTGAAATTTTCTCATTTTTAAATGCTGGCAGGTAATTAAAATACAGAAGTGGGCCAAACGAGATCCTTCTGCTTCTGCAGGTAGACGTGGCTGCCAGCCAGCACACGTTCATCCTTGCTTGCTGCAGAGGAGAGATGGGGATCTGAGGGGAGACCTGCATGCAGCCTTGAAATGCATCCTCCCAGAACCACACTACAGGCTGGGAGGACTCTGAGGCTTGGTCGCCTGCCCTGCATGGGAAGCACTTCCTCCACCCTTCTGCATAGTTCCAGGACAGAGCTGTCCTCTGCATGCTTCCCCCTGCATTGGCCTCTGAAGATGCCCTGCTGAGTCCAGCACAGGTGAAAGCCCGAGATTGAAACCAGCTTCCCATGGGCTACAAGCTCTGCAGGTTAAGACACCCCCACCCCAACCCCAGTACTTTTTGTTTTTAACCTTCTTTGCTTCCTTAGCTGGGTAAGGGAAGCTTATTCAGAAGTGGGGAGAAACTGGGAGTGAAGGAAAACCCAGCTGCTGCTAAGGGAGGTCTGAAGTCACCCCACCCCGTGGAGCTACACTCAGGACTAGGCTTTGGCCTGCAAGTACAGCAAGCTTCGCTGTACCTTTTCCTGTAGCATTCGGAGGCCTCCATCCCCACCGCTCATCACCTGGCTCCTCTTGTCAGTGCTGCCTTTTCCTAACTGCCCACTGACTGCCTTGCTCCTTCCCCAGGCCTGGGTAAACCTTGTTCACCCCTTCCCTGAGGCTCAGACACTTGTCTTGGTTCAGGGATGGTTAGGGTACAGAGTGGAACACCATACAGCCCCTCAGTAGCTGCAAGCCTCCTTCTGGTGGGTAGTCTGTTTCTTCCGTAGAACTGTCCTCACACCACCATGGAAGAGATCTGCTCTCAGATCTGAACTGGTTTAGTCACTAAGCAAAGTCGCTAGGTGGAACACCCCGGTGATTGGGTCAATCAGGGAATGTACGGTGGGGGACCCAGGTATTGGGATATAGCAGGGAACATGGTTTAGTTGAGACACTCATTAATCCCCTGTGTCTCTGAAGGGCTTCTCATCGCATAGTGGGAACAGCTAGGGCCTGTGGAGCTCATTTGAATGCACCTGCTTCCTTGGTGAGACAGCCGAAAGCTCTTACAGCTGAGGAGACATCCTAGGAGAGGTTTGGCCGCTGCTTGGGGTGAGTTTAGCTTCTCCAAGTTTGCTCACCCATACAGAATAATTCTCGCTAAACTAAAAGCTGCTGCCCGAACGTCCTCCAGCTATTAACGGCATTGACCTGTCTCCAAACTCAAGTATCCAAGCGTGCCAAGCAGGGCAAAATCAATCTCGGGTCCCAGCAGACAGAGCCACGCAGCCAGCTCTCCTGAATGTCTCCTGGAGCCGAAGGCGGGGGGTGAGGGAGGAACCCATAAAAAGACACAGGAGGATGGAGCAGTTCCACATTGCTGAGCCTCGAGCCCAGAGGGCCACAGGAGCTCAGCTATAAATGCTCATGCCACTTTCCCCTCGATGCCCTGAACAAATGTTTGCCCAGCAGGAAGAATAAGGAGGTGGCAGGGAAGAAAGCCTCCACTCACTCTCCTGCATCAGAGCTTGGCCAGCTCTGTCCTTGTCACATCCTGCCTGCCCGCACTGTCCCCAACACAGCTTCTGAGGTTACAGTGCAGGTGCAGAGCCTTAAGTTAAATCCCACCTTAGCATCAGACTCTGCTCTGCAAACCCATAACGACCACAGCGTTGTAATCTCTTGTAGTTTCTTATTATGCTTTCCTCTTTATTTTTTTAAAAAATGAATTCTAATATCCCATTTTCTGAATTATCAACATTTGTGCACTTACTACACCACAAAGCAGACATTGGTCACCTATAGTACCAGATACAGGGCCAAGAGTTGGGGATACAGTTGAGTAAGACTACAGGGAGTTCCCAGGCTAGCCATGTCCATGCTTAATGAGGGGAGAACATAATTCTGCTCCGGTGTGTTGGGTAGTACCAAATAGATGCAGGATCCAACCTGAGCCAGGAATTTGCAGAGGAGGCTTCAGGGATTGACCAGTATTGACGAGAGGCCAAGGGAGAAGAATGGAGAGGACCAAGGGTTTCTGGATCTCAGGGGCTGTGCAAAGACTCACCCTGTTCCTCCTTCCCTATTTAGGGATACTCAACCACGGCCCTGTTACTGGTATGCATCTTAGCTGCATACTACATTTTGAGCATGTTTCTAAGGAAAGAAATTTGTCTTCTAAAACAAAACAGGAGGACGTGGCCTTGTAGGAAATGTACGATCTGTTTAGACAGCACAATGCAGAAGAGAGAGGTGAGTAAGTATACATTCCCTGTGAGGGTGTGGGTCCATGGCCTTCTGTTTCGGATTCTCTTCTGGATCTCAAAGGTCTTCAAGAGTCCATTGGAAGCACCTGGCTGTCTGATAAAATTCAGTGATCACCAAACTCAAAAACTAGGAATATACTTGATGACTTAATAAGCCTAGCCTGGTAAGAGATACTCCCTTCTGAAGACCAGGCAGGACAGGGAAACAACACACCCTCAACAGCCATCCTTGCTCTCCTAACCGTTGTAGAAGACAACTCACATGTGACTAAGGAGAAGCATTTGGGAAGGCAATTTGGGATGCCCTTCTTGGAAACTGTGCTCTTTCTCTGTCTTGTAACAAAGAGAATGCATGTCTCATTTAGCATTGCTTTTAAAAAGGTTTTCACTTATGTGTACATTCCTTACTGTGATTCAGAAAACCACACAGTTGTACAAGTGGTCGCGTTGTATTTCTATTTAAATGTCGCATTTTTTTGTTGTTGTTCAGAAATAGCAAGCTACTTACTTAGCCTCGGTCCAGATGTGAGTCACATACAAGAGAGTGAAGAGGAAGTGACAATGACAATGACAGGCACAGTGGGAACATAGGCTGTCTGGCTATGGCATCACCAGAGAACAGCCTGGCCTCTGAAGACTGGAGGAAGGCCTTCAGTGGTGTGTAGGAAGTTGTTTTAATTTTAATTTGACTTCCGTTTTCATTTTTGCATACTGAGACCATGCCAGCCCCAGCCTCTGTGGTTGTTGTGAACACTTACTTTATTCATGTATTAAAACTGTATAAGCTCTGGGTGCTGAGTTCTCTAGACCACCTGGGAATTCTACACAGGCTCCTGGGCTTCCCCACTCATCCTGTGGAGTTGCCGTGGAGACAGACATGGAGAGAAGCCCCGTCCACATTAATGAGTCACATCCTCAATTCAGGCCCCATTTATGAAGTGTGAGCCTATCTAGGGAAGCTCTTCGCTGAAAATAGTTAAATGTATACCCACCCCTCAGGGTACCCAACACCTCAGGAAGCATTCTCAGCTTCCTGATACCGTGCAGCACACCATGGACTTGTCTCTCTACCCCGTGGATCTGAACATTCAACTCTCAGGGCAGTGAGTACTTCTCCACACAGCCCTGAAATCCATGGCATGATTTTTCAGCCTTCAGAAATATCTCTACCTAGGATCCACGAGCTTTTCATGTCTTTCCGACACAAAGACTGACTCACCTTTATGGCCAAGTGGTCTCTTCTGTCATGATGTCTGCTGCCCACTTCCACCTCATTATATGTAACCTTGTCAGCATCACTTGAACTCTGCCTATACACAGCACCACACATAGTGTTGGGTATGGCTTGAGAACCTATGCTCAGAAACCTTGCCACTCACTACTCCCATACAGCAGAGACTCCAGAAGGTCCAATGGGCAAGATATACTCCTCACATCCAGGGAAGCTGAAGTTCCAGAAGCCATGGATAAGTTTTCAGGGTTGGTGTCTTCATCATCTCAAGGTACTGTAGCCAAGTGCCTCAGACCAGAGAGTACTACAGACAGGCACTGATTTTCCCATAGTTCATCAGTCCAGAAGTCCTGGATGCAGGAGTGTCTGGACCCTTCATCTGAGCCTGTGGATAGTGCCTTGTCCCCTAGTCCTTCTCACATGTCTGTCCCTTTATGGGAGTCTGGGTCCTGGTCATCTTTCCTTACAAGGATTACAGTTGTGCTGGATTCCATTTCATTCAGGAGTCTCATGGCTACAAATGCAGCCAACTTTCATCTCCATGGTGAGCAGTTCCAGGGGATCCTAGACACAGACCTGGTGGGAAGATGTACACCAGGTTCAGTGCTTGCATTTGCTGCTTTGCTCAAGTCTGTCTGTCACACACATGCACGCGTGAGCGCGTGCACACACACACTGCTTTGTCAAGCCTCAGAGATGCTTCAAGAGGAAGAAGAGGAGGAGAAAGAGAAGGAGGAAGAGAAAAAAGAAGAGGAGGAGGAAAATGAGGAGGAGGAGGGAGAAAAGGAAGAGGAAGAAAAAGAAAAGGAAGAGAAGGAGGAGAAAGAGGAGGAGAAGGAGGGGGAGAAAGAGGAGAAAGAAGAGGAGGATGAGAAGGAAGAAGAGGAGGAAGAAGAGGAGGAGGGAGAAGAGGAGGGGGAGGAAGAGGAGAAGGAGGAAGAGGAGGAGAAGGAACAGAAAGAAGAGGAGAAGAAAGAAGAGAAGGAGGGAGAAGAGGAAGAAGAGGAGGAGAAAGAGGAGGAGGAGGAAGAGGAGGAAGAAGAGGAGGCAGTGGCAGCAGTGGCAGCAGCGGCAGCAGGGCAGCTGACCTGATGTCTATATAGGGTTTTTCTTGTTCCTTCATCCCTAAGAGAAGAAATATAAGAGGAACATGAAGGCCAAGCTTACAAAAGCAGAAACAGCAATGGGCTAACCCAGAAGAGGATGAGCTGAGCCAAGGAGCTGCTCGCTCAGCAGCTGTGGTCTCTCCAGCTCGGCAGTGCTTTCCCTCAGTGTGGTTCAGCCTGCTCTAGACGTCTCTGGGGAGATGAACACGGACCTAAGCAGTTTTTTCTCCCGAATACATACATCTTTACACCCAGTTTTTCCTGAAACAGGCCCCGGTCTTCCCCCTAATGATATACCCCAATGCCCCCAGTCTGGTCCTCCAAAGTGACAGACTCCTTCTTCAACCCACTTCCCAGACCATGGAGGAGACACGTAGCTGATCACAGGCCCTGGCCATGCTTGACATATCCTTAAAGTTACTGTCCTCTGGAACAGTGACATTTCTCCAGCTTTCCATCTGTCTGTCCCAGAGGACCTCCCTGCCATCTGTCACTCATGACTCTTTAGCATGACCAGGACGGTAAATGATAAGAGGAGTAAGGTTTCTTTTTTTCCCTATGCCTTACATTTGCTGCATCTTCAGTGTGAAGCCACAGATGCCTTACTGTCTCCTTGGTGTAAGGAAAACAGGAAGGAAGAACTTGAGGAGGGAGAAGGATTACTGTCTGCTGCTCGCCTCTGATGCAGTTGAGCAAGCAAAGGACTGGGAGGGGTGTCTGCTGTAGGACTGCCCCCAGCTTGGCCTAACCCTCTGTCTTTCTTTTCTTCCACCAGTGTGAGATCACTCTGCTGTACTGGCCTCTGGCCTCAGCCATTTATCAAAATCTTCTCTCCCTCAGTTTCCATCTTTGATATGAGCATGGAGGAGGGATGACCACAGCACAGGACTGCTGTGAGAACCACATTTCTACATACATACATGCATGCATGTGCTTGGGTTGGCGCTTTGCATAGACAGCAGGCACTGTGACGTGGGCAGTGGTCGCAGTGGCTTATCGAGGGTCTGGCAGGCTCCAGTGTGACTCCCTCCGTGCTCCTGTCTCTGTCGTGTCTCCATAATGCAGTGGGCCTCTTGAGGGGGAAATGAAGGACACTTTCCATCTGTTCTCTTTTCTGTCCTGAGTCTCAGAGTGGGCCCTGCACCTGGCAGGCAATCCATTCTAAGAGGAGCTGATAGGAACTGAAACAGTAGCTCTCCCTCACCAAGCTGTAGGATCACCATAGCCTTGAACACACACTGTCTTTCTAACATAGACCTCGATGCTGCCTGGGTCCTGTATTCAGTTTGAACTGTGCATATACTAGAGAGGAGCTCAGGGGCTGACACTAAGCTGCATGAGGAAGAGGTACAGGCTCGCATTGGCCCTGTGAGTTCATTGCCTGGCCATCCACGGCTAACATTCTTATTAGGTCGTGGCATCTCTAATTGTAATCTTTACCGCAAAGTTCTGTTTTCTTTCTTCTGGGGCTAATTGGAAAAGCAAGGATTTAAAGATCTTTTGTATGTTCTCAAGTTTGATGGTAATGAGTCTGAAGGCTGATATTTGATAAATAAATCATGGATAACAGTATATCCAGGGATTTGGCTGAGAGAATGGGATTGAGTAAGAGTATTTAGATCGTGTCGGTTCAGCGAAGAACAGGGAGTGAATATTCATGTGTTGTCCCTGTTCTGAGTGTATGGTAAGACTGTTTCAGCCTCTGGAGAAGGGGGTGCGTGTCCTCTTTCCGGTTTGGAAGTGGAGCTCTGGGATTGGTGTCTCATGACCAATCATGTGCCAGAGTGGTTATTCTTATTTAGAAATGCCTCTTGGCATCGAATACTGTAGCCAGCAAACAAACAAAAGATTCCTCACAAAAATAGATGCTTTGCTGTCAGCCTCTTGGCTTTGCAGGTGACTTGGCCCACAGGTCGACAGCACAGGGGTGACCTCACCTGCTGTCCTGGGCCTCAAATAGGCTGTGTCCCTATAATCAATCATTTTGACAATTAAGAATGTCATAATGGGTATCTGATGAGGTTCGTTGGCTGCAGATCTAAATCCTCTCCGCGGGCACTAATTTTATAACATTTGCTCAAAATATACCATGAATGACTCTGCACAGCTAAATGAGAAGTTAAAGTTGATGCTTATGAAAATCTTTCTTTCCTCCCTCCCTCCCTCTCTCCCTCCCTTCCTATTTCCCTCCTTCCTTCTCTGCTCCCTTTAGGAGAACAAGACTCATATGAAGGTCATATCACCATATCTGTCTACATCATGTCCTGTATTTGTCGTGTTGATACTACATGGGCTGTGCCCGTATCCTGTTTATGCCCATGTCTGTGTGTCTGTCTTGCCCATGTATCTGTCTAAAGCTCGGTGTCTTGATTGTCTTGAACTTTGTCAGGTCCTGTGGTTTGAGGGCTGGAGTCCGGAATTCTCAGAAGCGACTTGACTCTAAACAGTCTGTCTTCCCACCTTCTCGATGAAGGAAGAGCCAATTATAGCACAGGACACCAGAGGAAACAATGGCTCCTCAGGCTGTCTTGGGACCTGTCAGTCTGTGAGTGGTGTTAACTCTTTACAGGAGGCCAGGGTTCCCCCAAGGAGAACAAATGTCAGAGAGATTTGTCCACAGCAAGACCAAAGCGGAATGGCTTGCTGTTTGGAGACCACTGTGAGCCCTCTCTTCCACAGAGGCAAGGGCACAGTTCCAGATGTGAGAGGACACCACAGACATGTGGTAGTCTGGCAGTGTATTCTGGAGCTCCAGGTTATAACTTCTAGACCTCCATGCACACAACCCCCACATCCAGAACTGGTCAAACCAGACTGCCAGGCCCACCAAGACCTGCTCGTGGGTTGAACCATCTGGCTCATCCAACTCATCCCCTGAGGTTGATGATGAAGGTTCAGGAGAAGCACACCAAGGCCAGTGCTTCCAGGAGCAATTATACAGAGGAACAGGTCTGTGTGCTCGTGAGCTCAGGAAGCCATGGGAGAGAGTGTAGCTAGCTGCTCTTACTATCTTGATGCTCATGGTATACCAGATGTCCCGCTTCACAGTGGTAGGAGACAGACACTGAGCAGGCACACTTGACTGAAGTGCTTCTAGCCTTGGCTTTGTCGGCATGTTCTCAACTCCTGCGTGCATCATAAACATCATGCAATGCCTCAGAGCAAACCTGGCTATGAAGGTGAAGATGTGAACCCACTTCCCAGCTAGTGATGTGCCCCAGACCTCCTAAACCTCAAACTATTCTGGAGTAAGATGGATGGTGTGGGTTAGCAAAAGCTTGAGGAATGCAGAAGTGAAGCTCTTGATGCATCTCTTTCATCGCTGGATTCTTATTTACAGCATCGCAAGGCAGGCAATGTGTGCCTTTCCACAAGTGAGCATGGGAAAATCAACCACATTGTAAATTATTTCAGTGCAAGAATTTCTTAGCCCGTGTTTTGTCCTCTAGTGTGAGTGGTAGTCCCATTTAAACATGTATACAAGATGCTCTACGTGTGTTCGTGTTTCAGAGAAAGAACCATAGGGTCATTTCTTATCATAAATGTATGCAGAATTGCACAGTCATAGTAAAGCTCATAGTTTGGGTGTGCTTTGAGAACAGATTTGTGTTTGTCCTGTCATGCCTTCTGCAGGTCTGGAACTGAGTCTAGGAGTCGTTCCCATGGTTCACATTACGAGCTACACTGGGAGGCACTCTAAGTGCTGTCTTGGCTCTGTGAGTGTCTGGGTCTACTTCTGTTTAATTGAGCGACTACGCAACATGAATTCACACGGGGAGAAGGCTCACCTTACAGGTCCATCGTGCAGACTGTGTATGGTCTGAGTGTGTAACAGGGGCGTTGGGGCCAAGGGCATAGAAAGGTAGGAAGCTGGGCTGCCACTCACCTTTGAGGAGTATTACATATGCCTACCCAGTGCCCACTGGAGTGCACTAGTGAAACTGAAGCTTCTGCAGCATGGGTGCTTGCTACACACCACATGTGAGTACCAATGTCTGCATGCTCATCATGGAGCCTTGTGTACCATATCTGGGATTAGATACGTGTTGCCTGTGAACACACTTGCCTACCAAGGCTACAACGGAAGATTCTCTTTTTTTGGCCAAATGCTTTTGTCAACTGTCATGCATTATTTAACCAACAAAGAGACTATACCCCTCCCTCTTCTTCAACCAAATGTGGCTTCTGGGTGTAGTCCCTGTCTTACTGCAGTAGCCTGTCTGTGCCCACAAGAGCCTGCCACACAGGAGCATAGTTGGTCCAGCTTTGTGCCGTGTGTTCTTCATTGTTGTGTTCTGTTACACTGCAGGCAGGGCACCTAAAAGGCATTGGTACTCGCCTATGGTGTGGGCCTTTTTCTGCTTCTCCTCTGCATGGCCATATGCACAGCAGAGCTTGTAGAATGCTTTAGGAGATGGTGAGGCTGGGCATGAGCAGGACAAGTGTCGAGAGCAGTCTGTGGGAGAAATCACTATAAGCAGAAGGGTAGCCAAGTCCACAGTGCAAAGTGGTGGTGGTGGTGAGGTCACCGAGTACCACTTAGACATGAGACAGGGTAGGAACAATGGCTAATGGTTTGTCGTTGAAACGCTTCTTGACCATGGCATGCCCTCCAATCTCCCCAAAGCTCATGCTTACAATGGCCATTTTTCTTGTCAGATAGATGGGTGTGTTCAGTGTCTGGGACATTGTGGCAGCTTCCTCTGTAAGGTTGACTCTTCCACAGAGCGGCACTGATTGATTCTGCTACCCCATCTTCAGGTGACCAGGGACCATTTTGACAACAGAGGCATCTTTCCCTCCCTCCATTCATTTCCACGTTCAGATCAAGGGTCGCTGAGAAGGGCCTTCTGTTGTACGACTCGCATGGTTAAAACTGGTCTCTGCTGTGGCTGTGCATAGGGCTCATAAATACACCCTGGGTCAGGAGCCAGAGGTCGCTGTTCCTCATTGACCTCTGAGAGTTTTACATTCAGCCCTTGTTCATCTTCTCAGAGTCCATTAGTTTCATCTTATGTTAAGAAACCACTAGTATAAGGGTTATCCTAGACTGCTGCTATCACTAGTATAAGGGTTATACTAGACTGCTGCTATCACCAGAAAATACTTGGTTACTTAGTTGACTAGTCCATGTTAGTTTGGGGAATCGAATGGTTCTGCACCATACGCTGGTGATGTGCTTATCTTATGAATGGAACCTTAACCCATTAGGACTTTCCCTAGTAATGGTCATTTCTAGGACACCCTTTGTCCTTGGAAACAGAGTCCCCTCTTCAGGTTAACAAAAATTGAGCCACCAGGCCTTCTACCGAAGGGCCACTGCTTGTCAGATAAGATGGCTACCAGCCACCAGAGGTTTAGGATACTGCTAAGCGCTACAGGAGTGAAGGTTACCACCCTGGCTTGGTGACAGATCTGGACCTATCTGTCTATGATCCCAGGAGAGCAGCCTCCTGGGTAGAGGGACCCAGACATAGTGCTTGTTTTTTGCCCAGTGGCCTGCACTTACAACAGAAGCAGCGTCAGTCTGCTGAGAGGGCTGTTCCAAGCAGCCTCTGTGATGTGCACACACAGAGCTTCCCAGCCACCGTAGGGCTAAGGATGAGTTCAGAGCCGGGACTGCCATTGTGCTGCTTCCAGCTCTGGAGAGACTGAGGTTCTCTGTGGGATCCAGCGAAGCACTCCTCCCCCTTGGCGGACTATGGGCCTCCTTTTGAGTTAGGAATGAAACCCAGAATCAATTTCTTTCCCTAAAAGGTTTAGTTAGCTTTTATGGCTATACAACTGTGAAATGCAGAGTGCTGGTTAGCAGACAGACAGGCCAAGTTCTTGCTCCTGCCAGGTGACTTCTTGATATTACTACCTAAGGCATTGGTCTCCATCTTGGGGCCTTTACCCCAGTTTGGCTAGTCCTCACAGATCATAGACTCTGTGCCAGGAGCTTCTTGGCACATTTTCCTTGCCTCTTCTATCCTAGGCTGCAGTCACATCTGTCACCCTCATTTTGAAAGATGAAGAGATGCAGGGGGCGTGCCACTGGGAAGACATGCCACCAGACCTCCCCTCTGCAGAGGTCTCTGCCCTGCTCTGGTTCTCCAATGCCTTCAATACCCTGGTTCACTCAGCCATCCAGTTATCCTGGAATGCTCTCCTCTGCCTTCCCTAGCCATGGTAACTATGTTACCTTCCCTAGCCATGGTAACTATGTTACTGTATAGGGCCCTCCCAGATCCTTGTACTGTGAAAACAGGAACGCTCTGTCTGGGCCTCTGATGCTTTTACTTTCTGGTTAGCCAGGGGCACCAAGGACCACACCTGCAGGGCATCATCACCTGGAATAACTCAGCCCCAGTAACCTGCCGTGCCTCCTGACCTCCAGCATGTGTTTACTTTGCTGAGCCACAGCCTTCTCATCCAGATTCCAAGAAATTCTCAACTACCTCCCAGGAATCCTTGGGGCGAGAGCAAACTCTATATCTTCATTTCGGTCTCCCTGTGTCCCTGTGTCCCTTGCCGATAAATATTGTATAACACAATTTTAAAATCATTGAGTCATCGCTCAATGAATACTTTCAGGTAAATTTGTGCAGAACATTTAAGAAAGAGACCTGGAAAGCTTGCAGGAATTGGGGGGGGGATCTGTTAACACTCCCCAGGACAGAGCATTACACAGAAGAGGTGCAGGCAAATTGAGTGCAGCTTTGGAGCTTGCAATACAGTCTTACCCTCGTTACAGATTAGCTAAGCCTGACCAGTGGTGGCAGCCATTGTGCCCTGTGTTTGTAAGGCCTCTCAGAAATATCCTCTCTGCGTCATGAGTCAAATTAAGCTGTTGCTTTTGGAAAAAATAAACACAACTCAGTTGGGAGGGGGGGCAAACCAAAACCAAAACCTCCCCACGAGACTATGAGGTGATCTGTACAGAAGACGTGCTAGCAACAATGCTTGCAGTAGAGACAAGACCTTTTTGTCTGTCAGCCAGCTACAAAGTGTCCCACATCAAGGAGCTGTGTGAGGGATCTGTGCTTCCGTGCTCTGAGTCAAGTCTTGAAATAAAAGGCACCCACACACTTGAACTCAGGGAGTCCTCCAGACAGCGCTCAGCCACTTCACAAGGTTTTGTTAGAATCGTTCACCTGTGTCACTGTGAAAACTACCTGAAAATGGCGACACAACGGGGAGACCTGTGTGTGGCCCTGTGCTTTGTGGAGCTGCGTTGCTGGGGTCTGTGAGGAGGCTAACAGTGGGCACATGTGGTGAGGGGGCTGCCTACCATGTCAGAGTCAGAAAGCAGAGAGATGCACGGGGACTACAGGCAAGCCATGCCCTTCAAAAATACCCCAAGTAATTCCTCCAACCAGGATACCACCCCAATATCAGTTCATCCAGCTGTGAACTCATTGAAAGATTAATCATTGACAAGTCAGTCCTTTCATATAAAACCAGATGGGGACCAAACCTTGTTACTGGGGGCTATGTTACCTTGTATCCAAACCATGTCATGATCAATAAAATGATAACTATTGGGTGTTAAACGGACCAAGGTTGTAGTTTGCTAGGAGAGAAGACATTGGGCTACTGAACTCAGGTTAAATTACAGGAGCTCCAAAATAAGGTAAAGAATTTGAGACCATTTGCACCTTCTTGAGTGCATTAGGTTATCTCAAGCAGGATTACAAAGACAAGGACCAAAGCCATTATACTCACCAGATAAAATAACACAAAATAGTTGCTCATTAAAAGTAGACTTATTGGTAGATTGTAAGCAGAGTAGTTGGTAGCACATAGAGAAGAATTGATCCTACACACCTGCCATAGAGCCTCAACAGAAACTGCATGAAGACCACCAACAAGGAAGAAGAAACAAGTGGCTCATGGAAAACTGTGCCAACAGTCAACGCCTTCAGGAAGACACTCAACTTCACTTCTAATTTCTACCGGGCTTTAAAATGAGATTCTGTTTTTGGCCTGTCAGACCGACAGCCGATGTTAGCCAAGTCAGGGAAATGAGCTGCCATGTGGTAAAGGTTTATGGATTAAAAATGTCGGTGGGTCAGCCTGGCAGTTTAAAGTGAGCATAACTGGTTTTAGGAGTGTGGTGTGGGTCACTTGATAGTCATGTGCCTTGTGTGGCTCTGACATGCACATAGCCTGGGAGGGGTGCTCTGTCATTGTCTGTGCATGAAGAACTGGATGGGACAGACAGCTAAGGGTTTTGTGGCAGAAGTTCTGAAGAATAGACACACTATAGCAATCTCACTGAAACAAGCAGAGAGCTGATGAGGGTAGAGTCAGCAACAATGTCGCATAGAGAGGGGGTGTAGACAGCCTGAGAAGGTCCTGGCTTTTTTAATGTTGAGAACTTGTTTAGGAAGCCCAAGGGCTGCATATCCTGCAACCAGATCTGGATATGTTGGCCCAAGTGTTTCCTTCCTGGACACTCACAAAAAAGCTCTCTCTTCAAGGTCACTTAAACATTGCCCATGTTTGCAGTGCAGGGCGCTGGTAACTCTATAGGGACAAGAAACATGGCATAAGTTCCCGGTTGGAGGACCACCAGCCCAGCAAGCAGACAACCTCCAGCAGAGAAAACTAATAAATCTATCGATTGCTCGCAGGGCCCAGGGCCCAGGGCTGTAGCTGCAAATGCCTTTGGCAGCAAGTTCCACTGGATGGAAGGTCAATTTGCTTCCTTCTGTCCTCTCGGAGTGCAGGATGTTCACAAGGACACTTCCATATGCCCGCTAGTGACTTGATGACTGTGTATGTGGTTAGTACGGAATGCCACTGGGAGTGTGAAGGGGATTTCATGACCTGTGGTTCTTTAAGATGTTAGGAAAGAATATTACCTTATTTAAGCATCAATTAAGGAAAGATCAGATAAAGAGAAACCTGTAAGAGAAATCACTGCAGCAGAACTCCTTGTCCGTGTACAGTGCATATTACTGTTGTGACCAAAGGTGCTGTCACTGTGAAGAGCTATCCTAGCCTCAGACAGGACTTTGTAAGGCTAGCAGATTTTTGCTTGATGGGGAAATGGCCTTGTGAATGAATTGTGCTTGGACCACGGGCGCAACCCTGTCTTTGAGTCCCTGTTGCCTCCCAAGTACCCACCATCACGTAAATGTGAAGGCACCAACTCCCCTGAGACACACAGATGTCACCGGGGACTCCAGACTCCCTTACATTGCTTCGAGATGTTTGGAAACTCAACCAATTTGCATGCAAGCGCTCCCGGAAATTAAAAGTATGGTTCCACAAATTTTGCAAGGAGGAGTTGGAAGAAACTGGGAAGATGGCAAAGAGAAGAGAAAAGGAGAGTGAACAAATGCTTCCCATGAGGTCCAGCACATGCTGGGGAAGGTTCTGTAGGAGCATAAGGAAGTGGCACAGAGAACTTAACGCCTTAGAAAATTCTAGAAAAAGCTCTAGACCTGACCAACAGTGTCCTCCATGTCATAAGGCATAGGAAGAGAAAGGAAATGCACTGCCTTACAGCTTCACATTGGCGGTCTCCGGTGCAACCATGCTGAGTCCATTAACCTTGCAGTATCACTGGATTTGTGTCAAAACATACATTTCTCAGATAGGTCAAAGGTGAAATTTTCCATTTAAAAATGAGAATGAAGCAAATTGGAGTGGGGTGGGCAGAGCTGAGCACAGGCCGTGGCCAGGGTATCAAGGGGAGGGTGGGTTTGAATGACTTGTGCAGCGTCTGTTAGAAAATTGCTGGGCTGCCTCTCCGTCATGGCCTGCGACAGTGAGGAAGTGCTGGTGACAGACATACAGCTGTGACAATCTCACAGTTGTGTGAGAGTCCGTGTGCCATGGACGTGTGCTTAGAGACAGCTGAAGTGGCAAGTGTTGCACTCTATGTGTGTGTGTGTCTGTGTGTGTTTTATGTTTTTATCGTAATGTTTTGACATTATAATGACATCATTTTCCTCTTACTTTCTTCTAACCTTTCTGTGCACCCCCTTGCTCTCAAATTCAGAACCTTTCTTTCTTTAGTTGTCAGTAAATACACCCTGCTTAGTCCATATAATATCACCTAGATGTGTATGATCTTAGGGTGGGCTACTTGTACTAGATGACTAACTTGGGGTCTCTTCCCTGGAAGGTTATTTCTTCTGTTCTCGCCATTCCTCAGTTGTCTGTGGTTCTTTGTCTAGGGTTGAAGCCCCGGGAGCCTTGACCCTCCCATCATAGCCCATCTGTTGAGGTTCTTACACAAGATGAGCATGTGAAGAGTCAACAGAGCCGAATCTGGCCCCATGGATGAGATTCTTGGTGGTGGCGTTCTCCACGTCATCAGGCATCCATGTGGAGCCCAGCTCTTGCTTCAGCAGGAAGGGAGGGAGACCAGGACAGTGGGGGAAGCATTTGGTGTCTTTGAACTTAGGATGTCAGTGACAACACAGATTCAGTAGCAAACCCAAGCTTTGATGCTCTCATGCATGCTCAAGGTGAGTCTAGTACCCATTGGGCTGGGTTATAGATGAGATAGGGGGACCCACACAGGCCATGCATGGAGCTCACAGAGCATGCTGCTGTGTTTGGTTGCCAAAGGGGAAACTTTCTCCATGCAGTGAGGGTATGGCCAGAAGTAGGGGGAGGGTTTGGAAAGCATTGGTGAGATAAAGAGAAGCAGAGAAGTGGGTGCGAGTCCTCATGCAATGCAAGATAAAGACATGTGAATTCATTGGCTTCCTATGACAACGGTACCTGAACATACTTACAGGGACAGGGAGTCATCAGACCAGAAAAGGAAGAGGAGGGCTTGCTCAGCAGAGGAAGGATTCAGAGAGGTGACTTTCTCCTTGACAGGAAGGGACAAAGGATGGGACCAGTGATTGTCAGTGCAGTCTCTGGAACTCAGAAGGAACTAAAATAACGATCAAAGAAAAAGGTGACTATTTGGAATGAGGCAAGGAAGGACAATCAGCAGGAACATGTTGGACGGGAGAGCTATTGAGAGGGCGGCCATTGAGACTGTTGAGACTTGGGGTTGTACCAATGTACACGTCTTGTGATGCCCATTCCCTTGGCTCAGCGTCCTGAACAGAAAGTGCTGAATGGCTAGCGTTTCCTGACCTCAGAGTCTGCAGAAGGAAGAGCGCAGAAAGAGAACTGCTTATCCATCAAATATTCTTTATCTCTGTCCTTCCCTTAGTGACATTTGAGCAATGTGAGGCTCTGTGGTCACAGCAAGATCCAAAGCAAGAGCTCTCCAGGACCATGGGCACAGAGCCACCTATAACAGTCTCCTGTTACATAATTACTAAGATATCAGCTTCTCCAGTTCCCCAGGGGTAGAGCCAACACACAGAACTGGGCCCAGGTTGCCCCTGGTGAGGAGATATGGGGAACTCTCACCAGTGCATAACAACAGAACTGTAGAGGTCCAAATGAGTTGCCTTAAGTCATCAAGGGAAGGAAGACACATTATGAGTAGGGTTCACTTCTGAGATAGGGGAGTCTAGGAACAGCAGACATTGAGCGTTTTTGGAGTGTATGTGGTAGGGAACTGGAAGGAGTCACTCAGAAATAGGTATTGACACCAGATCTCTAGGACTTGGTTTCAGTGGTTAACACTCTGAGGCTCAGAGTTAGACAACAGGATGTGGTAAAGACCTCTGAGGAGGAAGGAGGCATGTCAGGCTACAGGATGCATGCTGTGGAGGTGACCAGCTCCCCAAGAGCTTTTAGTACCTGCAGCTCTGGTGTCTCACCTGGGAAACATCCGTGCTGCATGCATGGTGACGTGATTGCGTGTTGAACCCAGTGTGACACACGGGGACAAATAGGGAAAGCAAACATGGGTCTTTCCTTGCTGAGCCAGAGAGCCACTTGTGAGCATATGACTAAACGAAAGCAAACACACTCTGTCTGCCGTTGTCGCTAATAGACTCTGCTTGCTTGCTTGCTTGCTTCTTTTTACATATTTGCTTTGAATTTTAATTCCAAAATCGTAACCTTATATACTGTGGAAAGTAGAGGCATGAGAGCGGAGAGAGCTGCTACCGAGAACGGTACCACACAGTCCGCTCTGAACACCAGCATCACCAAGCCGGTTCCATCTACTGCATGATGACCTGGCCAAAGAAAAACTCACGAAC
The DNA here is from genome assembly GCA_902729485.2 of Mus minutoides. NCBI lineage: Eukaryota > Metazoa > Chordata > Mammalia > Rodentia > Muridae > Mus > Mus minutoides. The sequence goes on along the minus strand of LR749986.1, from coordinate 939,030 downwards.
TCATGGTGGCTCTGAGGCTGTATGTTGTGTTCCTGATATTACTCTGGCATCTTTAAAATAATTTTAATGTATACATTAGAGGCCTTCAAGGTGAGAAAACAGGATATAGAAACACAATGGAAAGGCTACCATGGAGAAGGTCAGCTGGCTTTTCGGCACGTCACCGTTGCTTTTTTGTGATAAAAGTAGCCAAGAGCCATTTATCTAACAGCTCCTCTCACAGGGTGCTGCTCTCTCTCATGGGTCTCACGCTGCACGCCAGCTCTCCAGCTTGTCAATCCAAACGTGGCTCTGCTTTGAACCCTCTGACCCACTCTCACACCCAGCCAGCTTCAGATCGGGGCTTTGTTCTCAGGCTGTGCCTTTGAACGGCTTCCTTCCTTTCTCGTGCACTGCTCAGCTCACGCGGACTGTGTTCTTCCGTGCCTGCCTCCTTTCACTTGGTCTATCCTGTATGGTAACTAATGGCAGGGCTCTCCCTCTCTGAAGACTATGTGGCATCCCCCTGTATTCACATGCCTCTGTCTGTAGGCAGCTTCCATATCTTGGTCACAAAGCTGTTGCAGTAGTGAACTTGAGTATATGGAAGTCTTCAGAGGTGGTCACAGCCTAACTCTTGGGTCAGCACTCAGGAGTGGGTCCTGTGGTTCTGTTTTTTCTTTCCTTAGGGTTCTTTATGCTGGTCCTGTAAGGCTGTACTGACTGGTGCTGCCACCGGTGGTGTTTGGGGCTCCTTTATGCATGCCCTTACCCATATTTGTCAGTTCTGAGTGCTGAAATACTCTAGTATTCAGAGAGCTGTTCCCCTCCAAGGGAGAAGAATATCTTTCCTGTGTTAGAGGAGATTCTCCCCAGAGGGCTTGGAGAGCATTCCTGACTCCAATCTTGGGCTCATTTCTAAATGCCTCCTGACAATTAGATTGGGTCACAAGTGGACAATGGAAAACCTTTTCTCGGTTCCTAATCAAAGTCTCCTTTTCTCCTGGAAGCTCTCAGCAATCGAGATCCCAGTATCCAGTCAGCCTCCTCCGACCACCTCAAAGTCTGAGCCCCCGTATACTATCCCTAGTGTCACAGGGTCGCTTTCCTCGCTGAGCCCAAGAGCCACTGTTGAGAATGGAGCCGAGTGAAAACAAATAATACTGTGTCTGCAATTGTTTCAAAGAGACTGGTTATTTTCATATTAGCTTTGAATTTTAATTGACCTTACATGCTGTGGAGACCAACTGGGCGTCAAACTGATCAAACTGTCCTGCTAATGAACTGGAGTTGTCCTCTGTCTCTAGAGATTCAGGAAACCTGGCTCAGCAGTTCTCGACTTCAGCAAACGCACTGACTTGAGCGAGATAATTGTATAGCACGGGCTGCGATCCCTGCCACTCTTTCTTGTGGATAATTGCAGTTTGGTGTTACTGGGCATCCGCGGTCTGACTTTGACAAGTGCATATCTGTTTGTGTGTATGCTTCTCATATGTGTGTATTTGTTAGATGGGATTCCTTTTTTTTCCCTCCCCAAAGGCAGAAAAATTGGTTTTGTTATAAACATAAAGCAACGGCTTCTGGAAGGGACTCGGGCTTGTTGATCTCTCACACAGCATCATTGTCATAGAAAATTATGTATTCAATGATTGCTAAGAACTGACTGACTTAGTTCAGGGTCTTTCAAATGGCTGCTTCTGTCAATGGGCAACATTGGACAATCCTTCGTGAGGGACTTTCTGCATAGTATAGAGTACCCAACTCCACTGTTGGACTTCACCCACCACTTACCTACCATGTAACAAATAAATGTGTCTCCCTTAGGTTCCTCAGGTACCTGGGGCCCCAGTGCATTGCCCATGGAGGGTAAACTGTGATCTGGAGGAAACACTCTGTAATCACCAGTTTCAGACACCCCCTCCCCCAATGTAAGTTCAAGAAGAGAGATGAATACAGGGAGAGGGCCCAAATCTCTCCCCACTGTGCCTGTGGATGTCACTGGGAGGGGGGCAAGCTTATTCAATCATTTTGATGGGCCTAAGAGCACTGGTAGCAGGAAAAATAAACATGATTTCCAGTCTGTGGGTTTCCAGAAAAGACTAGGCTCAAACTGAATATTAAGTAGATGGGACTCTCACCAATCTGTGGAGGGAACTGCCATTATAGTATGAAGGAAGAATGCATTCATATTCTCTTTTTGAGATGGACATTCATCTTCTGCTCTCTGGACCACAGTAACCTCTCCAGGAATCATGTTACTTACTGCCTTACAGATTCTCTGGTCTGCAAACAGAAGCTAGTGGGACCTCTTCACTTCCACACCTGTGTGAGCTGGTTTCTCCCTCCCCTATTCCTGGACCAGTCTCAGTCAGTCTCTCTCTCTCTCTCTCTCTCTCTCTCTCTCTCTCTCTCTCTTTCTCTCTCTCTCTCTCGATATGTAGATAGATAGATAGATAGATAGATAGATAGATAGATGTGCCTCTGTGTGTGTGTGTGTGTGTGTGTGTGTGTGTGTGTGTGTGTCTGTGTGTGTGTCTGTGTGTGTTTGTATACATGTCTCCTATGGGTGCCTTTTTCTCTAAAGGACTTCAGTGAATAACTGATGGTATGCATACTCTCCATAAGTAGGAGAATGCAGTGAGTCGATCAGCTAAAACATGTTGTTCACTCCTGGGAGCATCAGAGGCTGACACATGGAGTGGGCAGCGAGATGACCTTCAAGTGCACGCCTTTTCCTGTGACCTCGAGCTTCAGTCAGCACCTAGTCACCCAAGAGTGGCCCTAATCCCACTGGCTTCAAACAGTACTTTGCATCCTTTTGAGAGATGGATGTAAGGTGAGCATGTCAGGAGTAGCAATATGGAAACAGCACTGTGAGTAGTTTTGGCCTCATGAGGGCAGAGCTCATAGCAAAACCAATATTGCAGGCTCTCGGTGTTGACCAGCTTCCACACACTGGAAATATTGATTTAGGCATCTCCTTGGTCCCCATCCTCTCCCTTCAAATGTGTCTATCTAGTGCTTATCTGCAGGGTGAGTCTTCAGTCATGAGCATGCATTGTAAGGTCAAAAAGTAAAATCCAAGTCATTGTTAATGGTTCTGTAGCTGCTAATTTTCTGGTATGGGAGATCTATCGGGCCTGGTCTTCAGCATGCAGAAACAACCAAATAATTAAAAACCCAGCACAGTGCCCTAAGTGACCAGGACTGACAACACTCAGTGTTTCACACAGCAACAACACCCCGTGACTCACTCCGTCTGCTGTTACTCTCCTAGCAGCCTCTTGTGTTTTTCTTGGTTTATTCAGTGAACTTCCTCAAACTGCTATTCTTCATTGAGCTGCCGTGTATTACTTTGGAGCAGTTAATTTTTATGGCCCTGTCCTAAATTGTCTGCCCTGAAAATACCTTTTGAGTTTTAGTGAGATGTAAAAACAGTGTATTCAAGATATTTTAATGGGTTTTATTTTTTTTTCTTACAACTCCATAGTTTTATACGGTACTTTGTTACATCATATGTGCTAAACCAATATTTCTCTGGACTTTCTTTACAGAACTTCAGTGTATGGAAGGCTTGTTGTCAGTAATGTGCCTGACCACACAAGCACAAGGAGTTCCATCTCCAGCACCCACATAGAAGAGCTAAGTTTGGGGTTGCGCTTAGAATGCCAGGACTGGGGAGGTGGGGACAGACTAGGCCAGCCAGACTATCTAATCAGTGGGTTCCAGGTTCCCAGTGAGAGACCTAGCCTTTAAAAAAAGGGTGGGGGGGTTAATGGGCTTCTTAGGAATGACACCCATGCACCCACACACTCACACTCACAGGTCACATAAGGACTCGGGGGCATGGACAGAGCTTACCAGGAGCATGCTGTCCTTGGGAGACCAGCAGGCACCTCCTCTGTGCCCTAGTATGTGTTTTCCAGCTTGGAACTTCATGTTTGAGCCATGAGATTTCAGATGCCCACGGGTGCATGTTTCCTAACTAGGCAGTCCTGTCTATTACTGTTGCTTTGCCTGGACTTTCCTCCAAAGAGGGATGCATCCTTCCACTCCTAGATCAAATATTCCTTCCCCATGGAAGTTTCCTGTCCTCGAGGTACCAGAGCCTTTCCATTTCTGAGCTTCCAGCCTCTCCCTGCAGGGGCCACTGTTCTAAGGTTCACAGAAGACACCCAATTTCCTGTGTGCTTTCATTATGGACTGAAGTCCTCCTGTGGTCTTCCTCACCGCTACAGCCTCTTAGCCTAGTTCAGTTCCTATAACTATGCACTCCTTGTTGGTATATATTTTAATGGATAAAGCAAATACAAGATGAAGCACAGGGATAGGAAATGAGAAGAACAGAGAGATGGATGGAGATGCATAAGCACAGATGAAGGAAGGAATGACTGCTGTGACAAATGAATCTTACCGGAGAAAGGAAAATATGGTCGAGATGCTGAAAAGGCATAAAAAACAAATTTTTCCCAGACGACTCAATGAAGGACAAGCAGCTGTTATTCCGATTCTCAAAAAGCTATTGACAATTTCGCATTAAATCAGACAAGTTGTTCTAGAAACCTTAAAAATACTTTGCATATATATATATATATATATATATATATATATATATATATATATATATATTGCCTTCAAATCGGGGAAGACAGAGTAGTTGGAGTCAATTCTCATGAATAAGAGAGACGGAAGGGAGCCAAACACCTGTGATTCATCACTGGAATGAGAAATGCTCTTGACTCAGAAGGGCACCATTGAGTCCCAAATCTGTAGTTTCCCTGAACACAGGGACAAGATGGTGGAGAGACAGAAATCTTCATGAAGCTACAGGAAATGGGCAGTAACCCCCTGCTGTCCTCAAAAAGGATCCAGCGTGATAAACACTTGTAGACATATGGTATCAACTGTGTGCATACGATCACTGAATGATGGGTCCTTGCAGAAATACAGTATCAACTGTGTGCTTGCTGAATGATAGGCCCTTGTGTGTCCACAGAAAGAACCTTGGAGTCATTATAATCCACTCCCCAGCAACATGTAATCAGAGGGATCCCAGTATTCCAAAAGGATAAGTCATTTCTCCTGAGCATGCATCTGAGGGCTAGGATTTCTTCCGTAGTCACCCTAGTGAGTGGACAGTGGGCCACCAAGGCTAGAAACTTCAGCTCCATAGAGGAGCACGTCAGGGTGAGCCCGCAGCTTCAATGATAAGGTAAGGGTCAGCCAAGCACAGTGGAGCCTGCCAAGATTGGTGACAGGAAGTCTTTGGAATGCTTGATCCGGGTCAGGCTAGTGTCAGCATGGAAGTAAGGAGAGGACCTGCTAAATTGTGCCCTGTGAACTGTATTCTCGGGGCTTTCATTGCTCGCTCAAGTCTTGGTGGCTTTTGTCCTCAGCAGGTCTTGACTTAAAAGTGTCACTTAACCTGTTCTTTTTCTCAGTGACACAATAACTGTATTCTGGTTGGTTTTTTTTTGTTTGTTTGTTTGTTTTGCCGTGGGGTGAATGAGTGTGTTATGTGAGTGAGTGAGTTTTATTTTGGCGAGGCGGGGAGGGGTGAGGAGGGCCTGTGGTGCATTTGTGTGACTTTCAGCCCTATATTCTGTATGTTCAGCAGTCAAGAGACTGCCCTGTTCCATTGTTTGGGTTTTCATGCAGACTTCAAAAGCATCATTGATCAGCTCCTGAGAGTCAGTTGAACCAGTAACCCCCTGCCCTCTCCTGAGGCAAGCAGTAGGGAGTCTGGCTGTTTCCCTACAGTCCAACTCTTCCATTCCTTGGCAACCCATGTGTGAAGGCAGTCACAGGACCATGTGCAGGGGAAGGGGCTGTTATGACAACACAAGAGGCTCCTCTTACTTACATAATATTGTAGCCACGTGTTAAGTCACCGGTACCCGAGCTGTTCTTATTAAGTGCGGGTGACAAAATCTCTTTCTTATAACCTTCTTCTAGTGATACAGTATTACAAATTCAGTTACAGAAACAGTGTTACAGTTACATATTCTTTGCCTTTCTAAGTCCCTTAGTGTAAGTTTTCTTCTTGATCCAAGTCATTATTCAGGAATTTCTGTGAATACTGTAGTACATACTAAGTGTTCCATTTCACAGGGATACCTTAGCCTGGGTTAGCTCATTTACACCATCCATTTCACAGGGATACCTTAGCCTGGGTTAGCTCATTTACACCATCCATTTCACAGGGATACCTTAGCCTGGGTTAGCTCATTTACAATGGTCTTTACTGTGATGATTTTCTTTCTACCAAACATCCTTCACTCAACCAAAACCCAGCTACCAACTCTCCAAAGTATGGCATGCCCAGCTGTTGTGGTTCTCCCTCATCATACCGACTTTCCTTCCTGATCCCATCTTGATTGAAATTCTGTGATCATCTATGTTCAGATGGGTCAGTGCCATTCCCAGCATGCTCAGCTTCATGTAGTTTTTTTGTCATCTTGACCGGTTTGGCATGAATATTCTCTGTCTTGTGTGTGGACATTTGAACAGCTGTTTTAAGGATGTACAGAGTACCGCCTTCCCAAAGAGCAAAGGACCCTTTTCTTGATGTTGTAGAAAAAAAGTTGTGCTGTGACTTTTTCCACTCAGAACAGACAAACCACAAGTCACTCCAAAAACTGCTAAGCTGAAGAGCGCAGAATAATTCATTGAAATATGCACCATAGATATTTCAGTTTTCTGGTTCAGAGGCAGAAATCCCCGTTCTGTGGGCAGTAGCCTCTATTATCTGTGAGCGGAGTCTACCATTCATTCTTTATAATTCCAAGTGCTTTTTAACCTGAAGGTGTGCACACATGCCCTGTTTACATACATAAGTTTCTATACTTTGAATAAAGTTGTGACTGTAATCCATCCATTATCATCAAGTTCTTAGGGCTCCAGAGTAATGATGTTGCCACAAGTCACACATAATAAGTAACTAGGCCAACAAAATATATCAATACCTTTATAATATGTAGGCCAACAGAAATTGAAAATATAGAACTGGTCTAATGCTATTTATTTGGTCTTACTATAATCCCATGATGTTCCATAGGAGGGGTTAGTTTGTTAAAAGTTGAAAACAGAAAAAAATTATATTTCTATATATTTATACATAATTGAGAAACTGTTAATGGTCAAGAAGCAAGCCTATGTGTTTAGTACACAAAGGAACTGTCCCCAGAGACACTGATTTCCCTGTGTCCACTATCCACAGCACTGGTCCTCAGAACATCCTGCAAATTGTTTGGGGCTGTTACCTGACTTTGCAGAGAGTTCTGCTAAGCCTCCCTGTAGGCTCCTTATCATCAGGGGGTGTGACAAACATAGAGGCTGCAGGGCAAGGACTTCCCTCTGACGAGTGTAACAATGTTGTGTCTTTAGGATCATGTCATCCCAAAGACACAACACTGACGTCTGCCATGGCTGAAGCTCTGCTCCCCTCACCCCTCGAAGATATGGCTTGTGAATGTGACACTTGGGACCTACATAAGCACCATCAGGAAACCTCACAGGGCCCGTTGAGACTAAGTGGCGCAGGGGAGTCTCTTCTTGGGGGATGCTAAGAAAACAGAAATCTGACTCTCACTTTTATAAATGAATGTCCTTGTACAGATCCATCTCATGAAGACGAAAGACTGAACAAAGGACTGGGGTAAGGGAAAGGAATGTGGTTAGTAATAGTACACTTGGGTCCATGCTGACTGAGGTCACCCTGTCACCTCTACCAGCTGTGACACGGGTTCTTACTGCCCAGCATATTTAGACACAGCACATCCACTTAGTGCTCAAGGAACACAGGAGAGCTAAGGACTCATCAACAGGGCTGCAGGGAAGCATGGCGCCTCCACACTTAGGACGGGACATGTTGATTCCCACCGGCATCTCCAGCTACTGAGAACTAGGGATGCTGAGGGTGGAGTTCTGTTGTGTTTAAGTTAAATGACTATATGGTTGAAACAAATGGGTTAAGTGATGTCAGGATTAGGTGATGTCTACATTGCCCGCTGTGTGCATTCAGAGCAGTACTGGAAAGGTCTGGATGTGGTAGGCTCCTGCTGTCTGGGGTAGGCAGAGGAAAAATGGTAATGGGCTATTCCATCTACCAACTGTTCATATGTTGACAGTTTTCCAGGTGCATGGTAGCTAGGTGTTACATGATCTCTAGTCTTATAATGGTGGTTGTGGGGGATTTTTTCAGAAGGATTCGAGAAGTGAGTTTAGCTAAGGTGCTGGATCCCAAGAGGAACTCTTCTGTGAAATATGCATCCCTACTAGAACTGAAGTCTCGCTGCTAGCAGCTATAGGCTTAGGGTTCTGTGAGGCCCTTGGGTGTTTGTGTGAGGACATTTAAGGTTGATGTCCAGCAAAGTGCAACTCTTTGGGGATGTAAATGCCATACTCAGAGTCTCAGGAATCTGTGATGTCATAGATAGGCCCCAGAAGAGGAAGCATCCCCCCTAAGCAAGCCCTTCCTTGGAGATGTGACCCCAAATTTTTATATGAAAAGAAACATTCGGGCAAGCGTAGGAACAGCCGTGCACCTCGCTCCAAGTCTGCAGCAGCAGCAGCACACTGCATTCTGTGCTCTGTATCTGGAGCAGGTTGCATACATTAAATAAATTCTAAACACTTCTTCTCGGATCCCCCAAGAGAACAGGGCAGAAGAAGCTCCCTCTGAGTCATAGACAGTTTGTGGAGTGATGGTCCAGATTACTCCCCATAGTGAGAACTCATGGATATCCGTCGCTGGATCAGACCCCGTGGGTGTGCAGTTCTGGGCTCCTCTATTAAGAAGTGAGCTCCGGGAGATGACGAAGCCACGCTGGTTCCTCAGCAGCCCTCACCTGCTCCCGTGAGATTTAGCTACAGCGTTCTTTCTGCCGAACCCTGATTTTCCTAATTGAAACGTTTCCTTTAGCTTTCTTAGTTCCTGTCAAGAACAAAAAGAAAGCCCTGTTTGTTTTCTGTCCCTCTAGGTGTGACTGTTACTATGGACCTGGATAGTTCAACTCCTGAATTTTTGGTTCCTTGATTTAAAATATTTTTCCACACAGTGAAAAGCTGTTTTTTTTTTTTTAGCACCCTCTCTCCCTCTGGCGATGTTTCTAGAGATCTTATTCCCAGGTAGAGGCTAAGAATTTGAAAGAACTATAGGTATATAGGTCGCTTACCATGGACAAGCAATCTGTTTCTCATTATCCTTAGGGAGAAAGGGCAAATAGGGAGGATTTCTGGGCACAAAATGGCCCTCTAAGTACCTGGCATAGGACACACCTGCCTGCTCACTTCCATCTCTCTCCTGCTTTTCCCCACCAGCCAACCTGCCACATCCTAAGGCTAGTGAGGTGTTGCCTCAGGATATAGACATCCATAACACAAGTGTTTCTGTCACCAAGGTAAAGATGTCCAGATCATCCTCACAAGGCAGACAAGAGACAGTCTTTTAGGGAATCTACTTTAAAATAATAAATGAATAGCTAAACTTCACAGCTGAGCCTAAGCCCATGGTGGTTATTCCACGTACACATTGGAGCTTGGCCAGGAGATGTTTATTTATTTTTAATCGTAAGTGAAAGTGAGCAGAGCCTGTAAGCAGAAGTTAGCCTCTCTTCTTACCATTCCATGCTGCTAGTCTTCCTCGGTTCCGGGGGACAGTTTGTCTGAATAAGGGGGGCCTGGGAACTGATGTAGATCTTGCCAGTCTTCCCAAGCCACATCCCATTTCTCACTCAAGAGGGGCTGAGGAATCTCTGTCTTCCACCATTCCTGGCTTGCTGATGTCTGGCCTGAGTTGGCCCTGCTGTCTTAATAGTAACCATTTCTTCTACCCCGGCCCAGCTGCATAAGGTACCAATGCTTTCAAGATTGGTGGTGTTGTGTTCTATTCTAGAAGTGCTGGCCCTGAGCTGTTCCGAAAGCTCAACCCTAAGAGAGACTGCTTATGAGCCTGGGTAGCTGTGGTTAGCAAGACCTTCTCTCCTCTTGTCGAATGCTCAGAACAATTAAGTTCACAGTAGCTGTGCATACTGGTAACAGGCATTTAGGAAACGTTTGGAAGGAGAAAAATAGGTGGAAAAATTGGAGTGGATCGGGCATCAGGAGCAGCTATGCCATGTGACGAGGAAATCATGAAGACTAATCTCTCTCAAGGTGACTCCTGTATCCCTACACTCAGTCCTCAGAGAAGGGATGCTAGCAAAGCACCGTACATTAGGTCAAAAAGAACTTAAATAACCAAGCAGCACAGAAGGCTTTCGCACGGCCAGCTCACTCCCACAGCCGGAATGAACTTAGCAGAGCTAGCAGCCGAGGACCCAAAGCTCTTCCCAAGAGGCCATTGGACAGAAGCTTTGAAAAACACTGACAAATGTAGTCTGATATCTGTATACATCAAATAGAGAGAGCAAACATTCTTTAAGGTAGTCACACAAAATGTGTTTACTAGTTAGGTAAATGTATTACTGATTAGGTTTCTGGTTGGTAGAGATCAGGTCCTTGGATAGGGTTCTGGTTGGTAGAGCCACAGTCATTGGTCAGAGTTCTGATTGGTAGAGCCACAGTCATTGGTTAGTTTCTGATTGGTAGAGATTCAGTCAATGGTTGGGATCTGGTTGGTAGAGCCATGGTCATTGGTTGTGTTACGATTAGTAGAACCACAGTTGTTGTCTAGGTTCTGCTTGGTAGAGATCCAGTCATTGGTTGGGTTGTGGTTGGTAAAGCCATAGTCATTGGTTGGGTTCTGATTGGTAGAGCCACAGACATTGGTTAGGTTGTGGTTGGCTGAGATCCAGTCATTGGTTGGGTTCTGATTGGTAGAGCCACAGTCATTGGTCAGGTTGTAGTTGGTAGAGCCACAGTCATTGGTCAGGTTGTAGTTGGTAGAGCCACAGTCATTGGTCAGGTTGTAGTTGGTAGAGCTATGATCTGGAGTTGTGATGCTAAGTCTTCTACTTTCTATTCACTATTCTAGTTTGTTTATATAGAAGAAGCATCAAGCATTGGGCTCATCCCAATCTAACCCCATCCCACCATACCCCGTTACATTTTCTATCAGACAGTGGTCTCTTTCACCTGCCAGGAACTCATGACCCCAAGGCCATCTTACTCATGACTGTGGTTCACGGCCAGACCCAGTTCTGGAGAGACAAGAGGCGAGAGATTAGGAGCCAAGGAAGAAATCCCAGATTTATTTCTTGATATGTGAAGTGGAGTTTTCCCTGAGGTAGAATGCTAATCTTTCAACAAAAAATAAACTCAAGCATAAAGCTTACTGAAGACTCATTCCTAAGGATGAACTTCTGCGGCCACCAAGATGAAGACAGAAAACATGGCTTCTTAGTGCAACAGAGAACCAAATGTGCTCAGATACAGTACTGCCGTGGTACAGTGGGAAGGTGCCAGGTACCCTGTCATCTCTCCACCTATAAGCTCCTCTTCCATGATGCAGGTCAAGGTGCCTCTGTCTACACTGGGTCATGCTCGGTGCTTGCTTTCTCATACCCTCCCACCAAAGCACAGAGGTCCCCTGTGTCCACTTAGAAATGATTGAGGCATCATGTGTCTGATCCGGCAGGGGCAGTGTGGCCAGTAACTGTGGGGTGAGGGAATACAAAGAAAATGTTTGACGATGGTTATACTAGGCATTCCTCTTAATTTGGAGATGTTCAGCAGAAACCCTTGTACCACAGAGTAAAAACAGACAAGAGAGATTCAGTGCATGCACAGAAGTGTAATTCATTTTTAATGAGAACAGTTATGTTACGGTAGGTAAAATAAACCACGAAGTGGAATTTTGCCCTTTGGGTAATGTTACGGCTCATTAACGGGCTTCAGTGTTCACGTTCAAAATGACATTCTTGGCAAAAAAGATTTTAATCCCTATATGTTATCAATGATCTGTGGTTCCTTTGGTTGGATTTTAATTTAGATTCTAAATAAGCTTTTGGAATCATCCTTGCTGGAAATAAGAAGGAAATAATCGCGCTGACTAAGTGTTAAGAGGCTCATTACTCTCAGCTGAGGAGTCACCTATAGACATTAATGTCCTGCTTATTCACATGCAAAGAGAACATTGTCTCCCCCCCCCAACACACACACTCCAAAGGTCACTCAGGCAGATACCAGAGACTGAGGACTGTGGAGTGTAAGCTGCCTTTTGATGGTGGGTGTGGTGGCAAGATTTAGACATCCAGAAAACCTGGATCCATACACTCCCTGGCAACAACACTACCATAGCAAACCCATTTCCTCTGACATGTTTACTAAAGAAACCATAAATAATAGCAACAGTGATAATGGCTAGTAATAGACTCTCTTTATAGAGGCTTTTATTATATATATATATATATATATATATATATATATATATATATATATATATATAATATAGCATATACACACATACATACACATATACATAGTTTTAATGACTCTTTTAAAATGAAAGACCAGGTGTCCATTTTCACCCCAGCCTGGAAGAGCAGACATAAGATATAACGGGTGACCGGTCAGTGTCCGGCCCTCCGAGGCTCACACCACTGTCTCTGATCTTTGAGGCTTTGACAAAGTGTCACCCGTCTTTGCTGTCTGAGGCTGTTCATTTGGAAAGAGGCCTTCACTGAGGACAGAGGAAGGGCTTAGACCTGGGCATGACTGTGAACTCTAAGGTGTTAAGCCAAAGTAGCTACTTTCTGTTACCTTATTACAGTTTATAGTTCCAGGGAAGAAAAATATCAGTCATCAGCCTTTCATAACCATCAGATCTCCTGACTGATATATAACTATAATCACTGTGTTCACGCGTTAATTCATTTCTAGAACTCCTTTAAAGACTAAACCTCACTATCTTTACATTTTTATTAATTTTTTTTTTTTTAGTAGTAGAGTACGGATGTATTTCTCTTGATTCCCCATGATCGTTGATGTGATGCCTGACAGAAAGAACTCTCAGCATCCAGCTGGTGCTGAGATTCAGTCCCCTTGCTGGGCAGTATGTTCTACCCATAGATCAACACTCCTTTCCGGGGGGCACCAAGAAAAGAAGCAGGGGGTGTGGGTGCTTTTTCTACCATTGAGGCTCAGGCTTTCTCCAAGGGCAAAGGTGATGAACCCTCAAACTCTGAGTTGTTAATGACCTATTTCCTATTTGTGGTCACCTGACACATTGGTAGGTTTACAGTGAGACCTTGGTATCATATATATGTATATGATGTATATGCATATTTGTGTGTGTGTATATCTATGTACACATAGATATACACATACATACACACATACACATACACATACCATTCATATATATACACATACACACACATATACATATACATATACATATACATATACATATACATATACATACATACATATATGAGATACATATAATTCACAAGACCAGGCAAACATTTGCTTCACTCTATACTATACCTTATATAATATAGTCACCTGTTTCAGTTGTTCTTTATGCGTGTGGTGTCTCCATCTACAAAATATGACCACCATTACATCCATCTCGTGAGCTCTTTGATGCTTGTCAGCAACCCCGATCCCACAGCCTTCAGACAGGCTAGTCACCACACAGAGGTCAGGAGGACTTGAACCTGGTATTCTGAACCTGCAGTACAGTTTCCTTAAACACCTTCTTGACGGGCACAGATGTCTGTCCCTGCCCATCCCCCCCTTGGTGAGGACACTTGTAAATACCAGCTGTGAAATGAAGACTGCCACACGTAACATTCTTCACGGATTTGTTTTGCTTTCTGCACAAAAGTGGCTGCCAAATTTAGCCTGAGAAATGGCCTCTGCGTTCAAGAGCTGCTCTAAGCTTCAGATAAACATGCAGACAGGCTGCACACATTGAATTCAAGGGGTTAGAGTCCATAGATTAGCCCTGTTGAGGAGACGGGCCTTGTCTAAACATTTGTTTTTAATTGCCCCATGGAGATCTGGGGGACATATTCTTTTAAAACTGCTGTCTGAGGGACAAAAGAGATGAGAGGCGAGTGAAAGATGTTGAAGTTATTAAACCTTATCTTCTTTTTATATTTCTAAATTCAGGACTGCTTATTAATGGGGAAAAGAAGCGCATGTTTGAAGGCATCATATTGAAAGCACTTATACCATGCTGATCTCTTCTGTATGCATTCTATTGGCAATGTTGTGATTTGGGGGAACAAAAGAACGGGGCGACCGTGGCCTACCCACCCACTGCTTGTCGCCTGCAGATATTTGGAATTCCCTCTGTGTGCTGAGATCTGACAGAGTGAGCTAGCCTAACCCAATGCCTGGGACCTGGGAATCTGGATCATGAGGTGTGACTTCACTGTGCCAAGAACATGAAACTAGCCCATGAATACTCAGATTCCTACATCAAGGGTTGTGTGTCCTTCCGTGTAATCAGCACCCAATGATCCAATCAGGTTTCACTCCACAGATTTCCAACAGCAATTGTCCGAGCTCTCAGAAGCAGGCAAAGGGGGGGGGGGACGCGACTGTGAAGCAAGTTCCAATTCCCTGCTCTCTCATTCCATAAGATCTGATACGTTAAGGTTCTAAACTTTCAAAGAAGCTTGCCTTGGATATAAGCCCCCAATCACTCTGCCTATTTTAGATCTCTTGAGAGGGTTCCTGTGCAGTTTCCACTGTGAGGCAGGGCTAGCCACAGGCTGCACGTGACTCTGATGGAGAGTAAACAAGTGTGCTCCTGCTGGCTCCCCAGGGTCTCGCTGCACAGACAGCTGGCCAGGGCCTGGTACTACAGCACATTTCAAAGAATACTTTGTAGAAGGACTCCAGAACCAGCCCATAAGTCTGTGTTAGAAAGATGTGGGTGACACTGTCAGCCAGTCCCACTTGGTGGCCTGTGAGTCTGCCCTGGGTGTCACCCAGCTAGCCCCCACACAGAGAGCAGAGTTGTCATCAACCGGGCAGAACTCCTGACCTCTGGACACTGCAAGCGGCAGACGGGGCAATCTGGACTTCTTCAAACATACATCCAGGCGAGACCCAAAGCATGGCAAGATGCTTAGAATTGCATCACATAAGCAAACAGAGGAGAGCCCAAACTGGATGCTTGTGCTGGGAGATGAAGCCACTTAGGCAGCAGGTAGAGCAAGCTGGTGCACTGCTCTGCTGGGACTGACTTGGGGTTCCGGGGAACCCTAGACCTATCAGAAACAGGGAATGATACCTCTCTGAGAGCCACAAACTCAAACCCCATATGAAAATAGTATCAAAGAGGAAAAGCAGAGTGGAAACCTTACCAAGCCCTGCTTTTTAATTTTTTTCCCCAAACCATTTCTTGCAGGTCATCGAAGAAACAGTGCCCAGCTGAGTCTGTGCTCGGGCATTTGGGTAAAGCTTGGGAGAGTTAAGATGGGGCTGTTTGCTGGGATGAAACTGTCCACAGCTCAGCTGGGCTGTCTTCTTACTCAGGCTGACTCTAATTAAACATGGAGCAGACAGACTGGCTCCAAGAAGATTTGCTATGTGTCCCCAGCAGCCATAGACAATGGAGAGGACCCTTGTGTTGGGGCTGAGTGCTGGAGACACTCAAGGAAGACCTGAGTTAGAGTCATGGGAAGGACACACACAGTCAGACCGTGTTCTCACCACCTGCTGAGCCAGCTCTCTTCAGGGCTAGGGGCTTGAAACCCTTCTGCATACCAGTCACACAGCCTTGAAAAGCTACCCAAGAGTGTGAGGCATCTAGACAGACAAAGGCATTCTGCAAACATGGCATACCTCTAAACACTTCCTTCGCCCTTGTCTTAGTCAGGGTTTCTATTCCTGCACAAACATCATGACCAAGAAGCAAGTTGGGGAGGAAAGGATTTATTCAGCTTACATTTCCACATTGCTGTTCATCACCAAAGGAAGTCAGGACTGGAACTCAAGCAGGTCAGGAAGCATTAGCTGATGCAGAGGCCATGGAGGAATGTGACTTACTGGCTTGCTTCCCCTGGCTTACTCAGCTTGCTTTCTTATAGAACCCAGGACTACCAGCCCAGGGATGGCACCACCCACAATGGACCCTCCCACTCTTGGTCACTAATTGAGAAAATGCCTTACAGCTGGATCTCATGGAGGCATTTCCTCAAGGGAGGCTCCTTTCTCCATGATAACTCCAGCTTGTGTCACAATGACACACAAACTTTCCTGGTATCTTCTTCCTTCTTCTCCTCTCTACCTCATAAGCCTGCACAGGTAGATCTCAACACCATCTGTTCCTAGCTCAGGGGTGTTGACTCCCAGTATTTCTTATCTTCACACATACACAAAATACCCTCTCTCCCTAAAACTGTAGCTTTGTCGATGTTGGAAGAGGCACCCTCATCTGTGGCCACTCTGGGACGCTTGGGCATTTGGGCATGGAAGCCTGTCTGTGCCCTTTAACCCACACTGGCCTTCTTTCTTCTCGTATTCATTACAGAAGCATTGCTGGGTCATCCTCTTTAGGTTTAAACCTCATGTTTTCCACAGTAGCTTTGTGGCTTAAGCTACTGCTGTGCGCTACGGAGAAGCAGAGATGACTTTAGCCCTGTGACACATGCGGCTTAGTCAAATCAGCAAGGGGCCAGAGGCTGTGTAACCTCTAAAACTGCCATCTTTAGAACTGATCATCTCTAACAATGAGAAGCAGGACTCACACTGCTCGAGAGCGTTAGACTCAATGCTTTATGAAACTGTGCTTCTAAAGTCCTGAGCAGATGAAGTAGACCCATGGGAACAGAACTCCTCTAGTCTTAGGGCCGGATGGAGTAGGGTACCAGGTCCTTACCTCAGGGGCCTTACCTCTCATTGCAGCTTCTGACAGGACAACCCCATCAACTTAATCCTCTTAATCAGCACCTCGTTTGTGCACTAAAAATGAATATCGATGCCAAAATCAGGGAAAGAGACCTAAACACTTGGTTTAGAGGATTGGGTTAAATCCTAGCTATTTCTGCTTTAGCTCCCACTCCCACTTGTTAAGACTTCTGCCACCCTGTCCCATAGGACAGGGAGTTGGGGTTCCCCAGAGGAGAGGAGGAAGTACGTCAAAGGTGCAAAATGCTGATCCCTGCATCTTGTGGAACATACACCTAACCTCAGATTTTACCCCCCCCACACACACCTTTCTCTTATCCCTCCCACTTCCTGGACACAAACAGCTGCATCCTGATGTCTGTCTCCTTTTGCTAAGCCCACTGTCCAAATCGGGGAGGGGGGAGCATTGAATGGCTTGCCAAGGAGTTTTCTAAAGAACAAAATTATTCATCTGGCTCGGCAATAGCAAGACCCCTACAGCTATGGCTTATTAAGAGAACCCTTGGCACTCATGCATGTGGCCACTCACGTAGCCTTTGACTAGGAAATTCTTTTCTTTTTAAAAATAATTAGTCGTGCCTACAATATTTTCAGGAAACTAACAATGAAGAAAGAAATGATGAATGTGTTCACCAGGGTTGGTATTTGAGCCCTCACCATATGAGAGAGTCTTCAGAAAATGAAGTCCCGCATTTGGGACTGTGTTGATGGTAGAATTCTTAGGGTGGGGAGGCACCACCTCCTGTAAGATACAGTGCTGGTTGCCATGGGAACCATGTGCACAGGCAGAATCTAGTCAAATTTGAATGGTGTCTAATAGCAATATCCTGATATTAATAGCCTCCGCAGGTTTTTGTTGTTGTTGTTGTTAGAGTCACATCATTTCCACAATTGCTAAACAGTAACATGAAAATAGGAACATTCTGTTAAAATGTGGTTGTCCTCTTAAAAGTAGCTTTTGGTTATAAAGAAATATCCTCTTTATAATAAGCACAAAAGGGAGAAATGGGGAAATTACAGGCCAAGCTAGTCTTAAAGGTTAGTGACTGTCCTCCCTACTGACTTACTAAACCTGGTGGGGCCTTTTTAGCTGTTGAAAACGTAAATACATAAACGAAGAAGTGAAATCCACACGGCGTGAGGGGCCAGCGCTTGTGCAGGGGGTTGGATCTTCGCCTTCCCTGTATGCAGCAGGATGCTCGTGCACAGTGATGGAGGAGTCAGGCATAGAGCAGAGATACAGGAAGGAACATCTGAGAAGACTGAGCCAGCTGGCTGAGTTGGCATCCTTCTCCTGCCCCTATGCGTGGCCAGCACTGCCTGTGCCCTCAGGTCTTACTTCCTTCTGAACTGGTCATCACATGAGTCATAGGTTCAAAGCCATGGAGCTGTTAGCTCACTATGCTGACTCAAGCATAGAGGTCCATCCTAGTCCGACATCTACCTTCTTTGCCAGCCCATCTAGGTCTGTTGGTCTCCTGCATAGAATCGGTGAGCATGGGCAGCCTAGAATGGGCCACTGTCTGTGCTGCACCGTGTGGCCAGCAGGCTCACAGCAATGGCTGTGCGTTCCTCGGCTTCCTCATCACACCCAACGCCCGTGGGTGTGCATAGCTACCGTGGTGGTGGTTAGTATTCACTGTCAACTTGAGACAATCTAGAACCATCTGGGAAACGAGAGTGAATCACTGTCTAGGTGAGATTGCCTGTGGGCACGTCCATTTTTTTTTTTTTTGGTTGGTTTAATGTAGGTACAAAACCAACTGTGAGTGTTGGCAGCACCCTTTCATGGGCTAGACCCTGAACTGAATGAAAAGGAGATTGTGAACTGAGCAAGAGGGCGCACATATCACTCCACTATTTCATGACTGTGCTTGTGGGTCTGATGACCAGCTGCTTCAAGTTCCTGAGCCTGTACTTCAAAGCGATGGACCGGACCGTAACCCTGAACTGTAAGCAGAAGGAAAACCCCTATCTGCTCTAATTTTATCACAGCCAGGGGAAATGAAACAAAGACATTTGCAAAGTAAAAGGATTATGGGATGCAGGTTAATCTTGATTGTCAATGAGAGGGAGAAGCTTCTGGATTAGTGAAGTACACTCTGGATTAGTGAAGTGCACTCTGGATTAGTGAAGTGCACTTCTGGGTCTGTCTATGGTGGTGTCTCCCAAGGCAGTGGATCAGCTCTTGAGGCTCTGACCTTATCAATGGTCCAATCTTTTGATGGATTCATAAGTTGAATCAGTTGTCAGGTGGTGGGATGGTGGGTTGTGAAGACTGGATGAAGGCAATGATGCAGGAGGTGTGGTCCTTAGGGGCTATACTTACCCAAGACCCCTTCCTATTATACCTCTATTTCCTGGTCGTAAGATGAGAAGCTCTGATGCACCCCCACATTCTCTGCCATGAGAAATGGCGCCTCTAAACCCTGAGCTGAAATAAGTCTTTTCTCTGTCAATGGTACCCGTTAGGCATCTACTCACAGTGACAAGTGGAGGAAGGAATGAATGATGGCTTCTGGGTTCAGCTTGTAGACACTTGTGGCCATTGAGTGTGGCCTGGGGGGGGGGTGCAGAGTGAGGTAGTGGGAGTGTACCCACCTCGTGGCCATGAGCAAGAGGTAAAGGAAGGACTGGACTCCATATTCTCCTTCAAGGGCACAGCTACTGGCCCTAAGATCTCCCACTAGGTGTTACCCCTTTCAGGTCCTTCCATCCCCCAACATCAAGAAGCTGAGGACCAAGCCTACAGAACTTGGGCCTTTGGACGATGTTGTAGGTCCACATTGGCTCAGGCTCATGGTGACTGTTGACATCTGTTCCCCTGGCTGTGACCAACAGTGCTTGTGGCAGGTGAGTCAGTGTCTGTGGATAAGATATTGGGATTGATCTTACAGCACAAGCCTTTGCTGTTTTGTTCAGGAATTTTTCCCCAGTGCCCATATCATCGAGGCATTTCCCCACTTTCTCCTCTATAAGTTTCAGTGTCTCTGGTTTTATGTGGAGGTCCTTCAACCACTTAGACTTGACCTTAGTACAAGGAGATAAGAATGGATCAATTCCCAGTCTTCTNAAAAAAAAAAAAGATATTGGGATTGGTCAGGTTTTTACCAGGCAGCCCCTCTTTTATCTTATTACAGCTACATTTATTAGAATTCCCATCACAATCCTGGAGCCTAGATCTTTGATAGCTGTTCATGTAATTACTTGTTTTAAACTGCTGCTTCTGTGGCCAGATTGGAGGGCCAACCTTCTGGCTGATCTTTTATGAATATGAATATAACATAAAAAGCACCTGTACTGCAGTAAGCCCTCCCAGCTCTGGGATGCTTTTCCAGGAGGGTGGCTAAGACTTACTCAGGAAGATAAAATAGAGGGTTAGATCCTTAGAATGCTGAGCCTCTGAAAGGAAAAGTCTTAGGGATGTAATCCTTGTGTAACCAGGAGCCCGAGGAAGGGCAGCTTTGAGGAAGAGATGTTCAAATGAAGAGATGCATTAATAAAATTGATGTGCTGTGTTTATTCTGTGTTAATCTCCTCATTAAAATGCATTTTGGGTTTTCATAAATTCTAGAAGAATTAATTATGCATGCACTATTTATCATTGAATTTAAAATTTGCATAAAATTACATTAGTTAAGTAGACGTTTATTAAATAATAGAAATGTCTTCAAGTCCCCACTTTGTTAAATGTTCACTAGTTCAAAGCGTTGTAGGCATAAGGCCACTTAGAGAAAAAGTCTTGTTCTGGCCACGTTCTTTGTGTCCCAGATAAAACAAGCAACAGTGGGACCCATTTCTAGGGAAGCCACAATGTGTTTGCCAATCATGTGCAATCATGTGAACTCTTACATTTGGGGGCTATAGAGCAGACAGATACTTAGCACAGCCAACATGAAGACTTAACAGTATACAGATCCACCTGGATCTGGCTGGCCTGCCCTCCAATCCCTCCAGGACTGCTCTTGGGCACGTTGGATGCACCTGGTGGATGTGCATGTATCCACAGACACTTCACGTCCTCTCCCAGAAGTGAAGGTTGTAAAACTGGTTTGCTTATTTGTTTATGGCTCTTCTAATTGTGATTTAAAATCCACTCCCCTTTATCATTCACTTGCAGCCTAATGCGTTACTTTCTCAGACAGCCATTAATTATCCCTTTAATGCTGCATATATATGAGCAGTTCCAGTGTGCACTTTAAAAAATAGCTTAAAATGTTTTCATATCACATAAGTTATTCCTAAGTAGTACAGAAGAGCTTAGCAAACACAGATAAACATGAAAAGATATTAAAATAGAATAGGGCCATCCAATGATGCCCTTAGCATTAGGAGGCTGGTACTTTGGGTCCGCCATCTGCCCCATACATGTCACTTCTTATTACTAGCATCACCACGTAGTATGACTGTCTTTTTGTGTTTCTGCAACATGTGAACAGCATGTCTAACATGTTCAGGGTCAGGTTACTTGGAAGTGGCACCAATAAAAAGCCAAAATCCTTATCTTGATTATGCTGAAGACTTCTGAATAAGGCAAGTCGAGCCTGTAACTTGGGCTTTGTCAGTACCACGTTCCCAAGCATTTCTGCTATTTCCCCAATATTTATGAATGTCCCCCATTTAGAATCAGTTAATGGATGGAGAAAAGATGCCCCATGCCTGCATCTGCTCTGGTCTCCAGTATGACTTCAAGGACCTACCATCTCTACTAGCAAGGCTGCCATACACTGATGTGCAGAAAGCTCAACTTTTAAAACTTTTAACAGTGCTCTCAAAATGTTCACGTTGTTAGATAAAAGGAAAATTTTAGCTCTCTGTTCTGGAAATTAACATCCCAAATATTTCTGTATCTGATGCTTTTCTTTGTTTGATGTATTTTTGTCTGGTACTATTTATGTGATAGTTTATTGGAAAGAAAGAGAGGACAGGAAGTGGGAAAATAAGAGGGGGAGGGAGAGAGGGAAGGGGAGTGAAGAAAGAGGAGGGGAGGAGAAGGGAGGGTAGGGAGGAGGGAGAGGAGAGAAAGGAGAAAGAAAGGCAGAAGAGGAGGAGAGGGGAAGAGGGGGAAAGGAGGGGAGAGAAGAGGGAAGGGTAACAGAAGAGGCGGGGAGGGGAAGGCAAAGGACAGGAGGGGAGGGGAGGGAAGAGATGAGAGGAGAGGGCTCCCTAAGGAACACTCCACCCTCTCCCCATCACCTTCCTTTAGTGTGCCCCTCATTTTCTAGGCTAATGGTCTACAATATTGGAGACAGCATCACCATTGCTTGTCAGCATCTTCTCTGTGTGCCTGTTAGAGATTGCCTCTGTGCTTTCAGTGTCCCCTGGCCACCTTCTAGCCAGCCCTGATCTTCCCTGGGTGCATTCTTTCTTCACATGGGAATTGGACTTGCTGATTTTGTTTCTCCAAACCCCAGCAAGTAGGCTGGAATCTGACATGGCCATAGAGGGACAGCTGAGCAGCAAGGCCAGTTCGGGGCCAACTGTATTTGTGGAAGTTGTGTTAGATGTATCCAGTGCCCAGTGAATACAAATATGAGATGCTGTAGGGAACCAGTCTGGTTCTTTATTCATTTGGGTCCTGTTCAATGGGGAGGTAAAGGCACAGTCTGAGAAAACAATAGAAAATGGTATGTGTCTCAGGATCAATATGGTGCTCACATTGCCTAGCATTCCAGGACAGGTTGGTGTACCCACTGCCCACACCATGATTCCTGATGCTCTTTTCCTTTCACTGTATCTTGCTTGACAAAATACCCACACAGTCACCTGACCATGCCACATACTCCTCAGGACAGGCCCAGCCTGGGAGTCACCTGTTAACTCAGGCTTATGCCCACCTTATTCAGGTGTAGCCACCCTGACAGGGTCAGGCAGTGACAAGGTGAAGACAGGTAGGGTGAGGGTAGCCATCACAGATGGAACATAGAGCTAATATCCTGCTTAGTTTTGAACCAACCTAGACACAACCTAGAATCTCTGGGAACAAAGTCTTAGTAAGGAATTTTCCACATCAGGTTTCTGTCTTAGTTAGGGTTTTACTGCTGTGAACAGACACCATAACGGAGATAAGTCTTATAAAGGACAACATTTAATTGGGGTTGGCTTATAGGTTCAGAGGTTCAGTCCATTATCATCAAAGCAGGAACATGGCAGCATCTGAGAAGGCATTGGTGCAGGAGGAACTGAGAGTCCTAAATCTTTATCTGAAGTCTGCTATCAGAATACTGGCTTCTAGGCAGCTAGAATAAGAATCTTATGACCTACACCCACAGTGACACACCTACTCCAACAGGCCCACACCTTCTAATAGTGCCACTCCCTGGGCCGAACATATACAAACCATCACAGTTTCCCTCTGGGAAATTCTGTGGGGAGTTGTCTTGATTGTTGATTGTGGGAGGACCTGGCCCATCATGGGTGGCACCACTCCCTACTCAGGAGATCCAAAACTGTGTAGGACAGGAGAAGGAAAGAAGAAACAACAGCAAGTGAGGATCCAGCCACTAATCTTTGCTCTTGACTGTGACATGCCAGCTACTTGTGTTTGTACCTTCATTTCCCTTGACTGATAGACCATGACCTGGAAATGTAAACTGATTGTTTTTGTTCAGGGTATTTGTCATGACAACAAACATGAAGCTAGTAAAGCTGGACTTTACAGGGTGACCTGGGGTGGGTAAAGCCATGTATGCCTTTGGCTTGTAAGACACATGTTAGAGGGCACTGCAACCACAGCACATATGTGCAGAGCTCACTGTTCAGTGCTCAAAAACCTTCAGGAGACCCTACCCTGCCACAGGTTCTTGGGGAAACTCATTTGCCTGCCTCCCAAGGAGCGCCAAAAGGCTGAAGGTCCAGCTAGGGGTAACAGAGGGCATCTGGGTATCCACCACTAGTCAGGCATAAACCTCCCATGCTCTGCAGATGATGGGAGACAAGCATGGAAAGGCACAAAGGGACCTGCAAAGAACCAGCCTGTAAGCAGATGTCGAGACAGAGAGGTGCTGCATCTAAAGGTGTGGGACTGCAGAGACACAGCCAAGATTACATTGACCTGCTGCTCTCCACATTACCAAAGGCCACTTGGGGACATCAGTCATGACCCTGCTTCGTGAGGCTACCTAACAGCTTCCTTTTGTCCATGTTCTCCACCCGTGCTTCTCTTCCTTTCAACCTTGTCTTGCACCCACAGGCCCTCTGGAATTTTCAGACACTAGTCTAAATAATAGATAGGACACGTATATACCGGCAAGCGGAGCTGTGTGGAGATGTCAGTTTTCCTGATACTGAGGGGCCCAGGTTGTTTTGTCTGATGTTTATCTCTTGCTCAAAATCCTGAGAGAAAGTGCTGTTCAGGCAAAAGCCACAGAGAAAGAAAGCTTGGAAGGCTCAAAGGGTAAAGTTTATTTAGAAACAGATACTGTAGCAAGTTTTGCTTAGTACAACATATTGTGTGTGTGTGAGAGAGAAAGAATGGTTTTCTTAAGTTAGTGCATTGGCTTACATATGATTTCTGTTTTTCCCCTAGTGGAATATCATTTTACTTTGAAATTATAAAATTAAAGGTCTCCAGACCTTTATAAGATTTCAGGCTCCAGAGCCTTTAGTGAGTTTGTTCATGTGAATTCTCTGAACTGTAGAAATCAAAAAAGAATTATCCAGACTCCCACCCCGCATTACCACCAGAGTCTTGTACAAGGTAACAATGTTTCCACCTAATGGGAGTGCTCAGAGACCATTTCCCTTTGCAGAGGACATCTTCATGTCTGGCAGGGTCATGAAGGAGGGTCAGCATGCAGTGAAGGTGTCCTAGCTGCTACTGGTCATGCATTGTCACATTGAATGATTCCAACTTCATGATGGGGCAGGGGGGGACAGTGGTAACCTCCATTTCATCTTCATATCCTTCCCCCCGGGATATTGCAATTTTGGTCCACCTGACTCAGCAACTATTCCCCTAACCACTGAACCCCCTAGCTTCTCCTCCTGCATTGTCTTTGTCCTGGTGTTTCTGAGTAGCATGTAGCAAGGTGACTGGATTACCACTCTTAGGTAGAATATGCTTCCACACCATTTATGAACAGCTGAGGCAGGAGCCTTTCTCTCTGTGTTGTTGGAGCTGAGCTCACAGCCATCTATCTTCTGTGTGTGGATCTGCCTCCCTCTGCTTCCCGCTGGACAGCTGAGGTCCTTTGGGGGTCCCTCCAGTGTTGCTGGCTCCCTGCATCACGCTTAGCATATTGTCAGTGAACCCTGTGTATATAGGAACAGTGGCAAATAGCAGAGAGCCTTCTCCCCATTTTGCCACAGGTCTTCCCCAGGAAGAACATGGAAACATGGTAGTAATCTAATGGCTCTGACAGTGGCCCATAGACATGAAACTCCAAGTCTTCCCGTCCTTGTACTGGGTATGCCTGAGAGACTAGAGCAAGAACACGGTTCTTACCCCTCCAGAGCAGGTGCTGCGGAGGCCTGTCAGGTGCTTCTACATAACGGGCATAAGGGTTCCAATTGGTATAACTATATGGAGAGGACCTACCTATGTGTCATAGGCTGGCTATTCTGGGGCCCTGCACATGGGCCCTCCAGGCTGAGCTTGTAGAGCCCCAGCAAGACCCTGCAAAACCACTGAACACGTGGGATACCCGTGCTTTTCCTGGGGTGCCATGCTGCCCAGGGGAGCACCAGGTAGCATAAGCTGCAACTGTCACAGATTTTAGGAGGCGCTTGGAGGCTAGAGTTAGATGCCCAGAGAAGAAAAAGGTAGATGATACACTAAGAGCAGAGGCGGCAGAGACAAAGTTCAATCGGTTATGGAGGGGTGGTGAGATGCACAGTTGGAAATCAGACGTGCAGAAATGGCATGTGGATCACAAAGGTGTCTTCTTTCCATCGGAGCCCTGCCATGCAATTAGGAGAAGGGCACAGAGAATCTAGGGCAGGGCTTCTCAACCTTCCTAATGCTGTGACCTTTGATACAGTTTCTCATGTTGTAGTGAGCCCCAGCCATACAGCTGTTTTCATTGCCACTTCATCAATGTAATTTTGCTGCTCTTATGAATCATAAGTTCAATATCTGATATGCAGTACCCCTGTGAAAGAGTCATTCGACCCACTAAGAGTTGAAACCCATAGGTTAAGAACCGCTGACCTAGGGTCTGGTATCGGTACCAGTGGTGTTCCTTAGCTGATCTTTTGAGTGTTACTCCATTGAATAATACCAACCCAAGTCAGGTGTCTAGTGTTCCAACACTTAACTAGAGTCCTGGGCTACATTAGCATCCTCATCTTCCCCTGGTGTCCTCCTCTGCTTCCTCGTGGTCAGGGTGAGCACCATCTCGCCTGACATGCTCCATACCCAGGCTCTTCTCTGTACAGACAGACCCACCCAATGTCTGTACATTGCTCCAACTCCACTCGCGCTCAGTACACATCCTCAGACATACTCAGGCACATGCTAAGTTAATGAAGAGAGGACCACAGCTTTTTCTTGGACAGCTTGAGGGCCAACATCACTTCGGAGTGTGGAGAGCTCTTCGTTTACACAGAGGGATTCTAAGTGAGGGACTTACTGCAGCGCTAATTACTTTAAGAGTGTTGTTTATCCAGACGCAGATAAACAAAGCTATTAGATGTCCTCTTAGTGGTATACTGAGTGTTGTTAAACTCTTCTCTCTTTGATCCATCACACACAAATAAGAAGGGCTTGGTGTTTATACAATGGGAGTCATTGATAGAAGGACCCAAGAGGCAATGGCTTGTCTGCTCAAGTGTGACCTCAGACTTAGTGGATCGAGGCCAGGGATTCATGGATAGAGCCACCAGAGGCCTAGCTGAGACTATTGAACAGATATTCCCCAGGCGTTCACCAACACTTCCCAGGGCTAGCATGTAGTCCTGGCCCCCTCCTCCATCCCACCTTTGTCTGTAAGAGCAGTCTCCTTCCACTGTTGGAAACCCACCACTTACTACCTACATGAGCGGATGGTCACCCCATGATTTGTAATCTTAGCTCCAAATGTAGTGGGGCACAAATAAAAGCAAAGGCTAACTTGCTAGACATTGGCACAGTCAAGATGAGCAATAAAGGTTGGATGCACAGCAGTGTGCTCTTCATGTCTGGATTATTGCTGCCTGTCATGAAGACATCCAGATATGATGTATATAAATGCTGGGGCCCTATAGATTCATGTTTCTGGATTAATAACACCCCAAATCCCTTAAATCCTACAAGGAAGAAGCCAACATTTCAGCATTGACTTAAAACTTCCCCTTCAGTGTTAATATGACTTATGCCAGGACAAATAATCAGAGACACCAAGACTCAGTGTCTCTTCAGGGTTCTGTGACAGGGCCAGGCCACCTCACAGCTGTTCCAGCCTCCTCAGTGGGTGTAGCCTCTACTATCACACCCACATGTGGAAGTCCTCTTCATGGTCACAGGGTTAGGGAGGTCTAAGCCCGCCTATCAAGGGACCCTGTCTTACTTTCATTTGTTGAACTGTATAGAGGGCAGACCACCACAGAACCGAGGTGATGCTTGTAAAAAGAGCTTGCTTTGCCAGCTCAGCCCAGCACAGCCTTATGCAGAAGAACATTCTGGGAGCACAGCAGTAAGAGGTTGACTTTATGATTAGCAAATGTGTTTTCAGCAAACGCCACCTTCTGCCATCAGCTCAGGCTTCCAAGGTGCCTTAGTTTCTTTATCTGTCCGAAAGAGCTGCTTCGACATCAAGGCAGGGAAGCGGCCAGCTGGGTGCTTGGCTCGGTCTCAGCTCTTTGTGTGGTTTCTTTGTTCCCATCACCCCTGTGATGACTCAGCCTGGCCATGTGAGGAACGTGGAGTTAATTCTGCCCTCTGGAAAGGATGAGGCACGCTCACATGATCTGAGACTCATGCCTGCCCAGGGTTTGCTCATAAATGGTCTTTGTGTCGGGTCAGGTTCAGTTCCTCTCACCTTCTCTTCTTGGATCTTGTACAGTGTAGATGGTAGTTCCCTGGCCACTGGGGCAGGTGAGATGTACAGCCCTTATATGTTCCATCACAGGGTAATGCCCCAGCCTGATAAGGACCTCATTTTCTCCATTACTCCCTCTACTAGAATGAACATACCTGCCTTGAAACCAACCAGTCTAATCCAAAAAAAAATAATTGCAGGTCAGAAAAACTGAACTGCAGTATCTAGCCTCTATTTGCTTCCATGTAAAGCCTAGCCTACAGTACAATCCCTGAAGTGTAGATAACTAGCCATAGCAAAAAGACCAGTCTCATTCTTGATGCTCTGGTTAGCTCCCATATCTTACAAGGACCACAAATACAAGGTCAACTTCAACTGCCGTGCTGACACCCTTCACCAGCTCCTTGTGTTATTAGGAAACTGAGGAAGCCCCAAAGAAGGTGCAGACAGGTTAAATACAGAGACCTGGAGTCTGGACAATGGACAGTAGGTCCTCTTCTAGCTTTCCCATATCCTGTCATGTCCCACCATGTGCCTTGTGCCTCTAGAATATTTTAGTGAATTTTTGAATAATGAATGAGGGAGTTAATGCCCAAGGACTCAGGGCTTGGCTCAGAGCATTGCAATATCAACCCTTCCTATGGCTACTCTAAACCTGTGGCCTAAAACGTAGAATGATAATGTGCCCATGATTTAACCCTGATCTTCTAAACTTCTTCTCAACAACACCCCACCAGGCTCCCTCACATCCACCATATTGGCCATCCTTCTTTAAAGGCCACTTCCTTTATGGCCTTCACTTCTAGAGTTAGCCACTTCCTGACAGATATATAAACTGCTTATGTCTCAAGACTTAGCCCACACCCTACCTCCCTAGGATGTTCTCTCCAGGCTGTCCACTCTTACTCCAGTGTCCACACATATGCCTTTTGTGGCAGTGCTCCTTGTTGGACTGTGGCTTTTCAAAGGTCAGACCATGCCCTTCCTCTGTCATCAGGCCTTCAAGAGAACAAGGAGCCAGTGAGAGCCTGAGCCAGAGGGGGATGCTGAGGAAGAGCCAAGGGCAGCTGCTCTGTTGGTATCAGTTGAGTAGCTGCCTCTGGTGGCGACACAGTGTCCTCAGGAGCAGAGCAGCAAGCAGGGGTTCCTTCCCGGGAGACTCAAGAGGAACTTTATCTTCTCCTTTCCCCATTCTCTGTGCATATAGAGAGAAGCCCCCAGTTAGCAGAGCTTATTGCTACATCCATAATGAATGCCAGAGAACTCTTTATACTTTTGCAACCCTATGCTTGATTTAATCTCACAGTGAGCTTTGAATCCTACGTTCTTACTGTCACTTCACAGATGGAGAACTTGGGGGTTGGTAGGCAAAGGAGTTGACCCAGGATGTAAATTACCTTGTCCATGTCATGAATGACTTTGTGCCCATCTAGGAAAACTTCAAACGTCTGCTGTGGCTCACACCATCCTCATGCATTCACCTTCCACTGGCGTGCTATGCCTAGGATGGCCCAGCTAACATTCTAACATAGATCCTGGGCTAGCTTTAGTTCTCAAAGCGGGGTCTTTAGACCAGCTCTGCTACCCTATGAGTTCCTTAGATGGATAACAATACCCCAGTAAGAAACCAGGGTGACTAATGAGCACAAGCCACTGTATTCATGAGAACGGTAGTAGATATGTCACCGGGAGCATGGA
The DNA here is from genome assembly GCA_902729485.2 of Mus minutoides. NCBI lineage: Eukaryota > Metazoa > Chordata > Mammalia > Rodentia > Muridae > Mus > Mus minutoides. The sequence goes on along the minus strand of LR749986.1, from coordinate 909,583 downwards.
TCTCCACCTGCACCCGCCCAGGGCTTTAGACCTTCTGTTGTCAGGACTATGCTGAAACATGGAGACCAATGTGAAATATCATAAGAGTCACACATAGTTATAGAAAGTGAGGCACTATGAGTGATGGGTGAGAATCCTAAGAATATGCGTGGTACCAGTATGCATAGAACAGGGAGAAAAGGGCCTTCCACAAGACATACCGTGTGAATGCTAAGAACTGGTGGTACCCACAAGGGGCTGAAAGAAGGAGATTCTGGGCAGAGAGCTGGAGACAGCTAGTGATCCAGGGGACAAATGTGGTTTTCAGTCATTTAAGGTCAAAATTTGGAGCGTTGTGGTGGGCGCAGGGCTCTTCCAAGCAATCATGTTACAAAGACAGAGAGGAGCCATGCAAGGTCAGAGGTGCGCCAGCCATAGAGAGGACACTCCTTCGTCAGAATGTGAGGGGCAATCCTCTGTGTTTCAAAGCTATCTCAAGAGCAGCTCAGACCATAATGAAATGTACTTTTCTAACTGGGTTATTGGTAGGGTCAATCCAATTCCTCGACACAGAAGTGACAAGATTGAGGCAGTGCCAGTGTGTTCACGGGGTTGCTTTGAAAATCGTTATGAATTCTAAATGAAACACCCAGGAATTAAGTGGATTACTCTTGACTGAAGTCATTTGCAAACTGAATTTGGTGACAACTTACAAAATGTCTCTTGGGTCCCTTCAAAGAGGTAAGCATAATTCAGTCTGTGCCGGAGACAGCATCCACCCAGGGTAGTGCTCTATCCAGACCGAGACAAAGCCGGGAGAAGGATCCACAGAGTTCTGGAAGTTCTGAAAACATTGCCTTTCCATGTAATCAGAGAATTTGTGAGGGTCCCGGGGGGCACAGCCGTGAAAATGAGCTGTCATCAGCTATTCTCATTAGAATATGCAATTGCATATTAGCAAAATGTGTTTGGAATAATAACCAGCAGGCATTTCAACATGCTCCAAAACTGTAAGGCATCAGGCAAGAATTATGTTTTTAAAAAAAGAGAGAGAGAAAACCTCTCATTAGACAGTTCACTTTGATTTCAGTCTCCATAGAAACGGGATATTCAGATACACGGAGATATCTTTGCCTTTGGAATTTTTTGCATGTCTTGGAATTTGGACATGTGCACAGACAAAAAGCCAGATGTGATGTATAGCGTATGAGGTGGCAATTAGAGAAGCCAGTGCCAGGCAATGAAATTCTCACTGTTGAATGGCAGATTCAGAACCTAACTCTAGAGGGAAAAAAAAAACAACCTGCAAACTTCATGAGAGTAGACAACAGGACTATACAACGCACAGTAGTGCCTGTACTTGTGTGTGTGTGTGTGTGTGTGTGTGTGTGTGTGTGTCATATACACGTGACAAGTGCATCTGTGACCGAGTCCATGGCATGGTCCCAGTTGGGTCCTCATCTGGTTGGAATGAGCTTTAAATTTGTCCATAAAATTTTGATTTTTTTTTCTTTGACTGTTCTAAGACCTTCTGTTCTTGCATGAGTTTGCAAAGCCAAGTTTTGCCCTGCCGTAAGAAATATATTCCTTGATCCAGATGATTTGAAGTTGCACAGTTAGAAAAAAAGGTTCTTGAACCCAAGGCCAGGATATAGACCAGACACCTCCATGTTACATTAAATCCCTTTGGAATGTTAGCTTATGGTAGGTGTGTCCAGAGCCATTAGTGTGCCTGTCTACTCCAAGAAAACCTGAGAGCCATCTAAATCAAATACCTGCATATTTCTGAGCTCAATTCCGGGGTCCAAAAAGAAAATGGATTGAACTTTCATAATACCTCAGGGGTGCTGCTAACCTCACATTTTCCTCTATAAGCTTAGACTGACAGCTGAGGTTTTCTGTCTTCCCGAGGTCAGTTGTGAACAGCTTTCTTAGACATAGAAGATGCTAGCAGGAGTTGGATGGTCCTATAAGTTCATAAGTCTTCCTGTCCCAGGTCCCAAGCCACTCGTGTCTGTGAGGACCCAGGAAGTAGGTGTATACATTTGGGCAGAGTGGCCCCAAAGGACTTCTGTCTATTTCTTCATGATAGCCAGTGTAGGAATAAGAGGTACCGTATACTAGCCTCTGCCTTCTAATGCATCTCACTGTCTCTGCCCTTCGCATGAACAGGTTCCTCTGATGCAGCATGAATATCATCCTGGATTCTCTCTTCTCTCCCCTGGGGACCCTGACTCAGAGGCACACAGACTGTCTTATCTTGGGTTGAGTAACTTCTCCTCTGGAAAGAGGTCCTGTAGCCCCTGGCCTTAGCTTCATCAGATTACAGAGTAAATAAGTCTTTGTCCTATGTGTGACATCACTGACTCAATCTAGATCACATCCTCAGTGGAGACAGGCACTGTTGATACCCTGCTTGCTTGAGATCTGAGCATCACTTGGGCTCCAGATCAATACACGCACCTGAGAAGCTCAGCCGGGGGGCTCCAGGTCATGTGACTTTAGACCTGTCAGACATCACCTAGGTTAGATCAGTCTTTTGAATATTGGCCCAAGGGCTTCTTGTTGATTGCATTCTGAGGAATCATTTCAATTGACTGGTAGGTTTTGCCAGGAGATATTGATGGTGTAAATTCCCACCATGTTACATTTACTTCAGAAGTGATCTTGCTGGCCTTTTGAACAGCTTCTTTTCCCAGAGAGCATAGCAGTACAGAATTTGGAAAACAGGATTCAGGGATTTTTTTTCCCCCAAGTTCTCAGTGCTCTGCTACCTCACCTCTGAAGGCCATAACACTTAATGACAGCAGTGTAGCAAGGGTGGGAGGTGTGTCCCAGGAGTTACTTCTCTGAGCTGCCGTGTGGCTAGCTGCACTGCACCCTAATAAGGATGACTGTGGCCCTGTAGTGTCACAAATGGAGACTGCCCTGTGGCTGCTGCATTAACATGCCTTCGGCAGCCTCGGAGCTGTTCACGATCCACTGTGGTGTCTCTTTTGCTTCTGCAGGTAGAGGACTCTCGAGACTGGTGGTTTCAGAAGTGGCCGATTTAATACTAGAAACTGATCGTTTAGAGGTTGCCAGCATTGCCAGCCATGATGGCAATATCTGCCGTCCCAGCACTCACGAGGCTAAACCGAGAGAGACATAAGTTTGAAACCAACCTGGGCCTTTTAAAATGGAAAATGGGGGGGGGGGCAAACTATAGAGATGACCACTGTTTTTCAGTACCTTGGATATTTTTAATTTATTTATTCACTTTAAATTCTGATCATATGCCCCACCCTTACATCCCAGACCAGCCCTCACCTACCCCTCTTCCCAATACCCACTCCCCTTCTCAGAAGGGGAAGCCCCCCATGGGTACCAACCTGCCCTGTCAATCAAGTCTCATCAGGACTAATTGCACCCTCTCCCTCTGAGGCCAGACCAGGCAGCCCAGCTAGAGGAAGGGGGACCAAAGGCAGGCAAGAGAGCCGGAGACGGCCCCTGCCCCGATTGTTAAGGGACCTACAGGAAGACCAAGCCGCACATCTGCTACAAATGTGTAGGGGCCTAGGTCCAGCCTGTGTGTGCTCTTTGGTTGGTAGTTCAGTCTCTGGGAGGCACCATGGGCCCAGGTTAGTTGACTCTGTAGGTCTTCTGGTGGTGTCCTTGACCCCTCCAGCTCCCTAATCCCCCCTTCCACAAGACTCCTCCAGCTCTGCCTAATGTTTGCCTATGGGACTCTGCATCTGTTTCCAACTCTGGATGGCTTCTGGGAGCCTTCATCCAGCAGCTAATGAAGATGGATGAAGATGCCCACATATAACTTGGATATTTTGAAGTAGTAGGAAAGTGTCCCTAGGGCCAGCAAGATGGCTCAATGGACAGAGGTCTTGCTGTCTATACCTAGTGACCCAGTTCAATCCCTATTATATGTCTATGTGCAGGTTCTGAGCTCTGATAATGGTGTCAGGTATAGGTTTTATCTTGTGGCTGGGCCCTCAATCCAACCAGAAGGTAGTTGGTTACTCCCATGACATTCATGCCACTATTGTGCCAGTGGGAGTGTCTTGCCACACTACGCAGTAGTATAGCCCCAAATTCACAGCTGGGTAAGCTTGATGGTTAATTGTATCCTCTGGTCATATGACTAGTACCTTTCAACTCCATGATAGCTAGCTAGTAAGGATGAGGCTACCAGGTCAGTGTCATCTTGGTAGCTCTAGGTTCTGTGACTTAGGTACACGTTGCCTTCTGCAACAGGGACTTATCATCAAATTCTGAAGGGTAACCAACAGGGCCAGCAATAGCCTGTAATATCAGAGGACCTATGGGACCTCAGTGGCCAAAAATCCCAAAGGAAGTAACTTATCCCTGGCACTGGGCATTTCATTTATTAGTCTGTAGTGTCTAGTAAGGGCGTTGTTGAACTGTTATAGGATGGCTCCATTTAAAACATTTAATATATATGTTAAGCTTAGGAAACTGCTCGAGTAGTATCTTTTCATACACTTTTTCAAAATGTCTTTAATGTTAGCTGTCTCTCCCTTATCCCCTTCTTCATCCTACCTTCCCACTTCCTATTCCATTAACCCTTCGATTTCCATCAGTCTCCTTTAAACCAATGCTGTCCATCCCAATCTCTTGAAAATCCCTCCCCCTACCTTCCTAGCCTCTTACTGATTTCCTGGCCTCACATATTATGTAGATGAAACTGAACTCTCTGTGATTTTTTCCCCAATCTATCTTATTTGTTTTAGATATTTATACTTAGCAATATCTGAGTTGGAGGGATTATTCTTAAGCGATACCCATAACGCACAATGAGTTCTTTGGTTGGCATGCATGGAAGCCATTGCAGAAACAGGACATGGAATCCAGGTAGATTTCTTTATTGCCCCTGGGAAATAGCCCACAGATCTCTGTGGAGGCTGTATGTGTGTGAGGAAGGGTTTAATGAGCAGGGCACTGTAGCTAGGAGTCAATACTGTCTCTAGAAACCCAGGTTCATGCCCTTATTAGTGCCTCTAACATCCTTAGTACAAATAGGACAAGATCATAGCAGGGCACTAGAACTTCAGTTCTGATGAGACAGGTTGTCCTCACCAATGTGTCTTAAACCCACTTTGGAAGAAAAATGGCATTTGGTATTTATTTATTTATTTATTTATTTATTTATTTATTTATTTATATTCTTGGATGTATTCTTTATTTATATTTCAAATGTTTTTCCCTTTTCAGGTCTCCCCTTCAGGAACCCCCATCCCATCCTCCTTCCCCTGCCTCTATGAGGGTGCTCCCCCACCCACCCACTCCTGTTTCCTACTCTGGCATTCCCCTACACTAGGGCATTGAATACCCTCAGGCCTGAGAGTCTCTCCCCCCACTGATGTCCAACAAGGCCATCCTCTGCCACATATGTGGCCAGCACCATGGGTCACTCCATGTGTATTCTTTGGTTGGTGGTCTAGTCCCCAGGAGCTCCAGGAGTCTGGCCTGTTGACACTGTTGCTCCCTCCATGGGGCTGCCCACCCCCTCAGTTCCTTCCATCCCTTCTCCATCTCCTCCATCAGGGACTCCTTCATGTCTCTAACTCCAGTTTGACTTCCCTCTAACTCCATGTGTAGCTTTATCTGCTCGCGCTGGTCCTCTCAGGCTCCATCCTGATTCTCTGTGTTCCCAGCATGTGTTTCCAGCAGCAGTGGAGCTGGTGTCTGGAAGCTCACTAACTCTATGTTTGTTATTTTCTTCATAAATCCTGGTTTCAAAGGCATGTGCATTTCAATAGCTCAGAAACTGCTCTGCACCATGGTGGAGGAAAACCATAAAAGGAGAATCTCTCCATGTCACCCTCCTCATCCTCAGGCCCTCATCTAACTGACCTGTGCTGTCTTCCCACCAGTCTGTTTGCAAACATGTAATTTTTGAGTTTTTTTGTAACTTGGCCAGTTAGATTTATTGCTCTGTGTACATGCACATTTCCGCACAGCGAGGGACCAAAAAACCTTTGCTGGTTTTGTGGTTTCTAGCAGTTTTATGCCCTCTCTTTTATTGTGTGTGACAAGATGTGATGACTGGAAATTCATTGTTTTTGACTTTCAAAATTGGCAGCTTCCTGTAGCTCAGCCTAATACATTTATACAATGGCTACTCAGGATACATTTATGCAGTGCTTTTCAGGATAATGGCTGGGATTCAAGGAGTTAAAATGGTGTGTAATAGGGGCCTCCTGCTTTTTTTTTTAAGAAAGAAAAAAAAGGAGCAGGCCTAAATGTTGTGCTGGCTTCAGGCAGAGGCATCAGCAGGCAGCAGGCTCACTCAGCCTTCGGGATGTGGCTGTGATATCTTGGGCTAGCAGAAGAATATAGATCATATGTTTAAAGAAAAAAGATGCAACCAGGAAGAGAGAAGAAAGCCCTGAATGGCGCAGAGCAGGATGAAAGGCCATTGTCTCCTGTGATGACCACACACCCTACAAGGCTCCTGCATAGCTCTTGGGTCTGGTGACCTACCCACCATTTCCAGGAGGAAAATGTACCTGCCCTAGAGAGAGCCTGAGAGCAGAGAAACTGTGCCCGGGGTAACGCCTTCCTGAACATCATAAGAAACATCTAAAACTGTCCTGGAGTCCCAGCATTGAGGTTCTAAGAATACTGCAGAGGAGAAATGTTTGAAAACCCACATTTTGTAAGCATTTGTTTGGCACCATCAGGAAAACCTTAAGTGGGCTTGAAGTCATTGCTTCCTCCAATTAACTGCAATACCAAGCATGTGTCACTTGTAGATGTGATTAATTGCATGTGCATGTGAAATATGAATATAGAGGCGGCACTCGGCACGCGACACTCAAAATTCGGCATTCGGCATTCGGAGTTCTGCATTCAACAGCACTGGGCACTCGACACTCACAGCACTCTGCACTTGGCATTTGGTGTTCGGCAGCACTCGGAAGTAGAGAGGTCAGAGAACATGTCTGTCTTGCAGTGTAGACGGGATGCCTTGGTGCACTGGGACCCTGGAGATACTCACCGACACAGCAGGAACAGCTCACACACACTGATGGAGACGATTCCTCAGCTCCCACCCCATTCATGCTACCTTTAAACAGACTGTGCTGTCAGTATAATGAAGCAGTCTGCCTGCTGTCATATTCAAGACTAGCTGCTCAACCGTACCTTGTCCATGTCCCCCACGTCCCACCAGATTCCTCTTGAATATGTGGATTAGCTGCTGTTTGGAGTAGCTGTGAAGAAATCAGACTATTAACTCCAAAGCTTGCACTATGTTTGTGGAGCAGATATAGACCCAGACACTTGCCAGGTCTTCTAATGCCTTCTTGTATCTAGTGCTCAAGGTGACCCCTTGAAGAACATGATTTATTTGCAAAGCCAGTGGAGACCAGAAGAGGTGAGAAGTATATGTCTGTCACAGTAGGTTGGGACTAAGTACCTTTGTTGCCCACCCGGCCACTGTCCTAACTGTCACCTACTTATGGTTTTAGCGACAGAGCTTTGAGTTCTTGGAATGCCACATCTGACCCTTCAAATAAACTGACATGGGTATTTAATTTCAAATGTATGTTCATTGTGCTAGATTAAGGAAACATTTCCACAACTTAGAAATGCAAATATCTTGTAGTTTTTGCATGGGCTCTTTGGTGAATTTGGGATCCAGAGTGATTTTTTTACTTTGTAGGTACAGATTGCGAAGTCACATCATCTGCTACTCAGGTTGTGTAGCCTATCTGGCTTTATTCACTGTCTTCACATGAAATCTGTGAGGCCCTCAGTCAACCATACATTGAGGATTAAATTTTGGAGAAACCATAGCTGGCTTTTCTGGCTCATCAACTCAAGGAGGTTAGATGTGAGCTGATCGTGAGTAGTGGCTGCTGATGCTGCCTAAGGAGGAGAGCTGCTGGTCAGATATGTATTAAAAACCACGCTGTTTTCCCAAGTCCAGCACCACAGAGACAGATGTGGGGGTAATCCAATTGATTCCTCCTGTCCTCACACAGGCTCGACTCCACAGCACACTGTTGCTTGGCAACAAGTGCTCCGAGGGTGGAAAAAAAGACAGGCAGAGAACTTCATCCAGCAGGGTCCGCTGGCCACTTCCTGGAGAGACATTATCTCTGTAGAACACACCAGACTCCCTGCCAGAGGAGCTACTGGCGACCATGGTCACCATGCACAGCGCCCATTTCATCTGCAGAGAAAAAAAATGCTCCCTCTCTCAAGTGACTTATACAATCCTCATTCTGCCTCCCATTGCAGGAGATATGAAGCATCAGTCCGCTGAGCATCTAGCTAGGTTCTGGTTGGATGAGGGAGCCAACAAGAGGGTATTTATTCATGATAACACACACGCTGTGTGCATTCTAGCAAATGCAGGCAAGCAACTGAGGGAAGCTGAGTCTCACACGTATTTCCCTTTGCATCTTAAGGTTGTGCCTGTTCCTGGGTGTCCTAGAAGCACTGGTTCAGCATCTAGACATGGTGGGAGCAGTTTTAGTACCTGGCTCATGATGGTTCTTACATATTTCTGCCCCCTAGGACCAATAGGTATTTTAGACTTCACTGAGGGTGAGGGTTGTAGAATACATGGGTCAGACAAAGCAATTGGATGCAGTAAACAGGACTGATATCATCATATCATGCACAACCCACCAAGTGCTTCTGGAACCATTCAAACACTAGTATCAGTAGCAGCATTGCCTGTGCAGTGAGCATCTAGCTGTCAGCTTGTTGCTCAGGAGAGCTCTACACAGTGTGAGCCTGGAACATGGGAAGAATGGAGTGGGGACTGAGTCCCAGTGAGCAGTGGCTCTAACAGTACTGCACGTACTTTCCCTCTCATGTCCTGTGAGTTTTTTTCGCTTTTGTTACCTAGACCCTCAGAGACATGAAGGCCCTTTTAATATCATTCTAAGGAATAAAACATTAAGGTCTCATGAGGGTGGGAGAAATAGCTAAAGTTCAGGAGAGAAAAAAAGAAGAAGCCATCACAGATGCATTCGTGCCTATAAGCCACCTTCACGGGGCAACAGTGAACCCCAAGCTTCACAGGGTGGCATTGCCAGAGACTATGGGAGCAGAGTAATGAATGCTGGCAGACCTGGGTGGCTTCAGAAAGAAAGAACTCTCCTACAGCTCCTTCATCCTTACTGTAAATACCACATACCTTATCACCTGCCCTTTCCTACTAACACATGAGATGCAGGACCTTGAAAGAGAAATATGGAAGAACAGGAAAAATGCTAGTTACAGATCAATAGCTGACCTCTTTGGGCAAGTGGCCCCCAAAAATATGAACCACTCTTCAAGACCATTAGTACCCTTCTGCTTGTCTCTGGAATTAATTAGCCATGTGTGCAATAGCACACAGCTTTTACCCAGCATGCATCCTGTGAGCCGTGTGGAAAAACAGTCAGAGGGTCAAACCAGATAGTGGAAGAACTCATTACAATATTTACTAATTTGTAGGAAGCACTTTGCTTCTCCCATCCTCAAACAGTTGTACCATATTGACCTGAATAGTTTAACGACAGCTTGGCGCCAACCATGCTAGCAGCTCAAGCAGTAACAGAGTGTACACTTGACCTTGGCCTCCATGTTCTGACAGCCAAGAACACACTTTTCTTCAGCATTGGAAACCTGCCCCATCAGAGTTGAGGCTGACAGGACAGTGTGAAAATGCAGAAGCTCCATGGGCATCTAGTTAGTATTGTGATCACAAACCTAGATTTATTCATCAAAGCCCTGGAAAAGTATTTTGTTTTATTTGTTATGCCCAGGATCTGCCTACATCTTAATTCTAATTCTTCCGGGAAGATATGAGCATGCGGTGGTTTGAACAAGAATGGCTCCCGGAGGCTCATGTATTTGAATGCTTAGTCATTATGGAGTGGCACAACTTGAGAAGAATTAGAAGCTCTGTTGTTGGGGTAGGTGTAGCTTTGTTGGAGGAAGTGTGTCACTGGGGGATGGGACTTGAGATTTCAAAAGTCCGAGCCAGGCCCAGTGTCTCTCTCTCTTCCTGCTGCTCGTGGATCCAGATACAGAACTCTCAGCTACTTTTCCACCACCATGTCTGCATGCCTGCCACCATATTCCCCAACATGATAATGTTTAGGGCTCTTCCAAGTTCTTAGAATTCACACTTGGTCCACCTAGATAAGTTTTTTTTTAGAAGAATTTGGGGAAAAGATCTTTATTTACTTTCTTAGAGGGTAAAGCAAATCCCAATAAATGCTTTCTTTGATAAGAGTTGCCATGGTCATGGTATCTTCTCACAGCAATTGGAGTGACCAAGACAGAGAGAAAGGTGCTTATCTAAAATCAGAGTGATAGAATTTTAAAGTAACAGCTGTGTTACTACCTGGTAACTACCTGGTTCGTGTTTTTCTGTCAGATGGCATGTTCTGAGAAGAAAATTCTCAGTGTCTCAAAATAACAGTGAGGTGAGACACCTATGTCACAGCTCCTCTCTGTGTTGGCCATGGTGTGGATCTGAGCTAACATTGGGGCAGGAGGATCTGTTTGGTATATTGACTTTTTTCCCCTTAAATGACAGTGTAAATCTGTCATTTTAGAAATTATTTTAAACTACAGCTAATTAGGGTAATCTCTTTAGTCTTTGCTACAAACATGGCTGAGAGGGTAGTAAACATTCTGAAATTTCAGAAGGCTGGCAAACAGACTAAAGAAAATTTAGGCTAGGTCTGAATATGATAGCCAAATGGAGACAGAAGTGCCCAGAGGGCACAGAAGAGACCAGCCTAACAAGCAGGGAAGCTCACAGCACGTGTCTGGCTTTGCACCTTAGGCTTCTCATCATACACAGTCAGATCTTTAAGGAGCTCAAAGGCCCATGCTATGTGCCAAGGCTTCCCTTGCTGTATTTTCCAGGTCCAGGGTAGAAAATGGCCAGAGATTGGATAGTTTATGTAACAGAAATGTAATCCTTTAGAGCTATAGAAACAAAGTAGCCAAAGCTACTAATTGTTGCCAGGTTGCACCTGAAAGGTACTGGGACCTGTTCTCTTCCAGGCTCTTTGTTCTCCAGGCAACCTCAGTATTCCTCAGCTGCAGACACCTCCCTTTCCTCTGCCTCCACCTTCTTGTAGCCTCTATGTGTGTCCCTCCTTATAAGGGTACAAGTTACTTAATCAGGACCACCCTTGTCCTGTGTGCATAACCTTACCCTGGATACTGAAAAAGCCAAGATCATATCACAGGTGCCAGGGATGAAGGCTACAATGTATCTTTGAGGGCAGAAATGAACCTGTGACTGGCGACTACACACCAGGTGAAAGTGAAGTACTGGGCAGGTAAGGCTAGGAGGTGAAGCCTATGTAGTCCTCCACCTCCATGATAACTTGGTGGTAGATGGTGAGGGCTTCTCAGTTCCTGCCCAGTGAGCTGGAGCAGTTGACATCATTAAGAACAGCTGGACAGCCAGGGCTATACAGAGAAACCCTGTCTTGAAAAACCAAAAAAGAACAGCTGGATGGATTTTCATGGAGCATTGAATGGCCATGAGCTCTCCGTATACAATGTCTGGAGAGAACCCTGGCCAAGGATACAGAATGACTTATTTTTTAGGTACTGCAGGCAGGAGTTTAGGCCCCCTCCCCATTCTTAGGATTCACATGGCCCACCTAGATAAGTTTTTTGGAGAAGACTTTGGGGGAAAGGTGTTCTTTATTTACTTACTTTCTTAGAGGGTAATGGAAGTTAGCTGAACATTAATGCCTACCTACTTTTGAGGTTTTCACCCGCTCTTGAATTATTTTTTGCTGCACATTCTCCAGCAGTGTGCATTCATCATTCATTTTAGTAATGTCTTGATTTTACTTCAAGATTGTTTCCAAGGCCAGAAATACCCACTCTGCATTTTTCGGTAATTCTGCTCAACTGATTACTGGGTTCCCTGGAGGAAACCCCCAACAGTGGTCTCACTCAAGTGTTTCAGGACTAAAAGGAACTAGCTTTGAAAACTCCACCTTAGCCCCCTTCAGTAGCAGGTGGCCCAGGGATATTTCTCCAAGAATAACACAAATAAGGAATCCTGTAAGAGTCAATCCCGGCTGGTCAAGCTAATCATGTCTGTATGATGGATGTCTGATTCCTGCCATTGTGCTGTGGGATTGTTTTAAAATGTGATCTCCACCAAATGAGGCTCCCCCGCAGTGGATGGCCTGTTGAGCATTGGCCTTCATTTCCAATGTCACCCTCCAGCTCCATGATGAGAGATGGCCTCATCCATTCCTGTGGCCAGTGTCCCCTCCAGGGAGAGCTGGAATTCGATGTACCAGGTTGGCACTGTGACATAATGGTTGATAAATATTTTTAATATCACCCCTTCCAAACGTAGCATTTTGTCAGGCCATCCCTTCCTAACGCTTCTATAGGCAAGCTTAAATGACTACATCAGAGAACTTGCCCCAGCAAAAACTCATACCAGTCTTTTAAACATTCAATGTTCAGCTACCTCTCCAAGTCACTGGGTAATATTACCTAAAATGAGTCAGAGTGGAAGTCATGGCCTAGATCCACAGTCTCTTTCTAAGTCTCCCTTTGGGGCTGCAGTTCTCCAGTGATATTACCTCCCAACCATTTCTTCCCCTCCATGTCTTTACCATCCTACCAGTGTGATGACCTTGCCACCATTATGTCACCATCTATTTATCAAGGCCTCATGTCCACCTCCAGAATGGACCTTTTCAGGCTGTCTTAGTTAAGGTTTTACTGCTGTGAACAGATACTGTGACCAAGGCAAGTTTTACAAGGTCAACATTTAGTTGGGGCTGCCTTACAGGTTCAGAGGTTCAGTCCAGTATCATCAAGGTGGGAACATGGCAGCGTCCAGGCAGGCATGGTACAGGAGGATCTGAGAGTTGTACATCTTCATCTGAAGGCTGCTAGCAGACTACTGGCTTTGAGGCAGCTAGGATGAGGGTATTAAAGCCCACACCCACAGTGACACACTTACTCTAACAGGGCCATTCCTTGGGCCAAACACATACAAACCATCACACAAGCCTCTTGTTTGGAGCATCAAATTCCTCCCTCTCATAGCACCTGCCTATATCAGGTGAGCTCTAAGCCTCCTTGTCCAGTTGGCCCATCCATCCCTCAGTATTCTGGTACTAGACACTTGCAAGGAATGCTACTTCAATACCAAGAAGGAATCTTGGAAGCACAGTGCATCAGTTAGAGTAGTGCATTAATCATTGTGCGTTCAAATTTTAGCTCTGACTAGATATAGATTGCCTCAAATATACTCTTCAATTTGTCGTTTCTTCCTCCACTTCTAAGCTGTTGTGATGGTCATACCTGGCTCCATAGATCTATAATCTATGAATGACTCTGCCTATGCCACTTCTACATCTGGTAAAGTGTCATTAATTTACTTAGTAAATGGTGGTTAGCAGCTCACTCCATGCCAGGCATCGTATACAGTCTAGCAGTGAGCATAAGTCCCTGTTCCTGTAGCTGCCTCTATATGACTAGGTGAGCTTTGCAGATGTGCTCCATGTCCCTGTATCTATGCTGTGCTAAGATGCCATGTCCAGTGCAACTTAGAAAATGATTATTGGAGCTCACAGTTCAGGTGGTAAGAGTCCATAATCATAATGGCAGAGAGCATGGCAGCAGACAGACATAATGCTATAGCTTATGTCCTGATCTACAAGCACAAGACACACAGAGACCAGCAGGCATGGCATGGGGTTTTGAAACCTCTAAGCTTGCACCTATCTCAGGACATATTTTCTCCAACAAGGCCACACCTTCCAATCCTTCTCAAACAGTTCCACCAACTTGGGATAAGGTTCTTAATATATGAGCCAGTGGGAGCCATTTTCATTGAAACCATTACATGCTAAATATGCAAAGAAGGACAGGCGGGTGGGGGCACTTACAGCCAGTGGCTGGGAATCTGCTGAGAAAGTACTATTGAAGTAGGGGTCATTAAAAGATGACACTAATATGCAGAGAACATAACTGGAGTATCCTGAGCAGAATGCCCTCAACAGAGACACAGGGAGAGAAAGAGAAATGAAGAGCCTGCTTTAGATTTCCCTGGATACTAGCTGCCAGCTTTGGAAGTTGTTTCACCTTTCTAGAATATACTTGTCTTATTTTAACAATGAGGATGTGATATGGCTTTTTTTCCCCATATGAAGTCTTTTAAAAGGTCTATTTATTTTACTTGAGTGTTATACCTGCATGCCAGAAGAGAGCATTGGATCCCATGATAGATGGCTGTAAGCCACCATTCAGGTGCTGGGAACTAAACTCAGGACTTTTGGAAGAGTAGCAAGTGCTGTCAACCACTGAGCCATCTCTCCAGCCCCGTGGCTTTTATTTTTTATCACATTCACGTGACATGTATTTTAGAATTAAAAGAAACAACATGAAGGATGAGGGAGACTTGTCATCAGGCAGGAAATGATAGCATCTTGGGAACCAGAGCATCAGCAACAGAGGAGCTGTGGGAACAGACCACACTGAGTTCATGAGGGAAACCATGTAAATAATAACCCAGCTTCACGAGGCTTCAGAATTTAGGCTCCACGCGTATTTTCTCCAAATTAAGCACAGAGACACAGTCAGTGGCCAGCTGTGAGGACGATGCAGAAAACCAAGCTTGTTAAACCAGCATTGGAATAGATCCTGCCAAGGGGCATCATGGATGGAAACCAGGAAACCAGACAGTGTCCACAGCACGGAAAGTGGACCCAGATCTCACGGTGCTCTAAGTGTGTGGTCCAATTCCCTTCCCAGATGCATGATCTTCAGTAAAGCAAGGCATGACCATACAAATTGTTTATATCCTATGCAATATTTTTATCCAATATTTGTGTTGCTGATTTTATAGAATGTACCCCAGTCCTCTCAGGTACACTCTCCTACCCTTGCCCTTGCATGCTCATTCCTACTACCACCACCCACAAAAAGGAGAAAAAAAATATATACCAACTCCAATTTGCGTTGCCCATATACTCATTGGAGCATGGTCAAACTCCCAGTGCCCTGCTCCTTAAAGATAACTGAGTTCTTTCCTGCCCCCTGCCAGAACTCATCAACTGTGAAGAGCTATACTTCAGCATTTTTATCATAATTTTTAAAGGACTCTCTTCAACGGCTTCCTGTCTAGACTGTTTCTTTTTAGCTGGGGCGGGAGGTTGCCACAGAAGCCTTCAATGTCTCTCATTCTCAATTATGATACTGCAGTCATCAATACCACCACCGCAAAGGAAGCTTACTTGTGTGACGGCTTGCAGTTAACTGTATCCCTAAGCACCACCTGCAAACCACCCGCTGTCCTTTGGTAGATGAAAGGTAAGCAAATACGCTGCTCTATCCAGTCCAGTAGAGGAATGAGCTACTGATCCACGGAGCATGGACAGACACACATACACACACACACACACACACACACACACACACTCTATAGGAGGCTGGAAAGCCTGCAGTCGGGGATGCTTTCAAGGAACAGAAAGCTATGGGTAATGAACTTCTAGCCTACATTCTTGAAAAAGAAAATAATAATAATAATAAAATCTACCTCTCTGGAAACCAACTACATATATATATATATATATATATATATATATATATATATATATATATGCAAAGGGATTTCTGGGATATGCTGGATTGTGACAGTGGTATGGTTACCCAAACAATTGTACTGGCCAAAATCTAAAGCTCCATCTAGCTGAAAAGCTACACTCTTCATATTTCCAAGATACCTAGGAAAGCCTTACTCTAATATATTCTGCCATCCTTTCTTATAGGATAGGATGCAGAGCCAGCCTCACTGTGAGGCAAAAAACCTGAGGAGTAATCCCTTCTGAGCTGACTGCAGAGAGAGGCTAAAAAGAGTCTTGAGGACAGCACTTTGCTCTGCACCTTTTCTCATGCTGCCCCCGGGTCCAAGTTCTTCTGCCCTTGCTAGACTACAATTTCCTCATTTCACGAGCAGGGTCACGTCGACATCTGAGAGTTATTATGAGCTCATGGTATAATGGACTTGATTCATAGAAGTCTTTCAACAGATAATAACTGCTTTCATTTCAGAAATGAAGCTTGGCAATATCTTTCTTCTCAAGGGCAGGCCATGCTCCAACCCCATGAACCCCTGGGCTGTGTCTGGCAGGTGGAGCACCAGGTATCCCTGGGTCTCTCTGTGTCCTTCTGGACATAGACATGTACCTTCTTCGTCTCACATGCTCAATCTATGACCTGGAACCAAAGAGAACTTCCGAGCTGAGGTGATGGTGAGCGACATACAAAGGTGGTATGGTGCTCAGAGTCTGTCACGCAGAATGAGAAGATGCTTCATTGGTGTGGAGTGTCATGGGCCTCAGTGCGATGGCGGGCTCTGTCATTGTACTGTTTACTCTGCAGCACAGTAGTTATGTTTATACTCCATGACAAAGCACCCGGAAGAAACAAATGAAGGGAAGAGGGCTTGTTTAGCTCCTGGATCCAGAGGATCTCATTCCATTATCTCTGGGCATCATGTCTTGGGAAAGACATCATGACATCAGGAGTATGTGATAGGAGACAGCTGTTCACATCACTTCAACAAGAAGGCAGAGAGAAGAATGCCAGATTTCTATTAGCTTTCCTCTTTCTGCCTCTTAATTTTGTCAAGGACCTTGGGACATGATACATTCCTCCCTCACTTGGTCTCCTCTGGGAACCCCTAACTAGCACACCCAGATGTGTGCTCAACTGTCTCTTATGTGATCCTAAATCTAACGGAGTCGACAATGGAAGTTAGCCAATTGTTAAGTCCTTGTCAACTTGACCCAAACAAAAGGCTCCTCTGTCTCTGATGCAAAAAATGGATTTGGCATGTCTCTATGAGTCCACAGAGTCTTAACAGTTCCATTGTTATTCAGAAAATGTAAGTTCAAGGACTCCTCTCAGTGAGGTGCAAGACAACTCTTAGCTAACAGCTACTATACAAATTATAAAAACATAAAATCAAATTACATATGAGCAATAAACGGTGGGCCAGATTAAATACCTTCATTCCAAAAAGGAGGCATGAAGGTATCAATAGGAAAAAGGGGACCCAAAAGCCCAAAATTCAGAAGAACAAGTATCAAATCCTATAACTCCACGTCCATCACTGAGGGCATATGGTAGCATCATTGCAGTTACAGCATACCTGAGTGTTCTTTCCTTAACGGCCTTCTCATCCTTAGCCCATGTGCCCTTTCTTTCTCTTAGACTGACTTCACTCTATGCTCGGCTTCTTTCCTGGACACTCTGCATCCTTGGGTTTCCATTGCAACTTGAGTTTCACCCTCACAGCTTCAGATATTGTCCTCCTGGGAGCTCTGTGCAGAGACTCCAACCTGCGGCACGTTGCTGACGCTCACAGGCTCTGGTCTGGAGTCATGGTGGAAGCCTCCATTGATTCGTGACACTTGCATTCCTTGTGCCTTCGAAACCAGCACTAAGTAGACAGCACCACGTTTGGCACTCTGTTCAAGCAAAGCCCCTGGGACCACAGCTTCAATGGCCTGTGATAGATGAACCCTGAAAATGCTTCTCTGGGCTGCCATTTTCCAGCAGTATCTGAGAGGCCCTCTATGTCAAAGAAATGTCTATTGAATTTGCAGTTTTATACTTGGGAGCCGTGATGGGTAGGGGTCTTCCTACTTCCTCAAATTCCCTTAAGTCACCTTTTTTGTTATTACCTCATAAAGTATTTGTCTTGTTGTTTATGGTCCTTATCTTTTTAACTGCTACGGGGCACTTACCTACAGCTTTAGGTGAGTTCCTTTCCAGATCAAAATACATGCGTTACATCTTTCTGCTCCATGTTTGTGGCCAGTCCCCCCTGTAAACTCACCTAAAGGCATCCAGTAATATCTTCAACACCATTACTGCTATGTGATCTTGAATTTTTTTCCCCCACTGCTTTTGAATTCAGCTGTACTCTGATTTTCAAGATGTGGGGAAATTATTTGTCAGAATGTAGCATGATCGGCCCCTGGTTCCCAGACGAGGGAAAGAATGCCCGGCTGGTGAACACAGGCTTTACTGATTGCATTTGAATCAGCGCTCTGAGCTGCCGAGCCCCTACCTGGGTGGCTTATTAAACTCGGCCTCTTGCGTTGCAAAGCTTATTAAGCCTTAACTCTTCCAAATTTCTAACAAATCAGTCCAACAATGCCCAGGAATCCCGTGGTTGTGTTCAGTGGCAGTGATGGCACTCTCTACTCTGACACTGGCTTGCTGAATTTGTTATTTTTGATACGGCCAAAACACCTGACAGGAACATGTTAAGATAGGACAGGTTTATTTGGTCTCTTGGTTGCTAGACTCCAGGTGCTTGAGGAGAATGTGTCATGGCAGCAGAAGTGTGTGACAGAGTCCAGCATTTCCCATCATTCAGACCAGGGGGAACAGGAAGAGTACTACTACAGTCACATTTCCACTAACTTTCAATTCTACTGTGGTTTCCTGGTCACAGTATGGTAGCACGCACGCTCAAGGTGAGTCTTCCCTTCAGTTCATTCTTTCTCGAAATGTTCTCAGAGACACAGCTAGAGATGTATCTCAGCATTCCTGGAATAGTTCTAAATACAGTCAAGTTGACAAAGATTAACCATCGCACTTGGCAAGCATGTGATCCTCTGAGGCAGAATTGTTAGGGTTGATTTAGTGTGCACACATGATACATAGTACAAGTTTCACATAGCAATTCCTTTCATGTGCTTCTACCCATTGTCTCTTCCCGCCCATCTTCTACCTTATATCACAGTCTCCCTGATGCTTTCATGTCATATATATATGTGTGTGTGTGTATGTGTGTGTGAATACACATATATGTGTATATATATATATATATATATATATATATATATATATATATATATATGTATATGTATATGTATATATGGTTTCATGAATCTACAAAAGTTCCAATAATTGTCTTTCTGAGACTCGAATATGTCATTTAATATGATGATCTAGTGGCTTTTGCTTTTCTAGTATACAATACTACCTCATTCATCTTCTTGGCCTCCTTGAATACAACCCCATTGTGTACACAGCACGTTTCCTTTATCTGTTCACCTGCTGATGGACACCTAGGCTGATTCTGAAGGGTGACTATTGTGACTAGTGTTGAAGTAAACACAGATATGCAGGGATCTCTGTGGTACCCTGGTTTAGAGCCTTTCAAGTGTGTGCCTAAAAGGGGTATAGCTGAATCATGTTCTATTTCTTTTCATTTTATGACAACTTAATACTGATTTCCATGGTATCTGCGCCACTTCAATTCCACCAGCATTGCATAAGGAGTCCCCTTTTCTCCGCATTCTCATTAGCATTTACTGTTGTTTTTATTCTCTAGTAATAGTTATTCTGAAGAGTAAGGAGGAATCTCAAAATAGTTTTAATTTCCATCTCTTCGATGACTAAGGATGTTGAACGTTTTTTCATATCTATTGGCCATTTGTACTTGTATTGAAAGCTGTTCATTTCATTGCTCCATTCAGTCACTGGGGTGTTTGCTGGGTTTGCTTTGGATTGGTTTTGGGTTGTTTTCTTTTTCTTTAAATCCTCTAGATATTAGTCCCATTCAACAGGCCATCTCTGAATCTTTTGACTTGTCAGAGCATTTTAATCAAATGCGATCCCATTCATTGATTCTCAGAGTTGCTATAATCAATCACTTCATTCTTTGTCTGGGATTTCATCTAACTCACTCTCATTGGAATCTAATGGGAATCTAAGGGGGAATCCATAGAACCTGTCCATTGGAAGCCATTGAGTCTCACTCTGGGCTTACTTGGTGTCAGTCTGTCCAGATTTCTCACCCGTGGGCATTTATGGTTCAGACTCAGCTCTCCTCAATCTGCTAGAGGGACTCTGCTCACCAGGGTCAAGATAGTAATCCCCTGACACTTGCCCTCAGGACGCAGAGAGGGCCATGCAGGAAAGGACTCTTGCCTCTAGGGCCAGAGCTACTGGTTTAGAATGGGTCTTTTAAACATTTCTCTTGCCACTACTCTACCTGGACACTGAGAAGAAAGATTTTTTTTCCCAGTGTCTAATATGGTGTGCTGTCCCCAAGATTCCTGTCTGGTTGGAAAGCAAGTTTGATTAATCATGTGTCAAGTGATGATTGTGCTTTCTGAGTCTTTGAGTGTCTGTATATTACTTCTCTGGCCCCTCCCAGTTCCTTTCCCAGCATGCAGTGGTCTGAGCTCCTGAATGTACTCTGACCTCTCTTCCTCCATTCTGCTTCTGGGTATTTCCTTTCCTTCTTAGCTACCGAGACTAGCATCATATCTGCCATCGCTAACCTCATGGGACAGCTCTCCTCCGACTCTTCCTGGTTTATTCCCCGGTATGGGTGTTGCCCCATATTCTCCATCTTAAATCAGGTTGGTTATCACTGTATAGATTTTCCCATCTCCCGCTGAATTAAAAGCTGTGTGACCGAAACCTGTCTTGTTCCTCAATCACAACCACCTTTAGTGCATTGCTTAGTCTCTAATGAGGGTAGCTCAATGATGTAGATGGATAACTTCAACCCGGAGTCACCTTGGTGCTGTGGTTCAAGTGACTTCTCTGAAAATCATACAGAGTAGCTGTCTTTATTCTCACTAAATGCCCTATATATGCAAAGGTATACCACGGTGACTGTGAGTCAGGTAGGAAAAAGATTTAACTTGACTTCTTACTTTGCTGATGGATCAATCATCAGGATCAATGGAGGTCCACAGCTAATTGCTTTCCATGCTGATTCAATTCCTTACCAAAGCTACAAGTCATTGGCCCACATAGAACCTGAGCTTCAGGGTGAATCCATAACAGAGTGAACTGGAGCCCTCTGAATGGTCTGTGCAGGTTAGAAGTACCCAGGGGGCTTTGGGGCTCTTAGTGACTGTTAACCAAGGGACCACTACATTTCTATGGTATGACTTATGGGGCATCTTTTGCTCCTTTGACCCAAGAGGAGCTCAGTATTCTTGTTACCTGTATTTGCATGTGTTTGTATGTATATGTATTTGTGTATGTGTCTGTGTTTGTGTGTTGGTATATGTGTGAATGCATGTGTTTGCATGTCTGTATATGTGTTTGTGTGTGCATTTGTATGTATTTGTATATGTGTGTTTGTGTGTGTGCATGTGTGTTTGTGTGTATGTGTTTGTGTGTATGTGTTTGTGTGTATGTTTGTGTGTGTGTGTGCATGTGTGGAAAGTGTGAGTGTGGGTGTGTGTTTTCTTTAAGAAATCTCAGAAGTACCTTCTTTCACTAAAAAGAAAAAAATATATATGTATCTGGAGAGCTGGCTCAGCAGTTAAGAGCACTTGTTCTTGCAGAGGTCCCAGGTTCAGTTTCCAGTACCCACACAGTGACTTGCAGTCACCTCTAACTCCAGTTCCAGGGGACCTGACACTATCTTCTTGCCTCCGCAGGTACCAGGTATCCTGTTCTGCACGAGTTACCTAAAATGCACAGGCATACATGTAGGCAAAACATTCCTACATAGAAAATAAATCTACATTTTAAAAAATGAAAAATATTTTAAGTTACACTTCCAAAGTCTGATCTTGTAATAGACAGCTGGCCACTCTTCATTTTATATAGGACAATGAGGCTCCCAAGGCAAGCATATCCCTTAAAAGAAACATACATACAAACCTCCATTTTGTTGGGGGGGGGGAATTTGTGGAAAGTTTTTTGACAAAACCAGAAGAGTCTCAATAGTGAGGACTCCCTGGAGGTCTCCTGGCACTCTGCCTCTTAGTTACTGTTCAGTTCTAACATCCCTTTGAAGGGATGCTTGTAAAAACCCTTCCAAAGTCACATCCGCATCTATGAGAGAAGAGCATCCCATTCCCATCTTCAGCCAAGTTAAAGAATAAAGTGACTCTAGTCGCGCTCATGGCTTTCTCTTCCTTGTGCCTGGAGATGTCAGTGGGTCTATTCCCCTATGTTCTCACTAATTTTGATAGTTCAGCTGAGCACAGCATGTGTATTTTGAGCTGAGTCAAGCTAATTTCCGCTGAGACCAGCCTGGGTATTTTCATCACACACTTCCTCTTCGTTCCTCCTCCACTGCAGAATTTAGCAACTTTAGTATTGTTCTCACAGCATGAAGTTCCAGAGGAGCCAGTGTCACCCCTCAGCGACTTCCCTAAAGAAGGACCAGCGTGATGGCTGTCTGTTCTCATCTAACTTACCAGCTGTGTTGCTGAGTCCAGCTCTGCTCTGAAATCTACTTGCTTCCTATCGTGTTCCTGGGATCCAAATAGATGTAGAGAGAGGCTGGCTTTTAGGTAACTCCTGCAGAACAGGATGTCCGCTATGCTGGAAATGATCATTCTCTGTGGATGAGCCTTTGGCTAAGGAAGGTTTGATTCACCCTACTGGCAGCATGCTAGTTGGGAGTGGGGTGCAATGAGGGGAACCCCTGAGAGGAGGACAAGTGCTTGTCCACACTTAGCCAAGCACTGAGCCCCAAGCTCATTTCCAAGTTCAAGTCTTGAATGGGGTCATGGTCTTTGGTCAAGAAATAGAAGGTGCAAGCTATCACCTGATGTCAAGACAGATGCAATAGATCTAGTCTAGGAGTTTGTGCCTGGCAGAAATGGCTGAACTAGAGTCTATTCTCCCTCTCTCCCTCTCTCCCTCTTCCTCTCTCTCTCCCCCCACTCTCTCCCTCCCCCTCCCTTCCCTCCTTCTTCCTCTTCCTTTCTTTCCCTCCCTCCCTCTTCCCCTCCCGTACCCATCTCTCTGTTTACATATATATGTATATATGTGCATATAGAGGGCAGGAGGCAACCTCAATATCATTTCTCAGATACTCTACACCTTTTTTTGAGACAGGGTTCCTTCACTGTCTTGAAACTCACCAAGTAGGCTAAACTGAGATCCCCAAAGGCTCTACTTCCCCAGTGCTGGGCTTATAAGCCAGATACCGGCTTGGCATTTTTTTTTTCCTCTCTTTATTAGATATTTTCTTCATCTACATTTCACATGTTATCCAGAAATTTTCCCTTACCCTCCCGCGTCCCCGCCCCGCTCCCCCACCCACCCCCTCCCACGTAATGGCCCTGGCATTCCCCTGTTCTGGGGCATATAGAGTCTGCATGACCAAGGGGCCTCTCCTCCCAATGATGGCCAACTAGGCCATCCTCTTCCATATATGCAGCTAGAGACATGAGCGCAGGGGGAACTAGTTAGTTCATGTTATTCTTCCACCTAGAGGGTTGAAGACCCCTTCCGCTCCTTGGGTACTTTCTCTAGCTCCTACCTTGGGAGTCCTGTGTTCCAGCATATGCTATAGTGTTTATTTTGGTGGCTGATTATGGGAGGGATCCCTGGAAGCCGCCGT